>CM033276.1:26421072-26965904 GCA_019343175.1 Oedothorax gibbosus | reverse complement strand
CACCTTAACACATTCCTTCATAGCTCTTCATTTATATTAACAAATTGTCTCAAAATGGCAGTGTGTATAATGAAATTAAAAAATTATTATTTTGCCATAGAAATTTAATTTGGAACAATCTAGTGTTCATACTTAACAATTGTGCATGTTATAGATTTAAATAGTGAAGTTTTTTGTGAATATTTCAAAATTTGTGTTAATAGCTTTTATATTTTTTTTAAAGTTGTTGAATGACTGTAATGTGCCATATCTAACAATTGAACTGGATAAGAGAGATGATGGTGGGGATTTACAAAATGCCCTTCATGAAATGACAGGTGCCAAAACAGTAAGTTTTATAATACATAATTTAGGTACTAAGTGTTAAAATATTATTTTGTGTAATAGTGTGTTAATTACTAAGTTTTATAGTGTTAAGACTGTTAGTACATAGTAAATGCTTTCTGTGGTAGTATCCGACAGTCAAATACACAAAAACTTATTCTCCATCTTTAAAATTTTATCCCTTTTTTATGTAGTGCTCGAGACTAAATTTTTTTTGTTATTTTAAAGTAATTTTTTAGCTTCCACAATACATTTACAACGTAAAAAGTGGAAGGTATTATAATCGTTTATTCCGTCTTTCTGTCCGTCACCCACTTTCATAGCCCAAACTACAAATGCTACAGGCAAGTGTGATACGTCAAAAAATTCAGCGCATCGAAATTAGAATATATTGAAAATTTCAGAAAAGAATTCGAATTCAAAGTACTTCAATTATTTAAAAAACTACAAAATTTAATGCTCATTTAAAAAGCATAGGAAGCAATTTTTATTAGAATTTAATCAACATTGCCATTCGCAACAATTGCTTGAGAAACTTTAATTCTTTTAGACAATAAATTAAAATGAATTTATTTTTGCGACAGTTTGAACAGCAGACATCGATCAGTTTGAAATGACGTCAAATATATTTGTCTACGAGATTCTTTGTACGTTGATATGAAATGTTTTTATTCTATTTAAAAGCAAGGAATATTACATATTTATTCTTTGAAATGTTAATTAATTTTTGCAAACAATAAGTAATAATTATTGAATTTTCGAAATAAAATAAATGAAACTAGCCAAATTTAGCATGTAAATGTTTAATATAGAATATCAATGCTGTGTTTGTCGCCTTTTTACCTGTTAAACATAACTGTTGTGTAGAAGCGGGTTAAGTGACAGATTCTGTTACAAACCTACTTGTTTAGAGATTCTACAGTCCAAGAATCACAGTGTATAAGGTTTTGCTTTTCCGACCCCAAAAAGGGTTAAAATACAATCTTCCACACAGACTGTGGTTGTTAAACACACACACACAACCTCAAAGGACACCCTAGCTCATTTCCTATCGATAACTACGAGTCATCTAGATTCTAACAAATATTAGAGTATATAAGTCAAAGTATGTTGATGCTGATATTTCGTCGAGTGCCTACTCAGATTCTGGCCAGTCTCTTGATTACTGTTCTAACTTTTAATGCTTGTTACCAATAGCAAGTATGGGTACTGCTAGCGTATTCAGGCCGGTCTCGATTTGGCGGCTTAACTTTTGCAGCCAAGTAGCGAAAACGTACTTAATTTGGTAAACATTCCAGTTCAACTTTCAACTCAATGGATGTTTACATCAATCTTGTTGCCAAATCTTGCAAACTAATTTACTTTTAAATTGGTTTGGTTGAAAATACAGCGTACAAGAATTATATAAACAATAGTAAAGCGTGAAATGGGTTTATTTTGAATATCGTTTTTTGCGCAGGTGAGTATTTGTTCGAAAGGTGTGTAAGGTTTGGTTTGGATTTTATTATAATCGGCCGCAGGCCGATAATTTCTTATTAACAACTTTTGAATAAATAAATTATAATCACAATGTAGTTTCCCATGTCTAGTTGCCACAATCGACACCAGCGGTCTTTTGAAGGATATAACGGCTCGAGTGGCCACAATCGACGGCCCGGAGGATTGCAGAGTAGCCACAATCGACGGTATGGAGGGGGTACCAGCGGTTTTTTTAAGGATATCACGGCTCGAGTGGCCACAATCGACGGTCCGGAGGGGGTACCAGCGGTTTTTTTAAGGATATCACAACTCGAGTGGCCACAATCGACGGCCCGGAGGATTGCCGAGTGGCCACAATTGACGGCCCGGATGGAGTCGAAAGATTTCCGAGTTTCACAACTTGCGGCGCAGACGGGATAATTTCGTAACGTATATGGCGTACAACATTTTAAGTTTCGACCATTAAAACATTACTAGGCTTTCAAGACATGATAAAAACAAAACATCATGTGAAACTATTCCCTCACTCTACCGACACCACTCCGTGAGCAGAAGCAGCGGAAGGAATTCAAGAAATGCAACCGAGAGAAAACGTCACGGGGAAAAAAGCCATACTACAATGACAGGAATAAGCCGCATCTGGAGAAGCAATAAACCAGCTATGAAACAAAACAAACAAGTAACGAGCTACGTAATTATTATTCTAAATTAACTAATCTTGATAATTTTTCAACGTTTGGAACCAAATATTGATGTTAAAAATTAAAATAATAATTTTTTTAATTGAATTTACTGATGCCGTACCGTAATGAATATAAATATTTCGTAAAATACTACTAACCTCATTTTGGCTGGGGTCGCAGAGGGGGTCGTGAATGATAACTATAGCAACCCTGTGTTTACTTTTTTTTCACGAACGCCAAAAGTTGCCAAATCGCATTCCGGCCTGAATACGCTAGGTGTTCCCAAGTATGTAGCTATAGTGTATTGTTGTTCCAACCAAATCCAATATATTCCAGCTGATTTGGATAGTTCAAATATTATATTCTGGCCTTCATAATTGTGCTTATATTTTATCCACTACCGACTTTATTTAAAGGCGTATGTTTTATTCGGTTGCAAGAAAGGAAATATCCCATAAGCCAGATCATTGGTATAATAAATTGTTGTAGTCCTATGCAGAAAAGTTTAATTAATAAACTTAAGATTGAAATTAATCTCGTATGCTTAAAGGGGATTTTGAATCAAAGTAATAAATCCATACCTTTTAGTTCGTAAGAAAAATATATTCACCCCAAATTATTTTTCTAACAACACAGAGAAAATATATAGTATATTTCCACAAATTAATCAAGTTTTAAAATAATCTATTTCTATACAAGGGATTGTCCCGATATTCTAGTAAATAAACAGGGCTGGGCGGTAACGCGTTACTTGTAATAATTACTTTTTACAGTAATCTTATAGGTAATTCGTTACATTTGAGAACCCAGTAGTTTTACAGGTGGTTCGTTACATAATTTTCGAAAAAGTAATCTTTGTTACAGTAGCGTGTTACTTTCATTTTTTTATCATTAACACTCTAATAAATGTCCAAAACAAAAAACAATGCTTTAAAAAGACAAAATAAAAAAAACAATCGTAGCTGTGTAAGCGACAAAAATTTTGAGATGCAGCTTTTGTTGTACCCCAATAAGTAGATTTTCTGCTAACTGTTTAATAAAGTCGATTTTAGAAAAAAAATAATTCATTTATTTATTTTTCAAAACATTTGTAAATAAGAAATTTTGTCGCAAAAAGTAATCTTAAAAGTAATTGTAATTCGTTACTTTTGAAAATTAGTAATTTTACAGGTAATTAGTTACTTTTTTACGAAAAGTAATTGTAATTATAACGAGTTACATTTAAACAAGTAACGGCCCAGCCCTGTAGATAAATGATTTAAAATAAAAAACACTATAATTTTATGATTTTCTTTCAGGTGCCAAGAGTATTCATTAATTCTGAATGTGTTGGAGGTGCATCAGAAACAGAAAGTCTACACAAACAAAACAAGTTGCTGGAAAAAATTCATGCTTGTGATAAAAATATACCTAATCAAGGCAAACTTTAATGATCAATGGTGAGAGTAATTAGGAAAGTAGCAACATTTTAATTTAAAATTACTGATTTGGACAAAGATAGACACAAATTGGGTTTATCTCTATACGACAGAAACCTTCCGTGTTTTCAATACTTATTTAAACTCAAACATTAACATGTCACTTATTGAAGTCCTCTGGGTTGTTTTAACCCTCTGAGGGATAAGCAAATTAACTGAAGTGTAAACCTGTTTTCTCTGCAAGAGATTTAAATTACAACTTTTAACTGGTAATTTAATTTATTAAATTTTAAAAAAAGTTACTTTTGTTGTAGATTGTTATAAATGGCTCCTCCATGCCTTAAATTTTAAAATTTAATAAAATTATTAAATTTATAATTTTTTAAAATTATGTGTGTTGCTGGAAAACCTGACATTCAGGTGACGGGTTTATACGTCTGTATCCCTCAGAGGGCAGAATTTCCATGTAGGCTTAGCTGTGCTTTTAAATTATTGAGGAGCTGCTGAATATGTTGAAAGTGTAGTCTTTAGTATTAACTAAAGTTTATCTACCATGATTATTTTACTGCTGAAAGACAGCTATTTTCTAATTGACTACAATTTTATTATTATCTTGTCATTGGACTGTTTGTTCTCTGGATGTCTGGATGTCCAATCCATAATGTATGTCTTAAAAAAGTTCACATGACACATTTTACCAATGTTTATATTTTGTTGTTAAATAAAAAAAAAATCTTTGTTCTCTTTCTTGTGCTTTGTTGTATGTGGAAGAGTATCAGTTTGGTGGCATCAAATATTTCCCCTGGTTATTACGATACACTTATCACCATTTGCGAACATGAGCCAGCAAGATATGTCGGTTTTTTGTGTGTGTGGGATAATGCAGGCCTATATGATGAAATTTAGCAGATAATTTCTTTTAAAAAAATGTTCTTTTCGTAAATTGTCATTGGACTTTTTGTCACTGTAGCTTCATAAATAGTCATTCGATGAGATAACAGTTTTAAAGTGTTGTTCTTGAGTGAATAACTGTTTATTAACTGTGTCTTATGTAACAGATTGTAAGCAAAAAATTCTCCTTTTAAGAATACATTACGAAATCTGAAAAAATGTCAGCTGGTTTTTACTGCATGAGCTTTAAATTTCGGTTAGCTTATAAGATTTTTTTACATTTTATTTTTATAATAAACTATTTTTTAAAGACTTAAATGCTTAATATTTTTTTAATTATACAAGGGAATTTATGAATTAAAAAAAATTGTATTGCTGGTAAAACTGAGTCTCTCGACAATTTTTTATGCCCTCAGATGGGTATAGAAGCAGGGCTGACGCACCTAAAAGCTGAAAGGTTAAGTATTAATACCCGTATACATTTTGCGCTGGGTACTCACTAACATGTAAGCCCTGTTGTCACTTAATGGTTTTTTAAAATTACGAGGCCCTTTTATAGCTATGGAATAATTTCAACAAAAACTTATAACTGTGTTCTGTTAAACGTATAACCATGTATAAAAATTACTGTTTTTACTATAGGTCGATTGGAATGCTCTGTTCTAAAATGAAATGCTAGAAAAGTAGGGTTTTAGATACCTCTAAATTTATAATGGCTAACGCTACATAAAATTGTTATGTGCTACTGTGATATAGTTCCCATAATTAAGGGTAGCTGCCATATAACTTTTTAGGTTTTAAGGGTATTGCTGAAAAACCAAAAATGCTAAAAAAAATTAAACCTAAAACAAGTTAATATTACTTGCCCGACGGGACAATTCGCACAAGCAGAAAGAACAGTCAAAACTAGCGCATAAAAAATTGATTGTGTTGTAATTGAAAGTCTGGGGCTTTTCCTAACTCATTTTTTTTTAGCTACAGCTATATTCTGATACACGATATCGCAAGAACATCTTCTGATATAGTAGTCATAACAAAAGGATATTGAAATGATATTATACAATGTTACGTAAACTATATGATATAGTTCTCACATCTAAAAAAATAATTATATATTAAAGCTTTGCGTATGCGCGATTTTCTAGAAAACCTTATTATGACGTCCAACAGGTACTAGGTACTCGCGTACCAAATTTGAAGTCAACTTTTCGTTTTTCAACAATACCTTTAAAACCTAAAAAGTTCTATGATTCCCTTTGTGTATATGTGAATTTCTCGGAAACAATATTTTAACCTCCAACAGGTACATACTAGGAACTCGCGTACTAAATTTGAAGTCTATATATCTTAGTTCGAGCTGTAGAGTGGTTTCAAACAGACAGACCAATGTTCATAAAACACTTTCTCACATTCAGCACCCTCCAAAACTTGTAGAAACCATATAATCTCCATTTCGAATTTTTGACCCCATCGCAATACTTTCATTGCCTTATATTTCGTATTAGGTAATTGAAAGTAAAAACGTCGATCTATTGAATCTTCTGTATTTAAAAAAAAACAAGAAGTTCTTTAATTGAAAATACCCTGTACGTGTTTCTGGTCAATACTGACCGAAAACATAGGAATTCTTTTCCCCGCACTTTTCTAACAACGAAATAGCAGAACATAAATGATTCTCCCTTTTTTTTCCCAGTTTATAGCTTTTCTACAAAAAAAAAATGTTTTTTTTTACTTTCGAAAACCCAAAATGAAAAGTTTTATTAAGGGTTCTAAGAAATGTAACAAGAAAAAAGTGGAACTGTGATATTATCTTTCGGCTTTCTTATTATTTTTTGATACAGAACTTAATATGAACATGCTATCACAATTCGAGAAATTTGAAAGTGTCGTGAATAAAAGCGTGATGGGGCCCGGATGGCCGAGTGGTTTGGACCATTACGCTAGCAGTCTGCGTGCTGTAACGGGAGGGTGCGGGTTCGATTCCCGCCTTCGCCATGGGTGTATATTCCGTTCTCTGTGAAAGTAAAAAATTCTTTCTGTGTCTGTCTTACTTGACGAAGACATAAGCGGTCCCTGATCGAAGCTATAAGCCTGAATATATGTTCCTTACCAGACCACCCACCCCCCCGAGCGTGAATATACATTTCGGGTCAAAAGTTATAGTTTTCGTAAACTTTGGAGGAATTATTATGATTTTTATACTTTTGTATTTCTTTTCCCTGAGAACCTTTCCTTCGTTACACATATTTTTCCGTGCATTTTATGTCTCTGGTGACAATGGGTTCGTTCCGTCGTTCGATGGAACAGACTTATGATTGTTCATTTTTCTGAACTACTTTTCTTGGTATTCAAAAGTGAGTTTTATACGAATATTTAAGTATTAATTTTTTAAAATGTAAATTCTGCAGTGCAGTTGTTTAAATCATTTATTAAGAAAACTGCAGAGAAAGAAGTTCTTTTCATCTATTTCCAAGCATTCTGATCCTAGATCAAAAAAAAAAACAATCTTGCATGTTTAAAAACTCAGAAAGCAAAAAGGTCTTCATTTTAAAATAAAATAAAATGAACGATGAGAAATAACACATAGAGCGTTTATCAGCTGAAACATTCCCATTGTAAAAAACTTTTCTGAGCGATGAAGAACTCAAAAGACTTGGAAGTTTCAAGAAAATTTCGATAAATAACATTAATCGCTCGTCTGCATCAGTATATTGTATTTACAGAAATTATTATACTTAGAAGGCTTTAGGTTAAAAATCTCTAATACAAATAAATTTCTATGTATAGCTTCAAGAACATTTTATTATAAAGTTACCAATTAGGTGTAGAAACATGTTAGAATTTAATGTAAAAATGTAATTATTAGGTTTTAAATAATTTTTAATTATTAGAATGATAAAACTCGTTAACACCAATTTCAATAGATATTGCATCTCTAACTAGACAGCAGCTCGACAGCTTTGGTGACCTACGTTCACCAAAGTCATTAGCTAGACTTAGAGGGTATTATTGGGCACTACATTGCCCCGGACGGTGAAAGGAATTGTTCAGAAGCCCGTCACATACTGGTTAACTTAGTTCTTATATATTTCAGTACAAGTCTATAATGAGTTAGCCTAGTTCGCATTAACTAAAAAAATAAGTTAAATTTTTATTTTGTGGAAATTTGGTGTCAGTTTTAGTGAGGCGATGTAAAGTAATTTCTTCAATTTTAACAAACCTTAAAGTTGCTCTTGTTTTACAACGATCTATAATATACTGGATAATTACTTCTCAATATAAAGAATATGCCGCAGATGCAGGGCTACCTGGATACAACTATTTGGCTTATCTTCCAACTTTTTAGATGATGTTTGTCTCCTTTTAACGATCTTTTAGAACTTTGAAGCCATCATTTAGTGATGAAGTTCTAAATGTGTCTTTAAATGAGCTAATTTTTTGCGCATGCCTGTGCCATTTTGCGGGAGACAAAATTAGCCGTGATTTGTGAGATCAGTTAGCAATGTTAGCAGTTTATCCAGTATCTATTATAGATCGTTGGTGTTTTAAAGTAATTTTTACGCAATTGTGTTTTAAAAGCTGTACTTTAGGTAGGATTACATTTTTCAAAGTAGGATTTTTTTTTTGAACGACAGAATATAAGCATATTGCTCCACGAATCGTATGAATTTTTTAAAATTTAAGTTGCAATAAAAGCAAAAAGATTTATATGTGGCAACTTAATATTTGACCAACACGAGAAATAATATCGATTTAAAATAATTTTTTCCAAGCTCACTTTGAGTTATCTATTCCTAGATTAGTAAAGAATTCGGTCAATTCATATTTCAGAAATTTTTCAGTTATTCTGTTCTCATTTCAGTTCTCAATTTACTGTTTACATTCTGTTTAATTTATTTAGAATATTATGTATAGAATGACTGGTGGTGATCACAACAAAGGTGAAGACGATTCCGCCAACAAAAAGATTTCCAAAGATCCTGCCAAAGACAGAAGGAACTCCAAAGATTCTGCCAAAGGCAAAAACAACAACGAAGATGATTCTGCAGCGATACAAGACAAAGGTAGTAAAGAAAACGGAAAAAAGGTCGCCAGAAACAACAACGACACAAAAGAAGTTCGCAAGTTGTTCGATTCCCGCGTCAAAGCTGGCGATCCTCATCGAATCAATGGCGGCTTGTCGATGGAAGACACCAGAAAGTGGTTCCAAGATGCCGCCATGATCAATGAAGACTTTGGCATCACCGAAAAAGCTTTCAACGAGGCTTTCGAGCAGTACGCGAAGGGCGAAGACAAAAATCGAGTCGAATTTCTCGAGTTTGTCGAATGCATCGAGCTGTTGGCAAAGAAAATTTCGAAGATGCCGCAAGATTTATACAACCAGCTTTTGTCTGCAGAAAAACCGACTCAAGGAAAAGGAAAGTAACATATCAGTCATTGCCATAGATTGTTTTCGTTCCAAAATTGTTGTTAGAAATATGGATGGAATCATAATAGAATAAGCAGCCACCAAAATACCGAATTTTATAACATATATTTTTCGCAGAATATTAGTTGTGTTTGAAAATGTTAATAAATGTTTGATGGAGAGCAGTAACTTTATTATTTCTAAGATTTTTCAAAAGTCTTTTCAAGGCTTCAAAATTTTGAATTTAGTATAAAATTGACACAATTTTTTTATCGCCAAAACACAATAACAGAAAGCTGATAAAACTATTTATGGGATATTTTGGATTTTTAAATTTGATATTATTTAAATAACATGGTGACTTTTATCATTTTCCGATAATTTATTTGTCAAATACTTTTTTTAATCTTTCATTTTAAATGATTCATAAAAAAATTATGGTGAATCTGTGATATAAGGCCCGATTTGTTCATTGGCGATTTTTGGCTATCTTGAAATTTACGTAGGGTTGCTATACCTATCCAAGTTGTATGAAGTGGAATGTTTACCACATTTTGTAATTTTTGTTGCTTGGCAATGTAACGCTAATCGTCCATTCGGGACCGGCCATTATATCACAGCTGTAACAAATATTATTCTAAGAACCAAATAATCACGAAAAATAATTAGTTACACCATTATAAGTTTCTCGTAATACCTATCTTTCTAGAAACCAACGGAAATAGCTTCCTATTTCTGTTTGAGCTATTCGCTAGAATCGGTTAAAGATAGAGACTAGAGATATAATCATATATAAGGTTTCCCCAGATCGCTATACGCAAAGATTTTCATGTTCTGCCATTTTAGAACAAAGGGAATATCACAGATGTGTGTAGCTATCGTAAGTTTAACACGTAAAAAACGTGTAATTAAGCTAATCGGTTAAATTAACCTAAATTTTATTTTATATACACTGCTCAAAACAATTAGGAGAGCGTACTTTTTTCAATCCTTTCAGTCCCACCTTTTTCTTTTTTATTCTAAAAATATAAAATTTGTGAAATAGATTCATTATGTATCTAGAATGAAATGATAAAAACAGGGGGAAAAATCTTTTTTAAAGTTTTTTAACTAAAATTTAAGGGTGAAAAAATTGGAATCATAACTTTTAAATAAATTATAACAATACAGTGAAAAAAAAATTCTAGTCCAACTACCAGAATCTGGTATATTTAACCGTATTTTCTGGCTCATATGGAACACCAAAAAATTTGGTTTATCTACCAGTATCTGTTTGGTAGTGACTACGGTAAAATTACTAGAAAAATATGGTTTCATTACCATGATGTTTGGTAGCGCATTTGGTTTTATTACTTTATGTAGTGGTTTTACTACCATATATAGTGGCTTTATTACCGTATGTAGTGGTTTCATTACCGTATATAGTGGTTTTATTACCGTATACAATAGTATTATTGCCGTGCACAAAGTTAATATTACCAAATAAGATTACGTAAACCACATGCGTAATCACCGTATTTCTATTATAAATTTTAAATTTCATTTCGCAAGAAAATGTACCGGATCCATCGGGAAATGTCGCGTGGAGCTCCTTTTTCATACTACTTTCAATAAATGTAAAATATACTACTAGTATAATTAGTTTAGTTGGCTTATATGACTTCTTTCGAGTTGCCACAAACGACTGCAACACAGCACCGCCATGTTTGATGAGTGATATTTACCATACGTATATTGGTAGTCAAAATTTCAGCTAATACCGTGGTATTTGGTAGGTATCATTGCGCTCAACATGATCCGATCACCAAGCATATGGTAAAAGACCGATGCTTTCTGGAAATTAATTTGGTTTGTTAACCATGCTTCTCGTATAAAAACAAAGCGTATGGTAGGAAACGCATTTGTGGTGGTAAACTTACTTTTCATAGTTGTAATCTTACCAAACGTACGGGTAAAAAGAGCTATAATTTTAGATACCAGAAATTCTAGTAATCCGAAACGAATAGTAAGGTTACTAATTGAATGGTTTAAGTACCTGGTATTCTGGTTTTATTACTAGAAATACCATTACCATACAATTATGGTTTTTTTGTAAGATTTTTTTTTCAGTGTAATTATTTCAAAACTTTATTTGTTAAAAATAGTTAAAATCAATTTTTAAGAGCCAGTTTTTTTAAAAATCGGGCAAAACAGGCAGGTTTGGATAGTTGACATTTTTAATTTTGCTGAAATTTGCAGAATATGTTCTTTATGTAAAACTATTAGACACGTATATTTTTGTTTTTGCCAAAGAAAATTTTTTATTAAAGTTTTGGGGGTCAAAGTTGAAGATCGTCCGTTTTTTGAACAAAAACCGAACCAACTTACATATGGCAATACTTTTTGTGTAAAGAGTTAAAAATCGCATTGACAATTTTTTCGTGTTCTTGTTCCATAGTACATGTTAGGACATAAAAACTTATGGTTAACATTTGGCACAAACGTCACGGGTCATTCAAAGTCATTCGAAATTTTTTTTTCTGAACTTTTGACCTCAAAAATTTTCTTGTTCCAACAGTGAACTAAAAGTGTATATGATCCAGTGAATACATACTAAAGAGAAGTACCCAAAATTAGCAAGTAATGTGCGGTGGCACTTTTGGTTGCAGAAATATTTGACTTTGAAATTGCCGAAAATCCAAAATTGCACGACTTTCAAGGTCATTTATTCCTTGTGACAACATTGGAAAGGTATAAAATTAGCTGTAAAATAATCCGTATGTATTGTAAAAACAAAATCAATTCACAAACCTATCGGTATTTGCTCCAATTTTATTTAATGAGGCTCTAAACTTTGAAAAAAAACTCGCAATTTTGTGTTTTCTGCAAAGTTTAGAGCTCCTTAACTGCTTGTACCAAAAGTAACCAGTTATAAAATTAGCTGGAAAATAATCCTTATGTATTGCAGAAATAAAATCAATTCACAGAACTATAGGTATTTGCTCCAATTTTATTTAATGAGGCTCTAAACTTTGCAAAAAAAACTCAACATTTCGTGCAATTTTGGTGGCCTGAAATATGCCCATTGTATGAGAAAATATTGCAGTAAAATTTCGAATATATTTTTTAACTAACTTTTATTGTTCCATAAATGTTTTGGTAAAATGAGAAAAATATATGAATGTTTTTTTTAAAATTTGTTTTCCCTAGATGAGTTAAACTTAATCGCTGGAACTCATAACTTTACACACACACATATTAGAAAAAGTACGTAAAAACGCACATTAGAAAAAGTACGCTTTACTATACTGGAAAACTTAAGGCATCTTCTTGCATATCTTTTGCAGCAGCAAATGAGCCCATAACTCTTAAAAACAATACATCAGAAAAAAATGTGTTTGAAACAGGCTGGCGGGCACTTCCATAGAGAAAAAAAACACGTTTTACATTCAAATAAAAACTGTTTATTTATAACATCTTTATAAAAGGGCAAAAAACCGGTATAAAAACTTCCCCCCAAAGTGCAATGAAGAAAATAAGAGAACAAATAGATCATAATGGAAGAAAAATCTTTCAACAATTTGAAAATTTGACCACTTCTCAAATTAGAAGCTTTGCAAAATTTAGAGCCTCATTAAATAAAATTGGATCAACTATAAAATAAGTCAGTGAATTGATTTTGTTTCTGCAATACATAAGGATTATTTTCCAGCTAATTTTATAACTGGTTACTTTTGGTACAAACAGTTAAGGAGCTCTAAACTTTGCAGAAAGCACAAAACTGCGAGTTTTTTTTCAAAGTTTAGAGCCTCATTAAATAAAATTGGAGCAAATACCTATAGGTTTGTGAATTGATTTTGTTTCTAAAATACATACGGATTATTTTACAGCTAATTTTATACCTTTCCAATGTTGTCACAAGGAATAAATGACCTTGAAAGTCGTGCAATTTTGGATTTTCGACAATTTCAAGGTCAAATATTTCTGCAACCAAACGTGCCACCGCACATCGCTTGCTAATTTTGAGTACTTCTCTTTAGTATGTATTCACTGGATCATATGTACTTTTGGTTCACTGTTGGCACAAAAAAATTTTGGAGGCCAAAAGTTCAGAATTTTTTTTTTCGAATGACTTTGAATGACCCGTGACCTTTGTGCCAAATGTCAACCATAAGTTTTTATGTCCTAACATGTACTATGGAACAAGTAGAACACGAAAAAATTGTCACTGCGATTTTTAACTCTTTACACAAAAAGTATTGCCATATGTAAGTTGGTTCGTTTTTCTTCAAAAAACGGACGATCTTCAACTTTGACCCCCCAAAACTTTAATAAAAATTTTTTTTTGGCAAAAACAAAATATACGTGTATAATAGTTTTACATAAAGAACATATTCTGCAAATTTCAGCGAAATTAAAAATGTCAACTATCCAAGCCTGCCTGACTCTTAAAAAAACTGGCTCTTAAACATCTAAAAATACAAGCATGAAGAATTTAGGATCAATTTATTCAATAAAATTGTTTCAAAGTGAATTTTATCTTACCATGTTTTTCATATTTTTATTTAATTAAAACAAACATTATTTAATTCTTCAAAAGACAGGATTCTACCATCGAACGATAAAAAATACGAATTTAACTTAGTGATAAATAAATCGCAATCTGATGATTAAAAATGGAATCATTGGGGGTGAAAGGGCTTAAACCATGCGTTCCCCTTAATTGTTTTGAGCAGCGTATTTGTTATTGCAATCATATTTTCTTGGTTAACAAATTTCTAATCGAAATGCACATGCATGTTATTGATGAAAAGCAAATACACAATGTTTGGTTAGCTGACCGCTTATGGTTTTCGAGTACAAACTTATACATGGACTATTCCGTAATAAATGAAATATAAAAACTTTTATATTAGTCGTTTTTTCTTTAAAAAAAACCACAGCCATTATACTGTTATAATAATTACCTAATATCGAAATAATCTACTTTAAAATTTGTTAAACCCAGATTGCGTGGTTCTGCAGTCTGCACTACTTTTAGCTTCCACACTACGTTTATAACGTAAAAAGTGGAAGGTTTTATAATCGTTCAGTCCGTCTGTCGTCTGTCTGTCTGTCCGTCTGTCTGTCACCCACTTTCACAGAAAGAACCACAAGTCCCACAGACAAGTGGGATACGTCATTTTAAAGCAAAAAATTAGATTAGGCTACATTCCAAATTTCATTAAAAAATTTAAATTAGAAGTTTATTTAAAATTTAAATAACTAAAATTTTTTTTATCTACATTGAAATAACATGCAAATTCTATTTTTATTCATATTTTCACTGTTGTCATCCACAAGTTCCACAGACAAGTGGGATACGTCATTTTGAAGCAAAAAATCAGATTAGGCTACATGCCAAATTTCA
The DNA here is from genome assembly GCA_019343175.1 of Oedothorax gibbosus. Taxonomy (NCBI): domain Eukaryota; kingdom Metazoa; phylum Arthropoda; class Arachnida; order Araneae; family Linyphiidae; genus Oedothorax; species Oedothorax gibbosus. The sequence goes on along the minus strand of CM033276.1, from coordinate 26,951,312 downwards.
TTAAAAAATTTAAACTAGAAGCTTATTTAAAATTTAAATAACTAAAAATTTAATCTACATTGAAATAACATGCAAATTACATTTTTATTCAATATTTTCACTGTTGCCATTTCATTAAACGTACGAGAAACTTTTGTTATAATAAAAATAAACTTTTGAAAAAATATTTATTTATGTGTATAATTCGGTTTGGATTGTTGTATTATCACAATAGAGTTCTTTTAATGGTTCTATATATATGTATGTAGAAAGATGCATAGAGAATTCTAACTTGGCATAAAAAAAATATGTTAAGTTTCGCTTTTATTTTTAAAGCATCAATTGTACAAATTATAAATTTTTTGAACTGTAAATTAATTTAACAAACTATAAATAAGTGAATTTTCGAAAGAAATGTAAATGGGAAATTGTGGCGACAAAAATATTTATTAAAAAAAGATTACATCATTATTCTTCGAACTTCAAACAAATTTAGCAAACGATAAAGTCTAATTATTAAATCTGAGAAAGAAGATTAATGAAAATAGTTAATTTTGACGTTTAAAACTTTGAATTACAAATAGCTAAAGGCCCTGTTTTTATTAGAATTAAATCACATTTGCCATTCGCAACAATCGCTCGAGAAACTTTAATTCTTTTAGACAATAAATTAAAATAATTTTTTTTTGCGACATCGATCAGTTTGAAATGACGTCAAATATATTTCACTACGGAATCCTTGTATGTTGATATGAAATGTTTTCATTCTATTTAAAAGCGAGGAATATGACATATTTATTCTTTAAAATATAAATTAATTTTTGCAAACGATAAGTAATAATTATTGAATTTTCGAAATAAAATAAATGAAACTAGCCAAATTTAGCTTGTAAATGTTAAATATAGAATTAATGTTGTGTTTGGCGCGTTTTTTCCTGTTAAACACAAATATGTGGAAGCGAGTTAAGTGACAGATTCTGTTACAAACCTACTTGTTTTGTTGTCGAATTCTTCTAAGAAAAGATTTAGGTGTTACAAAATTCCCTTTCTTCTTGATAGGTTTGTATTGAAACAGTTATTATAATGTTAATTTTTAGATATTATCTAAAAATGATCAAATAGAGCTACCAATATTTCTTTTTTTTTAAAGTTATTTGGATATCAAAGAGAAAGAAATTCCAAGAAAAACACAAAGTTACACCTTGAATGTTTCAAAGTTTTAGGACGGCTTCTTGATGGCAACAGAGAAGGGACAGTGGGGCCACATCCAAAGAGTAACAAAACTCAATTACTTCTTCGTAGGGCGCTATTTTTTTGCTTTCTCTTTGATTTTCGGAGAGGAAATTGTTATATTTATTTCTCAGGAAACAATGCATTTCTGATCAGAAAAATTTCTTCCTGAAAGTGAAAAGAATCAATTTGAGCACTTTTCGGAGTTCAACGAAAGCTTGTTTCGTTGCTCAAAAGTGCTTCACAACCAAGTAATAAGATTGTAACATGTCATAGAATGGTCAGGAAAACGTATTTCTGCGCCGACTGAGCGGTTGAAAAGTCCGGGAGCTGACCATGCAGGCTGTCAGAAGGTCCTGGGCTCGAATCCCGGTATATGGACATGGATATTTGTGTTGTGTGTTTGTTTGTATTTGTTCTGAGTACAATGTGACATACGTGCTTGTAAAATATGAGTCAAAAGTCCGACCAATAGAGCACGATGGCGTCACTGGTTTTCTTTTGGTGCTTGCTCAGGTGTCGACCGCGTCACTTGACCCATGCTCTAAATTACTAGGCGAAGTTTGGCCGTGTTAAAGCTATACACGGAGGCTAGAAATAGACAGCCGGAAAAGGTATAACCTAACCTAACGTATTACTGTTTAGTGTCGTAAAACCACAAAGTATCCAAAATTAAATTGATGAAATTTAACAGGGCTTTTTGAAGTGCAAGGGAGTGGGAGGAATTACTATTTATTATGCAGAGAAATATTTGCGATAGAATTAATCCGAAAAAAATAATTGTTCCTAAATTTCCAAACAGGAAGTACTTGATGCCAATGCTGTTATGTCAAAACACGTTGTATAAAAACGAATTTATATTTTCAAACACGCACACTTTTGATGTCGAGATTTTTAAAATTTCCTTTTTTTAAAAAGAAATCTCTCTCCTAGCTATATCGTCAATAGTGTCGGTACCAAATTAAGTGCAATTCTTCCACTTATATTAATGTCCTCTAAAAAAAGCCCTGAGTACTGTCAGTTTAAGTAGATGCACTCTTAAAACAAACGAGCGGTTTTAACTCAGTCTGAGTTAATTTCCACTCCTTTCCGTGCCGAAAATGCACTTCTCCTATAAGAGTGAATTTCACTCTTTTTCGGAGTGGGTAAAAGAAATAAAAGAAAACAATCTGCGTCCTACACTCTTAAAACGAGCGGTTTTAACTCAGTCTGAGTTAATTTCCAATCCTTTCCGGTGCCGAAAATGCACTTCTCCTATAGGAGTGAATTTCACTCTTTTGTTTTAAGAGTGTAGACACCCTGTAGTGCAAAATTACTTAAATAAACGTTCAAAACAGGAATTTTGTAGTATTCGGTAAAGCATACATTATACAGCTATATTTATCGGTCCGTATGTTTGTCTCCCAACATTTTCATAGCACAAACTACAAATACTAAAGGCAAGTATGAAACGGCAAAAAAATCAGAGCATCGAAACAAGAAGACATCGAAAATCTTAGAAAAAATCGAATTCAAAGTAATTCAATTATTAAATGAAACTTCAAAATTTAATACTCTTTTAAAAAGCATAAGAAGAATATTTTTAATGGAATTAAATAGCTATTTTGCCACTCACACGAGAATCTTAATTTATTTATTGAAATGAGATTCTTTGATTGTTCGAATTTTTTGTTTAGAAAGAGGCACAAGGCGTTTAATTTTTATTTCATTTTGAAAAGCAGACATATGTGTAATTTTCCATTTACATTTTACCATTTATTAGTATAAATAATGAAAGTTAATACTAATTATTCCTTTTGGCAAGAGCTTTTCAGTGTCTTATTTTTTTAATGGTATTTAAAAATCAATTCGTTTAGTTTTGTTTTGAAGGTAACAGTTTCAATGTAGATTTGAATTGTTTAACTTCTTTTGAAGTGTGAGCAATATTACATATATTTTTTTTTTGAAATACAGATAAATTTAGAAAACTATCTGTAATAATTATTCAATTCTCGATGAAAAATAGCTTAATTTTGACGTATAAAAATTTAATATAGCATTTTTTAGACTCATGAATATATAGCAGTTCTAAGTGGCAGTTTCTGTTACAAAACTCTGCTTGTTATCTATTTCTTTTAATGATCAAAATTTGTTCTCAACAGACGCTATCTATATAAGTGGATACAGATTTATAAAGTTCACAGATACAATGTGTCTTTTGACAAAACATAATAATAACGGGTGTAATTTTACAGTAAATCCCTGGAGTCAAAACAAAAAAAAAATCTGTAATAAAACAGCAGAAGTATTTTCTCTTCGAAAATATTTTTTTAGTGTGTGCAATCTGATGTATGGGGTTGTTTCACGGAGGATCTGGCAATAGCTCTGCGGTTTTGTTTTCATGTCTTTCAATAACTGTGTTGCCAGCAGTTTTAGGAGAAAAACACTACGAAAAAATTCCATTTAATTCTAAAATTACAAAAACATACCATAAAAATACTAGCAAAGCGTTTCACGTTTTCTTAAAGTCACTAAAAAGATTCCAAAATGCAGCTAGTATTTTTACGATATTTTTTGTAATTTTAGAATAATTCTAAAATAACAAAAAAATATCGTTTAAAGTATCGTTTAAGTAATTATCGTAACAAAAAAATGCCAAGAAAAGAACCTCTACAGTCTTGGTTTTGAGTTTAACGCATTATAAACTTAGCAACTTCGAAAGCAATTTGGTTTTTGGTCTTTGAGAATCCCATACATACAGTAAAGGTTAATATGACGCCTTTATTGAATTGTCTTAATAATTCAATTTGTAACTAAATGATATTTAACGCAATAATTTCAACTGAATCGATGTCTTTGAAGTCAAGAAATGAGAAATGTGCACGTCTGCGAAAAATACACCAAATATGAATTTTACCTTATATTTCTTATTTCCAAGTTGTTTATTTGTTGTCCTTGTCGTATTGTTCCATCATAGTTAAAAGTTAGCATTAGTATTTCCAAGTTGTATAGTTGCCCTTTATAGTCAATTTAAGCTTAAAAAACCGTTAGAATAATTAAAGTAGTTAACATTTAATTTATTTATTATATTAGTCTTTCTATAAATTTCGTATGAACCAAAAAACTATTAGGGATGTGTAGGGGTAGGTAGGGTTGATACATATATATTCCGGCTTGTGTGCTTGATCAGAGACCCGCTTTTAAACCTTCGTCAAGTAAGACTGACACAGAAAGAATTTTTACTGTCACAGAGAGAGAAATTCCACCCAGGGCGAAAGCGGGAATAGAACCCACATCCGGTACAGTGCGCAGACTGTTAGCGGAGGCAGCTATCTCAACCACTCGGCCACCCGGGCCCCATTAGGGATGTGTAATGCACAACACGACTTTCAATTTCCACTCAATAAATCAATACACATTTAAAGGCGATTGTGTTCCCTATTAGGTAATTTCAATTCTTTTGTAACCAAAAAAGTTCGTTGCGTATGCGTGGTTTTCTCCAAAATCTTATTATGACGTCCGACAAGTAATACTAACAACTCGTGTGCCAAATTAGAAGACCATATGGCTCTTTTAGTTTGAGTTGTAGAATGGTTTCAGACAGACGGATAAACAGGCTGACTGGCGAACTATAGTTAAACTCATAGTTTCCTTGCACAGAAGCCACGACCACGGGCGGAGCTATAAAACGCGCGAAGCAATCAGATGAAGACAAAATAAAACGGCTGAATTTTCCTCTTCATCTGATTGCTCTGCGCGTTTTATAACTCCGCCCGTGGTAGTGGCTTCTGTGCAAGGAAACTATGAGTTTAACTAAATGTTCAACAACCACTTGTTTAGAATCAGCATCCTCCAAAACATGTAGAAAGCGCAGAACTCAATTTCTGATTTCCGACCCCATTGCAATATTTTCTTTACCTTATCTTTCATATTGGTTAATTGAAAACAAAAAATAGTTATATGGACTTATACTTACACCATTTTGTCATGTTATTAAACTTTTCAAACGCAACATGTGTTTTATAGTTTCGACATTGGCCACCAGGTGGTAGGCCCACGCGACAAACTTTGTTCCGTCCTAACGACAAGGTCGGAAAAGAGTCTTCCAAGTTCGCGGTAAACGTGCTGCCAAACGCGGATACAAAACTTTGTTCCCGGAACGAATGATAATTGATAATGTTGCCAATACACAATCGCCGGCATTGATGTGAGTGTCAGAAGAATAAATCGCCGATTTGTTTGCGTTTGGATTTTAGAAGCGTCAAATAATGTGTGGACATTCGAAATAACATAAGTGGATTTAAAGTGCAAGTGTGTTGGAATCTGGTGACAGTGATGTTTTATGGAAATTTCGTGAGTTTATATTGCAAACGATATTAAGTGAATCGTGGAATAGAGTTTAAAATATTTTTTTATTTGTTTCGAATAGTTGTTAAAGAGCAATAACAATTTTGAAAAGTTATAAAAAAGGTTATAATATTTATTTCATACTTTTTTGGAAAATATTTTTCGAAAAAACATTTTTTAGAGAGTTTGTTTGTCTTTATTCTCAACCTCCTTAAAGTGAAATTTTAATTTAAATATTAAAAATACTAAAAAAAATAATCTAAGAAAGGTATCTATTCGATATTGTTCATATTATAAAGGACTTTAAACATATTTTGTCAAAATCAGAAAAGAATCGAATTTAAAAAAAATTGAGATACTAGAAGATAGTAAAAGAAAAAAATACCTAATTACAATATTTATTGGAAGTATACAGTATTATTTGATGCGCAGCATTTTTAAATGTAAGCAAAAATAAACAATTTTTAAAAAACGCTATTTAAAAATATGTTGAATTTTAGATAAAAGTTTAAAAAAACTACTCATTTTAACCTCACTGGAATGTCAATAATTCGCAATATTCGTTTTGAAATAAGTTTATTTTAAATTTACATATTTAGTTTGCGAAATACAACCTGTTATAACCAATATTACATAAACAGTATTATTTTGCATGAAACAATACTTGCCTTTTCAAAAGAATTCCTAGATTTAAAAAACGCAAGAGTTAATTTAAAACCACATATTGTGCAAGATAACTTTTACCTATTTGTTACAAATTACGTAATTTGATACAAGTAATTAATTACAACAATTAATTAATTTACGTAATGTAATTTACACTCTTACGTGTTAAGTTTTACTAAAAAATTATGTTTACTAAAAAGAATATGTTTATCTAAAATGCATTGTTATGTTTATTAAGGAAGTTCAAATATTAAGTTAAATTTATAGGCGTAATTACACCGGTTTCGTTCTAATTACAAATGACAGATCGCAAGGCGATTAGTGAGAAAAACTAAGTAATTTCCTCTTTCCCTCTCTTTGGTGATACGAAGATATATTTCAAGATTAAAGAGGCAGAAGATTATTTTTGAGTTTATTTACAAATGATCCGTGATTTTTTTCTAAAAATAATGTTGAATTGATTTAGGCAGTTATAAAGCGGTTAAGTGTTAGAAAATACAATTTTTAACTTGAAAGTAAACTATATTGAATAATAAAGATCTATTCAAAATAAGGCAAAAAAATATTCGATAATTTATCAAAACTTAAATATCACTAAATCTTTTTATAAACCACATATGTTTCAGCTTGTAAATTAATTTAGTTCTCGAACAATAGACATAAAGTAAACTTAAACCTTGAAATCAGAAACAATGCAGAATACACAAAATTCCAAACAAACTAGAATATTTAAAATGTAGCACCGTAATAAATTAAATTTGATATTTAAAACACATTCAATGTTTTATTTTTTGTGAGTGATTTTAAATTAATGTTTTTTTTTTCTGAGGCACAAAATTATGTGTCAAACGATTTCTATTTACAAATAAAATACATAAGTAACAATTAGAGATTTAGCTTATAAATTTGTCATGTTTCCGTTGATCAGAGATTTGTCAATTAAAGAAGATTTAAGATAAGCTATTCTTGGTTCAGAGCATTCTCAATTCAAAGCACGAGGAACTAAAACTTCTTGAAATGATGTTTATTAATCTATGTCACAATTTAATCAATTTGTTTTTACTTAAATTTTCTCAAGTTTTCGCATTGCGATTATAAAGTAGAATTTAGATATAGATAACAATATACTCATAAAGAAAACTTGAATGCAATAATTTAAAGTTGCTAAAATTTTTAACAACCAAACTGATATCATGCAAGAAACTAAGATGATCGCTTACATAAATATGCTGTTGTAATCAAAAGCCATAGTTCTGACACCCAATTTCCAATTAAATTAGGTGATTTTACGATTAAAAGGAAAATAAAGTACTTTAAAATCCCAGCTTGAAAGCGAAAGATGTAACATAAAAGGACGTCTGACAACATTGAGTTCTACTGGAATAATGCATTCTCATTATTTTAAAGTATAAAACAAAATACGTGTTTTTAAGTATACAAATAAAATATAGCATGCATAACTGAATATTTAAATTCTTTTTTTAGATACATAAACAAACTCTAAAAGTAAAATATCGTATTAAAAGACATACGAAGCATTTAAAGTAGATTCTTTATGCATAGATAGTAGATGCATCGTAGTAAAAATAACTACGCCCTATAGGGAACTAAGCATAAACTTAGAGAACTGCTGTTGGTAAAAAACCTAAAGAGTTTATAGGAACAAAAGTCACACAAAAGAACCTTTTCAAAAATTTACATATCAAACAAAGAATAAACTTTTAAAATGCAACTGGGGAATTTTCACTAAAAGGTAATAGCTACAAAGAGTCTCATAATAAGTAAAAAAAAATCTTAAACAAAACAGATTATTTTTAACCATAATAAATAAGCTGTTTTTATAAGTATCATATACCGAAAAAAGATAAATCTCTCCGTTTTGATTGTCATCAAAAAAGAAATAAGAATTTAAAATAAACTTTACACGGTTGTTGTTAGGAAAAATTGGTAAATAAATACTTCCTCTCTATAAGAAATACGTATTTCAATTTACCTATCTTAAAACGAAAGAAACTTTTTGAATTTAACTTCGAGTAGTTTAGAGATTTGTGCGATTAAGTTACAGACGCTGCAAGAAGATATATTATTAAAACACAAGGTTATATGAATTAGTGTATGTATATGAGTTTGGAAGCACATTAAAAAAATTTTTGTTGGACTTATTTCAAAGAGTTAAAATAAGATTGTGTCCTTAAACCAAAGACTTTACAAAACGTCTGAGTGTTTGAGTCCCATTTAAGTACGAAGACTTATGTGCTTGAATTAACGAGTAGGAAAACTTTTGTTGGCTAAAGTCACATTTAAAGGATGAGCGTTTTTACGTTGTGCTCGAAGAACTTACAATTTTAAGTGCTTAGATCACAATCACAAAGAATAATTTTATTTTCTATAGTTCCAGGCAGTTTAAAAAAAGTATGTTATAGTCTGAGAGAGAAGACTTTCAATGCTTCACCCAGAGGCATTTAATGAAGACAGATAATGTGTCATAGACAGAGTAAGATAAAATTTACTGTGATGTAGGTATAGATAACAATATAATATTGTTTATAATCGAATGTCAAAGTAGGAAGGCCCGATTTGTTTTTAAGTCACAGTTCGAAAACTTTTTAACTATTAAGTCATAGTCTAATAAAACTTATGCGTTATTGATTCAGAGACATTTCAAGATCTTTTAGAGGATTTATGTTTGATTAAGTCAAAAAGAAGACTTTTAAGGAGATGTGTTTTGCTTTAAAAACAGAGTAAGACAACTTCCAATTAGATTTGGGTTTGCTTAAAGCAGAAGTAAAAATATGTGTAAAAATGTGGATTTCCATGAGGCACATAGTAAAAAGCCTTGTAGGATGATTTGTATCTAGTTAAGGAACAGAATCAAGAAACTTGTAAGGATGTTTGTGGTTGCTTGAGGTACAAGTAAAAGACGCGTACGAAAATTTGTGTTTGCTTCAATTCCTGAGTGAGAAGACTTTGTGTTTCAAAGTTTTAACATTGAGACTTTTATGTACTTGAGGTAAAAAAAAAACTTAATCCTCAGACATGGGTACAGGTTCTAGCGGTCTGTGTGTCTCAACCAAGATTACCAACGACTCCTATTGATTCTTTGAAGCTTGAAATATAGAGTGGTTTTTTTATTTGGTTTGCTTGAACTATAAAGTGAGAAGACTTTGTGTTACAGTAAAATATATAACATTCAGACTTTTATATTCTTGAGGTAAAAAACTTAATCATCGAACATGGGTACAGGTTCTAGCGGTCTGTGTGTCTCAACCAAGATTACCAACGACTCCGATTCTATGGAGCTGGATCTGAAGACGAGGGAACTGGAGGACCGAGCGGCCTCTTTGGAGGCACAACTACGGGAGGCGGAGGATAAGGCGGACGTCTTCAAGAAAGAGGCGGATGAAAAAGATGAGAAGATCGACGCCCTTGTCAGAGAGGTCCACAAACTGAAGGTAAGGGATTATATTGGTTAAGCTTCGTATAAACTCTTTAAAAAAGTAAAGTTCGCTGTTCACTGTAAAAAACATCGATTAATTTTGCAGAAAAACATATATTTACATAAAAAAGGCTGTTATTTTCTCATTTTTTTTAATCAAAATATGCTGCTTAAAGTACAAATTTTCTGTTTTTAACCCTGTGAAGAATGAGAGACCGCAACCGAATGATCATTTTAACTGTTTTTTAAAACTCTGTGTGTCGAAATAGCTTGGTTGTTAGAACATCGGACTGAAGGTTTAAAGGTCCGTGGTTCGAACACGGTTTCGGCAGTTTATTATTCCTCGATAGTTTTGTAGTCAGTTTCCTCGCTTGTTACTTACCAGAAGGTAGAATTTTTTAGGAAAGTTTTTTTCTTTACAATTTGTCTGTTAAAAAACAGCTTTTGAAATAAAATTTCAGATTGTTCGTATGAAAAAAACAGATTTCCTCACAAAATTATGTGATATTTTTTCTGTAAAAATAACATACTTTTTTACAGTGTAAAACATTCCTAAAACAATTTCCCAGCTTGATGAAATAATGCTAAACTAAGTTTATGAAGTAACGTTGCACCATAAAATTTAAGTAAATATTTTCTTTTCTGCAACGTTACTCTATATATTTGGATTATAATTAAATAAATATATATATATTAATAATAATATCTACTCTCTAATTACCACTTATCAATTCTGGACGAGAGTTAAATTTAAAATAGTGTCGAAAACTCTCCTTTATATATATATATGTATGTATGTATGTATGTATGTATGTATGTATGTATGTATGTATGTATGTATGTACGTACTACTACATACTACATACGTACATACATACATACATACATACATACATACATACATATACATACATAATACATACATACATACATATAATACATACAAAATACATATAATAAAAATACTATATATATATAATATATATATATATATATATATATATATATATATATATATATATATATATATATATATATATATATATATATTATATATATATATATATATATATATATATATATATATATATATATATGCCTATCCACTACATATGTTTAAATTTTAAACAATGTCCTTAGTCTAAAACTTATAGTAATGTTGGTTATGTTTGGGAAAAAAATAAACGCTTGTTTAAAAAAATTAAAGTTACAAAATACGTGTCTCATTTTTACGCACAAACTTTTATCTGTAGTCAGCCCCTTTTAAATAAAAAAGTGTACTAGTATACAGCCTTTATTCATGGCTTGAAAGCGAACCCTTATGTCATTTCTAAGAAAAATATGAAACATGTAATGACGTTGGAAATTTTTTCACCGGATATTTATTATCAATAAAATTGACGCAGAATATGCGTAATAAGAATGGGCTTGTTACCGTTATGCAACATTTTCTTTCTTGAAAGTTATCTATGTAAATTATTGAAAAAATCATTAAATTTTACTAAAATCTCTAATTATTGTTTTTTAAAATAAGGATAAGAATTACAATGAAATTTTGTACAAATTGTTCACGCATTGCTTAAATCGTTTGTTAAAAATTTAATGGTTGAGTTAAAAAATGAAAAATATTAATACTTTTTAACATTAACCACAACAACGAGACATAAGCAGATTTTAATGCCATGTTTTAAATATATCATGTACAAAATAGATATCCATTTAAATGGCAATATAATGAGACTCTATGTGTCATAATATATGCAACTAGACACGAATATTCACTTTGCAAAGAAAGTTTATTTAATAACTCACAAAAGAGCATTAAAATAATTGAGTTATGGATGAATGAAGAAATGAAATTAAGTCAAACATCTGGTTCCGAATAGGTCAAAGGTGAATTTCAAATATAGATCTTTTTCATTCACCTCATTCCTAGTAAGGAGCAAACTTACGCAGTAGTTTCAGCATTTTACTGCCATTGCTCCATTATTATATTGCTCTTTGCAAACGATATTCCACTTATACATGAGTATTCCCGTCAAAGTGTACACTATTTTAGATCTCAATGCAATAAATAACAAAAGATCATTAAAATAATTGAGTTAGTGATGAATGGAGAAATGAAATTAAGTCAACCGTCTGGTTCCGAATAGGTCAAAGGTAGATTTCAAATATAGATATTTTTCATTCACCTCATTCCTAGTAAGAAGCAAACTTACGCAGTAGTTTCAGCATTTTACTTCCATTGCTCCATTATTATATTGCTCTTTGCAGACGATATTCCACTCTTATACATGAGTATTCCCGTCAAAGTTTACATCATTTTAGATCTCAAATGCAATAATTTGTAAAAGAAAATATAATTGCCACTATCCGTTTCGACCATGTCCATAGATATATTGTTGCATTACTTAATTATGTTCTGATCTATTACTCTTGAGAAAGTTAAATTTAATTAGTCTGCAAATGTCACTGTTACATTTCATATTAATTTATTAATTTGATATTTATTCTTGTTTTGAGGCATTGGTTGTTTTGTTTGGTTGGTAGACATATATTTTCAGGCTTTCATGCTTGATGGTCACAAAGACCCGCTTATAAACCATCGTCAAGAAGGACGAACACGACATACACACACATATGAAGAGCTTAGTGGAAGAACGTGCTAAGTGACATTTTTGAAAAAATTGAGATTTTTGTGGCAATGAACATATTACCAACTTCTTTACCGATAACAAGTTTCCCTTTTTTCATAAAATTTAAATATAGTATATTTTTTACGCTTTACAAGTTCCGTTTTCAACAGTCCTGAGTGCAAACGAAAAACTTTGAAGCTCATTTTCTCGTTTTCACTTTTTTGTCACTTAGCACGTTCTTCCACTAAGCTCTTCATATATGACAGATGCTGCCATCTATCGCCACCTCTACAATTTATACATGTCCCTGAAGGGGAGGAAGTAGTCTCCAGGGACCTGAACCCGTGGGAAACTGCGCAATGACCGCCCACAGGACTTTCGGACCCAACAGATTTAACGAGCACGTACTCCGCATATACTCGACAACACAAACATCCATGCCTTACCGGGATTCGAACCCGAACCCAGAGGCTCCAAAGGCTAGCTCCCTAACCGTTGCGCCGTCGGGTCGGCGAGGCATTTTAAATCAAACTAATGGTGTATAACACTACACTACTTTCAATTGCCACTGATTAAATAAATATATTTAAAAGTAATTTAATACCCTATAAGGGAATTTCAATTTCTGTAAAGCCTTAAAAAGTTCTATGGCACCTACTATTTGCGCATTTCTCAAAAACCTTACTATGACGTTCGACAGGTACTAGAAACCCGTGTACCATATTTGAAGTCTATAGCTCAATTAGTTCTAGAAGTATAGTGGTTTCAGACTGACAGACAAGCAGGCTGACAGACCGTCTAATGTTCAAAAACCACTTTTTTAGGATCAGCACCTTCCCAAACGTGTCGAAAACACAAAATATCCCATCGCTATAGTTTATTACCTTATTTTTGATATTAGGTAATTGAAAGTGATTAGTTACTCATAAGCATAAATAAATACTGTGTGTATAATTGTATTTAACACAAAACAAAGGATTTTTGCGCACTTAAATGAATTATCTTTTCAAATTAAATCTTTGTTATTTCATAAATTCCTAATGACTTCCAAAAATAGATTTCAATATCGAAAATGACAATTATTCGAATTAATGACTTTACAAAGTTCGCGAATTAAGAACAATTATCAAGAACTCTTTCCTTAAAGAATTAACCCATAAATTTACATTTATATTAAAAAAAAACCCTTTAATAACTTACCATTGAACTATTTAAACACACAATAGTTACAATTTTTGTAATGATTCTAATGTAAAATTGGTTGAGAGCGTTTAAATATATGTAACTAGTATATACAGGTTGGGAAATTATTTGAAGGTTAAGAAAAACACAACTAAAGTTTTAATTAAACTGAAGATAAACAGAAAACTGAGAAACAATATTAGTTTGCACATCAAATCGCAGTTAATTATGCACTAAGATAACGTGAAATTATTTTTTTCTAAGCTTAAAAGGCCATTTTACACTAAAGAGAAATGTTATAAAAATGAAACCGTGTGAAAATAGATATTTTCTTTTTAAATTTTTCTATTTAATGAAAAGACTAATGCAAATAACTTCATTTTTACGTACTTTGTTTCAGAAATAGAATCTTGAGCAAAATCTTAGAGATTTTAAAAATGCAAATAATAATTTGAGAGGGTAAAAAATTATAAAGAGACCATTTTATTCAAATGGAGGCCAAATTTAATCGGTTTTCTAATGTTATTCTTTGATTCATAATTTTTCATATTACGTTAGTTGACTTATTGAAAAGTAAAGAAATATTTATAACATTTACAAAAATTATAATTTTTAAATCTAATGTTTATCAACAATCTGAGGGCTACAAAAACGTGTACAGCTGTCTATAAGGACTTAACGTTTCGTTATTAACAAACACAGATCATTTTTCAAAGATACAAAAGTTTATAATTTTAAAAAAAATTAAGTCAGGGGTCTGTTATATCATTTATTTTAGAAAATTTATTAGAAACACATTTTTTAATTAATGAGTTGAAATTAATATGTTTGATTCGGTTGCTAAAAATTATTTTTAAAAAATGAAACAATACATTACAATACTATTTCGAAACTGTGATACAAATTTGAATTTTATTGTCGTCACCTTACTTAAAGTTCAAAACAAACACATTTATTAGAAACATATTTTTAATTAATGAGTTGAATTAATATGTTTGATTCAGTTGCTAAAAATAATAAAAAAACTTAAACATACATTAAAATACTATTTCGAAACTGTGATACAATTTTGAATTTTATTGTCGTCACCTTACTTAAAGTTCAAAACAAACACATTTATTAGAAACATATTTTTAATTAATGAGTTGAATTAATATGTTTGATTCAGTTGCTAAAAATAATAAAAAAACTTAAACATACATTAAAATATTATTTCGAAATTGTGATACAATTTTGAATTTTTTTGTCGTCACCTTACTTAAAGTTCAAAACAAACACATTTATTAGAAACATATTTTTAATTAATGAGTTGAAATTAATATGTTTGATTCAGATGCTAAAAATAATTAAAAAAAAAAGAAACAATACATTAAAATACTATTTCGAAACTGTGATACAAATTTGAATTTTATTGTCGTCACCTTACTTAAAGTTCAAAACAAACACATTTATTAGAAACATATTTTTAATTAATGAGTTGAATTAATATGTTTGATTCAGTTGCTAAAAATAATAAAAAAACTTAAACATGCATTAAAATATTATTCGAAATTGTGATACAATTTGAATTTTTTGTCGTCACCTTACTTAAAGTTCAAAACAAACACATTTATTAGAAACATATTTTTAATTAATGAGTTGAAATTAATATGTTTGATTCAGATGCTAAAAATAATTTAAAAAAAAGAAACAATACAATAAAATACTATTTCGAAACTGTGATACAATTTTGAATTTTATTGTCGTCACCTTACTTAAAGTTCAAAACAAACACATTTATTAGAAACACATTTTTAATTAATGAGTTGAAATTAATATGTTTGATTCAGTTGCTAAAAATAATAAAAAAATGAAACATACATTAAAATACTATTTCGAAACTGTGATACAATTTTGAATTTTATTGTCGTCACCTTACTTAAAGTTCAAAACAAACACATTTATTAGAAACATATTTTTAATTAATGAGTTGAAATTAATATGTTTGATTCAGATGCTAAAAATAATTAAAAAAATGAAACAATACATTAAAATACTATTTCGAAACTGTGATACAATTTTGAATTTTATTGTCGTCACCTTTCTTAAAGTTCAAAACAAACACATTTATTAGAAACACATTTTTAATTAATGAGTTGAAATTAATATGTTTGATTCAGTTGCTAAAAATAATAAAAAAATGAAACATACATTAAAATACTATTTCGAAACTGTGATACAATTTTGAATTTTATTGTCGTCACCTTTCTTAAAGTTCAAAACAAACACATTTATTAGAAACACATTTTTAATTAATGAGTTGAAATGAATATGTTTGATTCAGTTGCTAAAAATAATAAAAAAACTTAAACATACATTAAAATATTATTTCGAAACTGTGATACAATTTTGAATTTTATTGTCGTCACCTTACTTAAAGTTCAAAACAAACACATTTATTAGAAACATATTTTTAATTAATGAGTTGAAATTAATATGTTTGATTCAGATGCTAAAAATAATTAAAAAAATGAAACAATACATTAAAATACTATTTCGAAACTGTGATACAATTTGAATTTTATTGTCGTTACCTTACAGTTAGTTTAAAACAAACTGGACATCGAGAAAATACCAAAATAATGTGCTGTAAAATATACTTTTTCTTTACTTTCTTGTATGTTACGTAAACTAAGGCTGTAATTGGATTATGCCCTTCATTGATCCAGACACACACAAAAAACGGCCACGATTTTGTCTCCATTTTCTATTCAATTAAATTTTTTTACTTACAGTTCGATGGAATCTCATTACCTCACAAGGCCGAGCATTTTTGTCAGTTTAGATTTTTTCACAAAGGTGCCTTTGTTGTCTAAATATTTTGTTTGGTTGTGTAAAGATGACAATAGAAAATTGATTGTGTTGAAATTTATGTATCCATCAACTACAAAACAAGGTGCGTTGTATTGTAGTCATGTGTTTTAAACATTTCTTCAATATGTGTTTAGTCGGCTATGGGCTTGTTTCACGTGGGATCTGGCAACAGCTCTGCGGTCTTGTTTTCATTTTTCTCGAATTACTTTTGTTAATATTCAAATTGAGTTTTCTAAGAATAAGTTATTTTAGTTGTTATTTTTTAAAATTTCAACTTCTTGCTGTGCTGTTGGTTGTTTTAATCATTCATCAAGGAAAACTTGCATTGAAAGAAGTTGGAATTAAAAAAAAATAACAACTAAAATATTCTTAGAAAACTCAATGTGGAATACCAAGGCAAAAGTAATTCGAAATTGTTGAAATTGTTAGGTACATATATATTCGGGATTGTGCTTGATCAGAGACCCGCTTATGAAGTAATTCGAGAAATATGAAAACAAGACCGCGCAGCTGTTGCCAGATCCCACGTGAAACAAGCACATTATAAAAATCGTAGCTAAGAAGGAAAATATACCTGTATATAAGGAAGATATACCTGACCAAAGATTTGTATAATCAAAATCCCAATGTGGTTGTTTCAAGTCGTGGTTGGTAACAGCTGTAACGGTTTGTTTTCATTTGTAGTGTGGAATTACTTTTGTTTTGGTATTCAAAAATGAGTTTTCTCAGAATATTTTACTTACATTTTTAAATGCCAACTACTTGCTGTGCTGTTGGTTGTTCAAAACATTTATTAAAGAAAGCTTGCATAGAAAGAAAAGTTGCTTTTCATTTATATCGATCACTTTTAGAGTGAAATCAAGCAACCAATGAACTAACAAAACGCATGAAAATGAAAACAAGAGCGTTACATCATAAGAAACATTCCCATTGAACGGTAAAGAAAAAAATTGTTATAAAATATTGTTAAGTTTCAGGGGTTAGGAGACTGGAAGTGTGGTTTCCATTCTGAAGTCTTGTCTTTGTGGTAATTCAATGAAGAAAAATAATTTTCGAAACTTAATCGCTCCAGCTGCAATGAATGTATTTACAAACGGTCTTATTAACGTAAAAAAAATCACCAAACATGGTCTTCAGCTAGTTATATAAGCTGTAAAGCCAAAATTTAACCATTTTCATTAATTTTCTTTTGCTGATTTGATTAATATACATTATCGTAAATAATCTTCAATACGTCGTATCCCACTTGTTTGTGAGACCTGTGGTTTGTTCTGTGAAAGTAGATGAGGGACAGACGGACCAAAATTTTATAAAAGCTTCCGTTATAAAACTAGTGTAGAAGCTAAAAGAAAACGGTCACGTGACTTTACCCGATATGCATACTCTCACACCCAAACTTACACCACAATTTGACGAAAGGTTTACTCGAAGCATTTTTCACGTCTTCTCCGAAACTTACAACCAATGGGGCTACTTTGCCAATTGCCTTCTTCGACTGGCCATAGAAACACATGATAAAAAAAAACATTTAGAGGGTACTTAAGGTTTACGACAGAACTTTAAAGACTGTTGAAGATTCCCTAAATTCTTCTTAAAATAACAGTTGAAGGGTATTTGAAGACCCAAATAAATTTTACTATCTCAAAAGTTAAGTGCCCCAAATGAGGTTTAATGTATATACTTTTTCAAACTTTTCTAAGAGAAAACTTGAAAGTGAAAAATGACTTAAATTAAAATATTTTGTATTCTTTAAAATCATGGGGTCTATATATTTGAAAATATTATAAACTATATAGTATTCAATAATATAAGTATTCATTGCTCCCTGTGAATATGTAAAAAAAAATCGGAAATTTATTTATTACTTCAAAACTCGAATAGTAAGTAGAGAATATAATATACATTATACATAAAATAGAAGAAAGACCCCAAACAATATAGATGAGAGCTTTGAAAATTTACAAAAGTAAACAGAAATTTAAACAATAATGCTACCAGATAGTTTTAATTAGTTTTCCAAACCTCCATTGATTTGACACTTAAAAAGAAAAGTATGGTAAGGAATAAATTAACACCATTCGAAATATATTCAGACAAACAAACATGTTAAACAGCATTTTTGTCAAAGTTAATTGTTTATCGAGCAACAGAAACTAGAGCTTAATAAAAAAAATGTGCAATTCATGATAAATGCTAATTTCTCGCACAACTTTTGTTTTGTGTATTCGAACTGAGCAAATAATTGTAAAGTAAAAAATCATTTTTCATGTGATTTGAAATGACACATTTATATTATATATTCATTTCTCACAACGACTTTTTTGATAATGTAATTTTCATTATTTGTGTAGCATCATATATTTTATGATATGTTTTTGTATTACATTTATTTATGATCACATAAAACATAATAAGAAATCATATACCAAGTTGTTCTCAAATTACTTATTATTTCTTTTTGTTGTCTCATATAAATTTCTGATTATATAAAACGTCATTAGAAGTCATACTTCAAATTTTTCTCACGTAAATTTTTAATATTTTGCCTCATATTAATATAATTGAAATATTTTTTTGAAAAATCATATTTTTTTAGTTAAATGACTAAATTGTTATTCAAATGTGCTTGATATAGAGAATTGGAAGCTTTAGAAGAAATTTGAAAAGTAATCTGAAAATTGAAAGTAATCTTGGAAAAAGTTTCATGCCATAACTTTATAATTAACTTTTAAATTACTTAATTAAAAATATGAAATGTAAAATCTGCAACAAAATATAATCATTTGACAGGTCAAAACGTCATTAGAAGTCATTCCCAAGTTGTTCTCAAATCAACCAACTTCAATTTTACCAAGTTTTATAATAATGTATTTTTTTTAAACAAAATAACGACTGTATAAAATTTTGTAATTGTCGTGTGTAATCCCAACAAATATTTAATGTCAGATTCTGTAGCTAAACTTAAAAAAAAAACTTTCATTTTTAGACAAGATCATTTGTTTTTATGCTACGTTCGCTAATACCAAAAGTCTGAGACGAAAGTCATTAATGGCAAACCGCAATGCTTAGTTGTGACTTCGATTAATGAATGCTTCCTAAAGTCACGTACCGAGTAGGCGTGCTTTATCGACGAATCAGGGTATTGTCAATTATGAAGTTCCATTTAGTTTAGTATTTGTGGTTTGTAGAAGTGTATTTTATTAGTTACGGTGATTGCTTGGTTAAATTAAAGTCGCACTAGAACTACAAGAGGGCTATATTAGTTTGAGGAGATGTCAAGCCCTATACATACCAAATGCATTATGTTTGTAAATACTTCTGTAGCAGTCTTTTGCTTTGCTATGTAAATAGTTTTTCACCAGATATGAAAATAGTTATTTATAAGAAACAAAATTAAACAAATTTGAAAAAGAAAGAGACTAACAAAAATATAAGGAGTTTATTCTGTTTATGAACGATCGTAGTGAGAATAGACATTGAGTACAAAAATTATTAAAAAAAACTCAACTCGCGGTTGTTCAAAATCAAAATTCAGTCAATTTAAAGCGTGCAGTGTACAATTCAGAAACTAAAGAAAAAATGTAGAGGATAACAAATATTGCAATATTTCTTATATTCTATTTCATCAAATACCAGTTGAATAAACATTTTTAGCTTTCCTTTTGAACATTAAATAAATAAAAAGGTTTGTTTACGTTAATGGATTTTCTATTTTCCTAGAATGCAATATTAATACAGATGCCATTTAGCTTTTAAAATGATGTAGGAGTAATATAAACTGCTAAATAATACTTTTCTCAGGAGGGCTTCCGTACACGCTTCTTTTGTACTAAAATTTTGATGGGAAAAAGTAGGGGGGGGGGGGGGGTAAATACATATATATGTCAAATAAGTCGTCAGGGAAACTTCGTAGAAATTAAAGATCTTTTATTGAGACTTATTCATCAGGATTCAGATTAATTTGACGTCTGCAGCCGACGAAAGAGTGTGATCAAATGTGTACAAAAAATGGCGAAAACTTCCAAGCTCTGTTTCACTGACCAATTACAGCCATGGGAGAGTTGAAAGATCAATTAAAAATATGTGCTGACTATAAATAGTTTCTGTGGGAACGAATTGATCTAGGCGACTGCTTGTCGCCGACAGGGTGTGGTTGGGATGTTAAAGTACTAAGTGATATTAAGGGTATATGAGAAAGATAATTTAAGTTAAGTTTAATTGGGGTACAAAATATAAGATTTAGGTTATATTGAGGGGGGTAAGTTTTGATATGTCATATATTCCGGCTTGTGTGCTTGATCAGAGACCCGCTTATAAAGCCTTCGTCAAGTAAGACAGACACAGAAAGAATTTTTTACTGTCACAGAGAAAGGAATATACACCCAGGGCGAAGGCTAGCGTAATGGTCCAAACCACTCGGACATCCAGGCCGGAAAAAGTATAATGGGATATTTTCTACAATAAACTGGACTATACCTTTTCCATTTAGAGATTCCTTTATCCATTATATAGATTTTCAAATTTGTGCAAAAATGGGTACGATTTGCACTTTGTAATTAAAAATACAACGAAAAATTATTTTATTTTAAAATTCATTTTTTTGTAAGTTATTAAATATTTCTTTTCTATCAAAAATATTTAATGAAAAGTTTAATCATACAAGAGTTTTGATCGTGATATAAAAAACTAGCAAATTTATACCCGTTCTTCGCAAGGAATAAAAAAATATCAAATAAATTCCAAATATGTGTACCATATACCCTGTTATAGGATCATAAACTTATTATTGTTTCCGCTCGTTATAAGTTATAAAATCCCGTTTCATTGGCTTAAAATTCCAAAATGAAAAATACGCTATAAAATGCACTCATAAATATAATCACAATTCCCTCATAAATACATAAAACCTTTTAGCTCATTTGGCGCGTTTTGGGAAATAATTTGGCGAGAAAATAGATATAGTTACCCACACCCATCATACAGCTCTAACACAATGACCTTCGAACAACCGACCACCTTATAAATTATTTATAAAAGAAATTGCTTATTTGGCGAATTTTAGTTAATAATTTGGCGAGTTTGGCAACGGATTTGGCGAAAAAATAATTACATAAAACACTAATAGCTCTAATGCGATGGCCTTTATTAACCATCATAGTTCAGTAATAGCTTAACTATACACTTATTGCTTAAATATGCATACATGCAGTCAACAGAAAAATCAATGAAAAAATCATTAAATAAACCCACAATAAAATCCGGGAATGAAGACTGGCGGAATTACGTCACTTGAAACATGTCAATTATTTTTCAAATAAGGAATTTAGTTTCTGAAAGTAATGGCAAAAGAAAAAAATAAACATTTTGAATTTTAAATGTTTTCGTTAAAAGTTTTATTTAATTTTTTCAGCCGATGGCATCAGGAAAGAGAAAAAATGATCGGATTTGAGCGAAAATGGTGTATTTTTTTCAGAAAATTCGAATTTTCTCTAAAAATGGAACAAATATGAAAAAACTAAGCCTCAGGTGCACACGTTGGTATTAAAGGGAATCTATCTTAAAAATTTCGAATTTCTGAGGGCAGTATAAGTAGGTCTTTTACGATCCAAACACAAACAGACACACAGACTCTTTCTTTTATTATTACAGATAAGGCTTACCAATTCCTTTAATCTTCACATATTTTATGCATCAATATTTTAATGGTTCTTAGTTTAAATTTATTATTGACATTTAGTAGAAGTGTGACTTGTTTTATTGATACATACAATTTTTAATAATTTTGTAAAATTATAAATACGTGCATTTTCAACAGTGCTACAATTGATTATCTGAAAAATTAAACTAAATTAATATTACAATTTCGTTCAAATTATAAATACTTTTTTTTATACGTATTAAAAATTAAAAAAAGGCAATAATTTTATGAACTTATTTTACCGAGATAAAAAACTTTCCAAGTCATGACTCGTATTCAAAGTTCCAATTATGTAATGTAATTTTATAAGATGGTGAGGTGAATGGACGCGTAAACTTATCTTTTAGCCAAGCACATACCCCCCCACTTTTACGTCACAAGTTTATGCTGATGTATAACGACATAAACTTGTGACGTAGAATGTTTAAATAACATTGGAAAGTTATTATGTGAATGACGTATACATGTAAAGTATCAACATATGATGTCAATTATCTTGTTTCCTTTTTATGCATTTCCCTCCTTTGAGGGCTAGTGTGCTTAAATCGCTGCACCGGTATCTAAGTTAGTGCATTTGTAGCCGTTCCAAATCAGATAGATTTAATGATATTATGTCAGATCTGATATGGAGGAAGAAAAAATGAAATACCGTAGTGCTCTTGGATAAAAATAACCAATATCATGGGCTGCAATTATTATTATTTTTTCGTAAAGGCAGACATTAGTTTTTAGCTTCAACACTGCGTTAATAACGTAAAAAGTAAAAGGTATTATAATCGTTCAGTCCGTCTGTCTGTCTGTCCGTCACCCACTTTCATAGGCCAAACTACAAATGCTACGGACAAGTGTGATACGTCAAAAAATTCAGCGTATCGAAATTAGAATACATTGAAAATTTCAGAAAAGAATTCGAATTCAAAGTACTTCAATTATTTAAAAAAACTTCAAAATCTAATGCTCATTTAAAAAGCATAGGAAGCCATTTTTTTATAATTAAATAAACATTGCCATTCGCAACAATCGCTCGAGAAGCTTTAATTCTTTTAGACAATAAATTGAAATAAATTTATTTTTGCGACATCCATCAGTTTGAAATGATATCAAATATATTTCACTACGAGATTCTTTGTATGTTGATATGAAATGTTTTAATTCTATTTAAAAGCGAGGAATATTACATATTTATTCTTTGCAATATAAATTAATTTTTGCAAACGATAAGTAATAATTGTTGAATTTTCGAAATAAAATAAATGAAACTAGCCAAGTTTAGCATGTAAATGTTTAATATAGAATATCAATGCTGTGTTTGTCGCCTTTTTACCTGTTAAACACAACTGTTGTGTGGAAGCGGGTTAAGGGACAGATTCTGTTACAAACCTACTTGTTTTTTATTAAAGATTTTTAACAAATAATTTACAGTCAACCAATTATATATCTATTTAAAACTATTTATGTATACTAGATTTAGAAACAAAAAATGACGCATTTTAGACAGTTTGTAAATCTATCGGATTTTAGATAACAGGAAATTCAGTTTTAGAAGAATCTTTTTATTTTTCAAATTATTTATAAGAAGTTTCTTTCGATAAAGTGTCGGTATTTTTAAGACGTTAAAATTCCCTTTAGGATTCAAGAAATTAAACTAATTTATTTACTTGAAATTTATGACTCCATGATAAAGTTGTTTAATTACTTTGAAGTGGATCTTAGGAAATATGTTTTTCCAAAGGATAAGTGGGCGCGTCGATATTTACATTTTTTAGACGTCATTTGGCAAAGACGTCATCTCATCCACCATTTTGTGCCATCATCAGGTGCAAGGACGAAAACCAACACGACACTTTAAAAAATAATGGAACACACGGCAGAATAGAACAAGAGGCATATCTTCTTGTTCTAAATTTAGAACAAAGTGGCGCTCTGAAACATTCTCTGAGTCACTTGTCGAGAAAAGAAGAATTCCCGGTGCATCACCTTAAAAAAACGCCCCCCTCGCATTACAATGTCATGTTTATTTGCTTTATTTAAGTTTAACTTTGTTTGAAGAAAGTTATAAGAAAGTATTTTTGTTGGGCGTAGGTCTTGAAAAGTCGTAAATACCCTGGACTTTGTCGTTATATATAGCGTTAGTCAAGTGTTTACACATTTGAGTTTGGAATAGCTTAATGGCTTTATAAAATAACATGTTTTTTTAAAAAGTGAATTGGCGAATTTGGTATTAAAATTTATTTGATATAGAAAAGCTAAATTGAAAGCTTAAATTTATCGTAGAAAATATTTCATGCCATAATTTCATAAGCTGAAATTACGCAATAAAAAAAATTAATAGAAATGTAATGTGTATGCAAATATAAACATGAGTTGAAAGATGTAATTTAAAAGGATTAAAAGTAACATGATATGAAAAATGTAATATTAAGGAGAAATTTGAAGAGTAGTTTTTGCAAAGGAGTTATGAGCAATTTATTTCAATAACTTGGCATTCCCGTAATGCTAAAATGAAACTAATATCTCCGGAGTAGATTTCCATATTTTGAACTTTTTCAAAATGCTAAGGCTTATTAACTATGACACTTCAAAATAATTTCTTTTTTTAAAATACTAAATTATATTTTTAATAAAAGTATGCATCCCGATTGTTCATTTTGTCTTTGATTTTTTTTGTAAACAATATTCAAAGTTGAAAATTTCTTTTTTTTCCATGAAAATTTCGGTGATATTTTAGTTAATAATTTTTTGTGCGAAAAAAATCATATCTTTGCTAAAATTGGAGTGTGTTCTTCTGTTTTGATATTGATAAAGAACAATAAATTTTTTAGTAGAAAAAATTGAAAATACGAAGAAGAGTTGGAATTTGAAAATAGTTAAAAATGTGATGAATAATTTAGATGTTGACATATTACGCTGTTAAAAAAGTATTTTGGATAAAAAGTAGTTTTTTAGATGTTTCTTACGTATAAAAAAATTGGAATACTGCAAGTGAAAAAAAGGCGACTCGTCGTATCCCCTTTTTAAGCCTTTAAGTCATTTTTTTTGTTGATTTATGTTTGATGATGGTTACAAAATAATCTTTTGTCACTCTTGTTTGATATTTTCTGTTCTCTTTTTGCCATTACGAAATAAATAAGGGAGACTGAAGAATAGTTTACAACTTTATATATTTTTTCAATGATATTTTAATATAGATAACTCAAAAACAACTTCGTGACACTCTGGTTATTACTGATGTCTAGCTTCAAATAATAAACTGAATTCAATACTTAACTAAATCTATTTTATGTCTAGGTTGGAATTTATGTGTCAAAAAATAAACTATAAGAGTGTTGTAACTTTTTCCTTAGAGTACTCAATCAGTGGTCTAGAATTCTTGAGCGGATACCGGTGCAGATTTTTTTTTAAAGCTCTCGTTATAAACCGGCATCTGAGCATTGACACTTGCTTCCTCCGGACATCCGAAACTGGAGACCAACTATTAGAGTTATTTTTTTAAAACTAGATATTTTTATTTAAACTTCCATTTTAATCATTTATTTCACCATTAATTTTCCAAGAGAATTCTAGTAGGGTTTTTAACCTTTTAAGAACAACTTAGCCTCGTTAATGTAGTTTTTACTCTCAGAAAAAACTTGTGTTGATTTTCAATACAAAAAAGATGTGATTTTTCTAGTTTCAATACAAAAAAATTGTGATTTATCTAATTTCAATAAGTTGTGTTGAAAAAATACGAAAATTGCGGCTAAGTAATAATGCATGGTCAACAAACATTGTGTTGAAGACTCAGCATGCATGCATTCTTCCGAAATGTAGTTCAGCATCTGCTCTTTAATGTTTCGGATAAATAGATATACTAAAACTTAAGGGGGAATGGGCGCGCTGGACCGCGGGTCTCCAAACTCAAGTGCCTCAGTGTTAATCCAATGGAGAAAAAACTATTTTCTCTGCCACATTTCTCCGGCTGTATTGAATATTTTTACAAACTGTTTTTTTTTAAATAATAAATGTAGATAACTATCTTCGCACTTTTTGAAATTGCTTCAAATATTTTGTGTAAAATTATTTATTGAAAATTAAAAATAATATTCGAACCAATTTCAAAAAGTGGGAAGGTAAGGACCTGCAAGTTATCTACATTTATTATTAAAAAAAAACCCCGCTTGTATAAATATTCAATACAGCCGGAGAAATGTGTCAGAGAAAATATTTTTTTCTCCATTGGATTAACACTGAAGCACTTTGCTTTGGAGACCCCCGGTCCAGCGCGCTCATTCAAGCTTTTTAAAGAAAATATCACGGTACTTTTAAAATGAATGTTATAATTTTGTTATGCTTAGTTTGAAAAAATATAGCGTACGTTATTTTTGCCAATCGCATGTGGATATAATAACCGTCCCTTCTCGCGATCGCCAGTTGCTATGGAAGAGCATAAATTTGTGTTCGTATGCCATTAACACAATTCTTGTATTTAAACAACACGCTATTGTAATGTTGCCAATTTTTCACAATACTTGTTTTCTACTTGCGCTTCCAGAAGGTAACTTTTTTCCTGAGGGTTTCTGATTCCTATGGTTCGTTTGCATATGATTCGGGTAGCTGGGGATGTGCCGGCTCTTTCCTTCATCTCTCTGTCGTCGATAATTGAGTACCAAGCGTGTTTGGGATGTAAACTGTTGGTCCATCATTGAATTGAATTAGTATGTTCACAATTTATGAACATAACTGCAACAGACTATGTCAAATAGTAAAGTAAATAGATTTAAATTTCCAGCTTTGTTAAGTTTTTCTACGCTACAAACATGTCTTTTCGACGGTTAGATACAATTTTAATGTGTTTTAAGATAGGAAATGCTTTTGAATTAATTAACTAGTCCGTTAGCTGTACTGGAACGTAATTTTTTTTTAGAAATCCTATTTTCAAAATTACAATTCTTTTTATATAAATGTTTTGTTATAAACATAATGGTAATGCCGTATTTTAATGCATTGGTTTTCTTTTTATTGAAATTTTAATATTTATTTTTTTCTACGAAACTAATGTTTAAAACTATATAAACTCTGAAAAATAAAAAAAATCCTTTAAATGATTGATTTTATAGACGTATCTTCTTCGTTATTTTTTTAACATATGCTTAATATCCGCATATTTTGTCTTTAACAGCTCTAGTCCGAAGAAAGGGAAAAAAACAACACATTCTGCCTATCACATTTTAACTGATAACTTGCACTCTGAAACTAAGAATAAACGTGTATATTTGAGGATAAAGGCTTTAAATGTCTCTGTTTTTAATTTAAAAAAGAAGAGTGTAAAATAAAGTTTCTCAGTTTTAATTTAATTGTGACGTAATGCCATATTTTATGATTTGTATGTTTTAAATAAAAATATAATCTCCTCAAATATAAACCTAGTTCAGATTTTCGAAACAAATATTTAATTTATTAAAAATTATTTAAAAATTAATGCAAAACTTTTATTTGGAAGGTTAAAGATTTAAACAAATAATCTAAAGTATAGCTCATCGTTTTTCTTTTGCTTCCATTCGGACTTATGTTCTGATTAAGACAGGACACGTCATATAAAAACATGTGTATAAAATAAACTATTTATTGCTCCCTCCTTTTATGGTGCTTTTGTTTATATATTTATCAAAAGCACAAAATTGTGCTAAATCTCTGAAACTTAATCTGTAAAAAACCCTCTAATTTACCATCACAGTGTGGTTTTAAAAGTTCTGCCAATCACTCTGTGTTGGGAATTTACACATAATTTAAAAATTATTGTTTAGTACCGGCGAAAATATTTTCTTCACTGCCAGTGGTTTGATCCACAAATATTCTCTGCATAAATACTAATTGAGTAAGTTGTTCTTCTCTAAACAGCTATTGGAGTACACGTGACTCTATACGTCTTTGAAAGCTTCAATCTATAATAATAAAAGAAAGAGTCTGTCTGTCTGTTGTTGTGTGTCTGTTATCGATCGTAAAAGACTATTATACTGCCACAGAATTCGAAATTTTAAAGATAGATTCCCTTTAATACTAACGTGTGCACCTGAGGCTTAGTTTTTTCATATTTGTTCCATTTTTAGAGAAAATTTGAATTTTCTGAAAAAATACACACTTTCGCTCAAATCCGATCATTTTTCTCTTTCCTGATGCCATTGACTGAAAAAATTAAATAAACTTTTAACGAAAACATTTAAAATTCAAAATGTTTATTTTATACTTTTGCCATTACTTTCAGAAACTAAATTCATTATTTGAAAAATAATTGACATGTTTCAAGTGACGTAATTCCGCCAGTCTTCATTCCCGGATTTCATTGTGGGTTTATTGATGTTTTTTTTCATTGATTTTTCTGTTGACTGCATGTATGCATATTTAAGCAATAAATGTATAGTTAAGCTATTACTGAACTATGATGGTTAATAAAGGCCATCGCACTAGAGTGTGTTTTATGTCTTTATTTTTTTGCCAAATACGTTGCCAAACTCGCCAAATTATTAACTAAAATTCGCCAAATAGGCAATTTCTTTTATAAATAATTTATAAGCTGGTCGGTTGTTCGAAAGTCATTGTGTTAGAGCTGTATAATGGGTGTGGGTAGCTAGATCTATTTTCTCGCCAAATTATTTCACAAAACGCGCCAAATGAGCTAAAAGGTTTTATGTATTTATGAGGGAATTGTGATGACATTTATGAGTGCATTTTATAGCGTATTTTTCATTTTGGAATTTTAAGGCAATGAAACGGGATTTTATAATTTATAACGAGCGGAAACAATAATAAGTTTATGATCCTATAACGGGGTATATGGTACACATATTTGGAATCTATTTGAGATTTTTTTTATTCCGTGCGAAGAACGGGTATAAATTTGCTAGTCTATAATAATAAAAGAAAGAGTCTGTCTGTTCTGTGTGTGTGTCTGTTATCGGATCGTAAAAGACCTACTTATACTGCCCACAGGAATTCGAAATTTTAAAGATAGATTCCCTTTAATACTAACGTGTGCACCTGAGGCTTAGTTTTTTCATATTTGTTCCATTTTTAGAGAAAATTCGAATTTTCTGAAAAAAATACACCACTTTCGCTCAAATCCGATAATTTTTTCTCTTTCCTGATGCCATCGGCTGAAAAAATTAAATAAAACTTTTAACGAAAACATTTAAAATTCAAAATGTTTATTTTATTCTTTTGCCATTGCTTTCTGAAACTAAATTCATTATTTGAAAAATAATTGACATGTTTCAAGTGACGTAATTCCGCCAGTCTTCATTCCTGGATTTATTGTGGGTTTATTTGATGTTTTTTTCATTGATTTTTCTGTTGACTGCATGTATGCATATTTAAGCAATAAATGTATAGTTAAGCTATTACTGAACTATGATGGTTAATAAAGGCCATCGCACTAGAGTAGTGTTTATGTCTTTATTTTTTTGCCAAATACGTTGCCAAACTCGCCAAATTATTAACTAAAATTCGCCAAATAGGCAATTTCTTTTATAAATAATTTATAGCTGTCGGTTGTTCGAAGGTCATTGTGTTTGAGCTGTATAATGGGTGTGGGTAGCTATATCTATTTTCTCGCCAAATTATTCCAAAACGCGCCAATTGAGCTAAAAGGTTTTATGTATTTATGAGGGAATTCTGATGACATTTATGAGTGCATTTTATAGCGTTTTTTCATTTTGGAATTTTAAGGCAATGAAACGGGATTTTATAATTTATAACGAGTGGAAACAATAATAAGTTTATGATCTATAACGGGGTATATGGTACACATATTTGGAATCTATTTGATATTTTTTTTATTCCGTGCGAAGAACGGGTATAAATTTGCTAGTTGATATAAAAAAAATTACTTCATGTGATTTATGCTCAATGTGAGTGCTTCGCATTGCACGCCACAGGTCCGGGGTCGAATCCCGGATTGGCGAGGTTGACCCATCCTTCATCCTTGATGTGTCGATAAAATGTACCAAGCATGCTTGGACTAAATACTGGGGTTCCGCGTGGGGCTTTACCACCTTAACGAATATGCTAGCACCCAGAGCATAGGTACGAAGCTGAATGGCACGGCAGCCTTGGCCAGTATGGCTGTTCCAATTTTTAGAGAAAAATTCCGATAATTTGCTGTAAAACAAATACATATTTACGACTCAAATCATAAAGTGAATTCACTCCTGAATGCATCGGACGAAAAAAATTAAATAAACTTAAGAAAACGTTTAAGATTAAAGAGATTGTTTTTATTCTTTTACCCACTGCCAAAATGAAATTCATTTGATTTTGACAAAATAATTACACTCAGATGAGTATTCCGCAGTCTTATTCTAGATTTCTATTTGATTATTTGATGATTTTTTTCAGTTGTTTTTAACCCGTGTGTGAAGAATGTATGCCATTATCTAAGCAAGCAAAATATAGTTTTGAAGGGAATACTTGCGAAACAATGATTACAATAGAAGCATCACAAAGATATTAGGTGTTATTTGGCTTATTTTTTTCAAATACGGTCAAATCGCCAACTCAAAAAAATTCCCAAATAGGCAATTTACTTTCTATCAATAATTTAAGAATTGTAGTTGCGAAGGTCATTGTCTTGAGCTGGGGATAATGGGTTGCGAGGTAGCTATATCATTTTCCCCTTCAAAATATTCCCAAAAGAAGCCACAATTTCTAAAATTTATATTATTTAATAAATTCTGAATGTCGCGATTCCATGAAATGCCATTTTGATAGGGGTCGTTTTTTCATTGGAAATTTGCAATGCAAACGGGATTTATCCAATCTTCTCAAACCATTAAACAATCAGTCACTTTTTAATGACTTGAGATAAGGGTGTCTTTTTGGTCGACTTTGGAATCTACTTTAAATATTTTTTTATAATGAAAGAATCGGGTTCAAACTACCTATTTGATAGTAAACAAAAAAATTCTACTGTGAATTGATATTATTCTTTCAATGTATATTTTATTCGATTGCACTGAACAGTTCCAAGGACAACCCGCATTTGGGGCAAAGGTTTGACATCCTTCTAAAAACCCTTGGTTGTGTCAAAAATTCCAAGCAGTGTTGGTAACTAAATTTACTGTGGTTCGCGTGGGCTTGAACTTTAGGACATAGACTAAAGAACAAAAGTAGAAATTAAATGTGGAGGAGCCTTGGGGCCCCTATCCCCCCCGCTCCCCCGATGATTTTTTAGTTTGTATATAACGGAACCCATTGTTGCTGAATTTTCTACAGACAACTACTTTATATTGTAATTTAAAAAAAGTCAATTATCCTATAGGAGAAGTGCTTTCCTGGCACGGGAAGGATGAAATTAACTCAGACTTCTTTAAAAGGTTTAAGTGTAACAGATTGTTTTCATTTTTTTCTTTTAAACTAAACAACCAAAAGAGTATGAAATTCACTACTATTAAACAAAGTTATTTTGCAGGAAGGCGAAATTTAAACCAAGACTGAGTTTAAACGAGGATTCTTGTTATAAAGGATTAAATCCAAAAATAATTTGATTAAATCTACTTTTTTTTTACAGTTGTTTTTGAATATTCGATGTCCCGTGCAAGAATGTATCGAAGAACTTCCCCAATTCGAATCTGGGAGTATGTCCCACCAGCAAGAAACAGGGTGTTTCGGGGGAGAGCGCAATCCACTTGTCGACCAACAAGTCCGACTACAAAGTGGAGAAGCACGAAAAAGATTTCAGGTAAAAAGTTGCATTTTAAGGAAAGGTAATTTTTGATACTTTCGAATATATGGCGGTTCAATACAGGCGCAACCTCAAAACAGCATCCACACTAGATGGCTCTGAATGACTACTATGTTGCTATCAGTAATTTAGATTATAAAAGTAATTGTAGTATAAAAGCCGAAGTAACTCATCTTTACCTTGAGGATCCTTTTGGTGAACTATGGGTTGCCGAGGGCTCACATGCAAGAGGTGCCGAGATCAACACCGGGTCACTCCGTACCTCTTCATATATGTGATATATCGTACAAATCTCTATAAAGTTATAATATTAACCACACAAATTTCTATAATATTCTAATATTCAGTTCTTTCTTAATAACTCTCTGTTAATGTCTTGCCGATCCATCGAACAGTTCCCACGTTTCAATAGGCGTCAATACATTCTTTCCCACAGAAATTGCAGACGCAGCAGACTTTGTTTTGACTTCTGATCCACTCTTCTCACAACCATTAAAAATAGAGTCACTTTTTAATTAGACTTCGAGATGTAAGGTTGTGTGCTCTTTTTGGTGGGCCGAGCTTCGGCTCCGGACTCCATCCCGTTAAATACTTTAAATGATTTCTTTATAATAAAAGATCTTGGATGTCCAAACTACCCTTATTTCTGTAGTTAACTAAATAATAAGTATGCTCTACTGTGAAGTATATGTTATTCTACTTCATTTATATAAATATTTTTAATTTGATTTGCACTTGAACTTATATCAAAAACAAACGCATTTTGAAGTAGGACAAAAATGTTTCAGAAAAATACGTTATAAAAAATCTTTTTTTTTCAAAACTCTTCTTTTCAAAGCAAAGTAAACGAAAAATATAGTGTTTAAGCTAAATGTATATTTTGTTAGCTTGTTTTGAATTTTTTTATTACCATAAATAAAAAAAAACTGGAAAGATAGACTATTAATTATGTAGGGGAGACCTTAGAGGCTTTTCCATACCCCCCCCCGTTTTTATTGTACATTTTTTACATTTGTATAACGGGATACCATTGCCTTTCTGACACTTTTATCTACAAACTAGAACAACTACTTTTTTTTTATAAAAAAAGTCAATGTAGATTTTGGCAGAAAGTGGTTAAATGCAAGCATGCTTAGCTGGGAAGTGAATGAATGAGGTAAATTTTCAAGCTATTCTATAAAAATTTAATGTTCGTAAAACATTGATTTGTCATTTTTTAAGTACATTTTATTGTAAACTAAAACAACCAAGAAGAGTATGCCCAAATATAGATAAATATTAAACAAAACTTGTTTATATTATCAGAAGGCGACAATAAAGCCCACATGTTGTACCTTAGTTTAAATCGAGAGATTCTCTGTATAAAAGGGGATTAAAAAGCTCACAAAAAATATAGTTTAATTTAAACTACTTTTTTTTCACCAAATGAGAGTGTGAGCTCTTAATTATATCGACAGAAGTCTTTTTTGCTTATTGAACCGAATACCGAAACAAAAATAAGTAATTAGTTGTGTAAATATTTTAAGTTTCTTCTATCTTAGCAGTTACTTTTCAAGACCTAAGGGTAATATATTTTTTTCTCTAAAGCTTGTAAAATTATTACGGTTGATTGATACTACTCACATTAGCTAAATCTAAATTTCATCTTTAGAATTAAATTGTTTTTTTTTGATAAAATGTTTATTTTTCAAAACAATTCCAAAATAATTCAGTTTTAAATAGGACACCTAAATTGAAAATAAATTTAGCCTTAATATAAAATATTGAAAAAATATTATAGTTAAAAAACGGATATTTTTAGTTGTTTACATTAACTTAGAAATATTAAAACGATCCTTGTAAAATTTCATGTGTTTTTTTAAAGAAAAGATGAAGTCTGAGCAAGGTCACGACGTCTGAGCATTCGCATACTAAGTAACTACAGCAAAGTTTTGAAAAATTGGGCTTACAGCCACAGCTGCAATCAAATTCAACAGAATGCTTTGTAAATATGCGGCAAATATGTTGTATTTTACAGTGTTCTTGTGGTATAGCGTTACTTAAATTTGGTGTAAGTTTGCAACGATTTAACTTTAATGCTAATCCATAAAGGTGGAGGTACAGTACTTGCTGAAACCAGTTTATAGAGTGACGTTACACCAAACGTTTTTACAGTCTTCTCTCGTTTACGTATTTGTTTGTGATGTATTTTTACACTTATCCTCTTTTTACTTTCAATTACTGAATCGATTCCCATTTTTTAACGTGATTTTACTCAATTTTTTTATGTTTCGAAACATATCCGTACTTTAAATGCTATAACTTCAAATCAATATTTATACAAAATGATAATTTTTTTGGAATATACATAAGAGTATAATTAATAGAATTTGGGGTGGAATATTATTAGTGAAAATATTTGACAGGTTTTTTTTTAAGTTTGTAATTTTATTATGAAATTCGGGTGTTTACCTATTAAAATATTTTGTTCTCTAAAACTAAGCCTTGCATCAAAAATTCAATCCCTAAAGTTGATAGGAATAATTCACTACTGCTCACAAAGAATTCACTGATAAAAAAACTGAAGATGACGAAAGGTTTTAAAATACGAGTCAAAATTTCAAAAAATAATAGTTGTAACAAAAGGCCTCTCCTAAGCATA
The DNA here is from genome assembly GCA_019343175.1 of Oedothorax gibbosus. NCBI lineage: Eukaryota > Metazoa > Arthropoda > Arachnida > Araneae > Linyphiidae > Oedothorax > Oedothorax gibbosus. The sequence goes on along the minus strand of CM033276.1, from coordinate 26,916,950 downwards.
TCCTTAAATGCTTGAATTTCTCGATTTCCGAGATTCTAAAAGCGACACGAATTTGTTCCTGGACTTCTTGGAGATTTTTGGTTTCATGGAGGTGATGTAGCTCAGCTCCACCACCAGGGATAAGTAATAACAACAACATAAAAAAAATGTATTTTAAAAGTTTTCATACATGAAATCTCTGTTTAAGACCACTTTACATCTATGCATTAAATAACTACCTATGCCAGTGTCAATTTGAAGAAAAAAACACATTTTGGGTAACGAGTCCCCTTAATTTGTATTCCATTAAATCAATAATAATACACATCTTCTTCTGGACATAAATTACGTCATGGAACTGATATGATCTTCGATCCAGGGATAAGCCACAACAATATCACTATTCCATTAGTTATGTTTCATTAGTAAAATAATAGATTAGCTTATAATTAGTGCTCATGAAATTGTAACACACGTTTCTAATTGAAAAAGACTAATTGGATTTAATCGTAATTTAATTGCAATGGATGTTGACCGTTGAAACCCCCAGAATTACTTTTCGAAAACTTGTTGGAATTTAGTTTGTAGTATGCTAACTTTAAGTTTGCTATGACATTTCTTTCTTCATAAACTTTATCGGCATATTTCAATTTTATAAACGTGGATATATAGTTTATATTGTTTAAAGTTCTCTCTATAGTTAAACTCATAGTTTCCTTGCACAGAAGCCACGACCACGGGCGGAGCTATAAAACGCGCGGAGCAATCAGATGAAGACAAAATAAAACGGCTGAAATTTCCTCTTCATCTGATTGCTCCGCGCGTTTTAAAGCTCCGCCCATGGTCGTGGCTTCTGTGCAAAGAAACTATGAGTTTAACTGTATATATGAAGCTAATAGATGTAGTTACATGATACTATTTTTGAAATAAACTATAAACACCATAGTAAAAGTCTTTTTTAACGAAAATAGGTCCTTATAACTTTAAGAAGCCGCCGTTCTTCGCTGTCACGTACCGTTTAGACCTAGAATTATAGGTTAATGGGCAGTTCTACCATAATTTTTAATTTCAGGTATAAAAAACTTGTAAAATTTATTATTTCAAAATCACTTTAAATATTTGTAAAAAGGTTTATAAGGGTTCTAGAATTACAAAAAAAGTTCAGCAAGGCTCATTTAAATTTTTTTTACAGAAAATTTAGGGATGGCAGTTTTTTTTAAAAAACCGGTTTCAAAGAAACCGGTTTAAACTGGCCTTATGAAAATAACTAATTTTCAATGAAACCGAAGTCACGAACAAACCGGTCAGTCTTAAAACAGGTTTCGGTTTTCCATCCCTAGATCATTGTGACGGTTAGGAACAATAGGTAAAGAACGGACGGTGAGGAAATTCACGATGTTTTCCGGTCTTTTTTGTGTTGAAAGTAACTACAGTTTAATAAAAATGGATTTTTTTTACTCCTTATACTCCACTTAAACATATTTATAAAAAAAATTCCAATTATTAAGCAAAAATTAATTACCTTAACCATGGGGGATTGATTGTAAGGAAAGTAATAAAGCCACGCAGCTCATTTTACTGGGATTTTTAACTTTTGGGCTTATTCGTGAAGTATAGCAAAAAAATGCGGCTACTAACTGAAATGTGAGTTTTCTGCAATACAGATTTCATGATTGAAGAATCACTGTATCTCCATCCAGTGCCTCTCTTCGCCACTTTAGTAATGAGGTCAGTGAATGCATACCAAAACCCAGGGACAAAGTTAGGAGAAGAGAAATACACATTATAAATATTAAAAGCCAAAATTTTATGGAAGGAATTTGTAAAGATATAGTATTAGTTCAATTTAAAACCCAAATGAATGTAATTTTTAGCTCAAAAATGTGTTAGTTTGAGCCCTAAACTAAAAATTTAACATTCGGGACATAAGAAGGTAAGGAATTTTCTGCATTGTTTTGTATCCTAAAATTTTTTTAGAGTTTCTTTGCTTTAAAATTCCGTTTTGCAATTATATAAGGACCAGTCTATTAGTATAATAAGAAAAAATTTAAATGTAATATTAATTTTTTTTAAAGCTATGCCCAAGGGACATAAAGTTAAAAATTATGGTAGAATTGCCCTAATATATTTAATGGTGGAATTTTCATTCATTAGTTTGAAGTACGTTTACTTACGTTAAAAACATAAAAAACTAAGAAAAATCTTTTAAAAACTTGATATGTATTTTATATATCTGTATAACATTTATTACTTTATTGTGTACAAAATTACCTCTTATGAACTATAATACGTATTTCAATGATACTTTTGATTAATTGCAATAAATAACTATTTAAGGTGAATTAAATAATCAATATTTTTTATAGAAATTATAGTTGATGATAAAAATTAAATTATAATTTTAAATACAACTATTCATTTATAGTTAAGTCTTTATTTTTAAAAAAAGAGAAATGGGTGGCATTTTGAACTTGGCACCTCGGAATCAAATGACCTTTAGACGGTACCTCTGCAAGCAACATACTAATGGATTTAACATATGCAACAATCAAAAAACTTCGAAACATTTTCGTATTATTTAAAAAGTTTACTAAAAGTTAAACTTGATGGAAGAATAAAGTTTGTGGCATTACATTATTCCATGACACTAATTTGGTCTCCCAAATAGTATTCTATTTCAAGTAGTGCTGCCATCTGCATTTATATCCTTAAAACAGAAATACTATTTATAAACATATTTTTAATTTCTTCAGAAAAAGACTTCTTCATACTCCTTCGTTTATTTTTGTTCTTAAAGCATAATTTAATTATTAATTTTATTTCGCTCAATTTAGTACATTTATTTTATAAATTTTATTACATTTATTTTATAAATTTTATTACATTTATTTTATAAATTTTATTACATTTATTTTATAAATTTTATTACATTTATTTTATAAATTTTATTACATTTATTTTATAAATTTTATTACATTTATTTTATAAATTTTATTACATTTATTTTATAAATTTTATTACATTTATTTTATAAATTTTATTACATTTATTTTATAATTTTTTTTTCGTTTCCTTATTAATTTCACCGTGTACAGTTCAATGATTTTATTTATTCAATTACACGATGTATAATTCCATACATTTGCTCAATAGGCTTGTGCATAATCTAACATGTTACTCCAAATCGCACAGATCGAAGCAGCTCATCAAGGATGCCATACTGGCCAACGATTTTCTGCAGCACCTCGTGACGTCATCGCAGGTGAAAGAGATTGTGGACTGCATGTACCCCAAGGAATTCCCCGCGGGGTCCACGGTCATCAGAGAAGGGGAGCCCGGGAAACATCTGTATGTCTCGGCAGGTAGGTAAAAACGATCGAAATTCTAGAATACTTACAATGTCCAGACCACCGAATAGGCCAGAGAAGCATAGGCGTACCACTATCAATTTTCAAGATACCCCAAAATACGGTTAAGGCAATTTATTTTTAGGGTAAGGTTGACGTTGAATTAAAAAGCTTAGTGGAGGAACGTGCTAGGTGACAAAAAGATGAAAACTAGAAAATGAGCTTTAAAGTTTTTCATTTGCACTTAGATACGTTAAAAACGGAACTTAAGAAGGCAAACAAATATACTTAAATAAAAAGATAATGGAAAAGGGGAATCTTGTTGTCTTTAAAGGCGAGACAAACATGTTCCTTGACACAAAAATATCATTTTTTCCCCAAAATGTCACTGAGCACGTTTTTCTACTAAGCTTTTCAATTATCGTCGCACTAAGCTACACGAGGGCTATTAACGACTGGCGTCATAATTTAAAATCACAAACCAGTGGCGAGCCGACACCTGGGTGCTTTTATTTTTGGTTATCAAATTCATTTCAAATGGTGGATCAGATTTACTGTACGGTCCCCCTTGGCGCGATATTTTCGGATTTGGCGATAAATAATTTTTTCTGGCAACCTGTCCTGTCTGACTTCGACTGAAGATTCGAATTCTATGAGTTCGCATCGATGACGTTTTCCGGCAACCCTATCGGACCGTTGGTTGAGTTTTCATGAGAAATATTCCCATACAATCTTTTCTTTGAATCGTGGTTTTTTTTTAAAAAAGTCGCCAAAATACGGACTTTTGGCGCGATTTTGGAAAGTTCGCCAAGGGGGACCGTACAGTAAATCTCTACCCAAATGGTGATTTCAGATGGCGAATTGGAAGTACGCAAAGGAGACGACGTTTTGGGTACGATGGGGCCCTGCAAAGCATTCGGAGAGCTTGCCATCCTCTACAACTGTACGAGGACTGCCACCGTCAAAGGTAAGTTATGAGTTTTTGACACTATTACAAACTTAACATATAAAAAATGAATGGTTGAGAATACTTTCATTTATATTTTTGGTGCTGCCATCTATTGAGTGTACAATGAGGATCAAACCTACTTGAGTTATATATTATGAAGTCAAATTTAACAATATTCTTAATCATATAATTCTATTTATTAAATATTGACATAATTTCCAGCCGTTACAAATTCCCTGTTGTGGGTTCTGGACAGAAGAGCTTTTCAAACTATCATGATGGTCACTGGAATACAAAGACAAGAAGAAAATATCAACTTCTTGAAAAGGTAGGATGATTGCTTTTTATAACTGGGACATTTAATTTATTATACTAAAGTGATCAATTAAATTATTAAAATTATTTTGATTTAAGGAAAAAATATTTAGGCAAAAACTGATGTCTTAAGCTTAATGGCCATGTTTCACGTTTTGAGTGCAACAGTTGCAGCGGTATTGTTTTGTTTCTTGGTCTCTCTGGAATTATAGATATTTTGGGCAAAGCAATATTTCTTACCTTACTAAAACGAATGTTGCAATCAAATCTTTCTTTCAGTAGAACTAAAGTTTTTCTCTGTTCGTCAATTACGTTAAGGGAATACGGTACCTAAAATATTATTTTTAGCAATAATAACATAAACTTATAAATTATAGTGTTTTTATCTAATGTTTACTCTAACTATACATTTCTCAGCAATAAAAAAAAAGTATTTACAAGTAGTTTTCATTTTTTTTTTAATTTCAAACTTTTTTAAAACGCTACTCCTCTTTATATTTTAAGAATAACTCGACCAAACTGTTATGGTTTGTTTTTAGAACTATTTGTTTGAGAACTGTGCATGGATTTTAAAATGTGAGCAACAGCAAAGAAGTTACATGTATTTATACTGAAAATCTCAAAAAATCAACAAAAGTTTACAAATTATTGAATTCAACATTTTTTTTTTAAAAAATCTATACCTAGTAGATCTTATTCCATGCACAATTTTGTGCACCACTTATATAAAAACACCGGCTAAAAATTTCAAAATTCTAACTTAATTAGTAAAAAATCCTTAGGGATTTATTAAACACAAGAATTGAAAAACGCTAAACAGAGAAAACAGCTTGAAAGCAGACGAAATACGGGTTCAAACTTAAAGGGATGACTCCAGAAAATGTTTCATAACTTTTTTCTGCAGAAGATATCATTATGAAATTTTCAGTAAATGTTTAAAAAGATATTGTAAATAATAAGTAAAAACTGAAAAATCGATATTTTGACCAATTTCTGGGTATCGTATCCCCTTAAGAGGGACTGTCAGTCCCATAATCCCCCAAATCACAACTTTTGCAAAAGAATTGCTTTGCCGTGTTATCCCATTTTCACCAGGTATAGGAATCATTATAACATCAATTTCAAACAAAATCGAAAAGAATATAACATCCGGCTATTTAATTATTAGTTGATAAAGTTTTAAAATAGTGTCGCCATCTGCAGTATATTTTTGGCATTTTAAAACTTCAAAAATATATAATTAAATAACTAGATAATATTTTCGTTTCAAATTTGTTTCATTTCGATGCTATGTTGATTTCCATACCTGGGGAAAAAGGGCTAACGTGGCAAAGCAATACTTCAGCGGATGTTATGATTCCAAAACTAATGCATTAGCTCTATGGGACTGACAGTCCCTCTTTGTTAGCCCCAAAATTTCGCTAAATACGTATCTCCGCATAAAGCAGAATATCGTTTAAACCGAAGTTTTCTACCAGCACCGAAGTTTTGGTAACGCTTTGCAAAGCTGAAATTTAAATGAATCAAAACCGATAATGTTTTATAAAGCAGAAATAAAAACAAGTTAAACGTTAAGAAATGTAAATTAGAACACATCAGACGAAAAAACGGGGCATTGAGAGTGAAACCGAAATGAACAAGGAAATCGCGAAAACACAAGAATGAAAGCTGGAAAAAATTACGTCCTCTGAAACAAGCCAACAGAAATTTGTAATAAACTTATTGAACAGTTTTAATTTCGTACTAAACATTTTGTTATTGTGTAGATTGATTATGTGATAGCTCTAAAATCGTTTATGATTTTATCTTAAATTTATTTTTTTCGTTAAAAAAATATTTTTATTTTAGCGTTTCCTTACTCAAGAACCTCAGCAACGAATTATTATCTAAAATGGCTGATGTATTAGAAGTGGTAATCACATTACAATTTTTATTTATTTTGAAAATAAAATCAGCGAATTTTTTTTAAACTACCTAACTTTCATTGAATGTCTTGCCTTTAGGATTTTTATCCTGCTTCTGAGTACATAATAAGACAAGGAGAGACTGGGGATACATTTTTCATCATCAGTAATGGAGAAGTAAGATCTTTATTTAATGAATCTGTTTTTTGTAAAAAAAACGTACATAAGTTACAAATCTATCAAAAAAGTAGTAGTTTGTTCCTAAACTATGGGTGTACACTCTTAAAACAAAAGAGTGAAATCCACTCCTATAGGGGAAGTGCATTTTCGGCACCGGAAAGGAGTGGAAATTAACTCAGACCTGAGTTAAAACCGCTCGTTTTAAGAGTGTAGGACGTAGATTGTTTTCTTTTATTTCTTTTACCCACTCCGCAAAAATAGTGAAATCCACTCCTATAGGATAAGTGCATTTTCGGCACGGAAAGGAGTGGAAATTAACTCAAACTGAGTTAAAACCGCTCGTTTGTTTTAAGAGTGTATAACATTTCGCGACTTTCAATTACAACTCAATAAATAAATGCACATTTAAAAGTAAATATTTACCTTAATGGGTAATTTCAATAATTTTAAAGCCTAAAAAATTCTGTGGCAGCTACTATTTGCACATGCGCGATTTTTTTAATACCCTAATACGACGTCCGACATGTACCTGTACCAAATTTGAATGCTGTGGCTTTTTTTCGTTTTTCAGCAATACCTTTACAACCAAAATTACTTTTATTACAGCTACCCTTTGCTCATGAACGATTTTCTTAGAAACCTTATTAATGACGTCGAATGATAGACGGACCAATGTTTAAAAAAAACACTTTTTCGGAATTAGCACCCTCCAAAACACGTAGAAAACACTAAACCTTCATTTCTGATTTTTCATTCCACCACCTCATATTCCTACTTCCATTACCTCGTATTTCATATTAGGTAATTGAAAGTAACTATGTGCAAAATTGTCCCCCATTGGTAGACGTGATAGCCTAAAAATTGTAAATAAATTGATAAAACAATTTTTGATGGAAATTTTTTAAGATAAATTGTTAATTTATTTGCATTAATAAAGCAACTTAATTCATATTAAATACCATACTATATTTTTCTTTACAAATACTTTGATTTTAAAGAAAAGTCGAACTTCTTACCCCTAGCATGATATTCGCCTTTTGATATAAAATAAATAATTTACAAAATTGTAATCCAAGTATTTATTTATGTAAATTTGTAACTTTCTTTATTTATAGGTCCGTGTAACTCAGAAAATAGTGACCGATGATGGTCTCTACACTGAACAAGAAATCAGATGCTTAGGAAAAGGTGAATACTTTGGGGAACAGGCGCTTCTAAGGTATTTGAGAAATTAAGGCTAATTGATGTCCAATATATTTTTTATACTTAAAAAAAGGATATAAGTTACTATAATATTTTACATAAACACAATGGATAACAATAGAAAGTCGCAATTCAAGTGGTGAATGATAGGTACGAGCTAAAATTGTCTAATTACTGGAAAATGTACGCATTATTTTCCTGGCAATAGTTAAAATTTAAAAACAAAAACACACGTATTTACTTACCAACATTAAACTTTCTTTACACTACAAGTAACACGGTTCTTTACACTTTAATTAACGGTGTTTAATTTTCGCCATCTAAATGATAAGGTAACAAGTAGGTTTGTAACAGAATCTGTCACTTAACCCGCTTCCACACAACAGTTGTATTTAACAGGTAAAAAAGGCGCCAAACACAGCATTAATTCTATATTAAACATTTACATGCTAAATATGGCTAGTTTCTTTTATTTTATTTCGAAAATTCAATAATTATTACTTATCGTTTGCAAAAATTAATTTATATTTCAAAGAATAAATATGTAATATTCCTCGCTTTTAAATAGAATGAAAATATTTCATATCAACATACAAAGAACCTCGTAGTGAAATATATTTGACGTCATTTCAAACTGATCGATGTCGCAAAAATAAATTTATTTTAATTTTTTGTCTCAAAGAATTAAAGTTTCTCGAGCGATTGGTGCGAATGGCAATGGTGATTTAATTCTAATAAAAATGGCTTCTTATGATTTTTAAATGAGCATTAAATTTTGCAATTTTTTAAATAATTGAAGTACTTCGAATTCGAATTCTTCTCTGAAATTTTCAATGTATTCCAATTTCGATGCGCTGAATTTTTTGTCGTATCACACTTATCCGTAGCAATTGTAGTTTGGGCCATGAAAGTGGGTGACGGACAGACAGACAGACGGACTGAACGATTATAATACCTTCCACTTTTTACGTTATAAACGTAGTGTAGAAGCTCATAAAATACAGCAATCAAAATAATTGTTGACACAGTACTTATCATAAGAAAGTAATAAACTTTTCTCTTTCGCTATAAAAAGGTGTTCATTACTTATAGTTAAGATGCAAAATATTCTGGATTCTAAAATTTAGCTTAACAAATAAGTTAATCGCTTGATTAGCTATACTACGTACACATTAATTGCTTTTGAGCGTTAGAAGTAATACACACTTTCAATTTCGAGTAAATTATCAGGTATTGTACCATCGAAGTTAAGCAAATGGAGTTCCTTCATTACCAAACATTGAAGATTACATCTTGTCAAATGTTTTCACATGGAATGTTCTATTTTTCAGGGAAGAGAGGCGGACCGCCAATGTTATTGCCGTGGATCCTGGAGTAGAATGCCTCACCCTAAACAGAGAGTAAGATAATTTGAAATTGAATGGCGCAGTTGCAAAAATTACATTCTCTAAAACATAACTAAGATATAGGATTCGGTACGTTCATTGACGACTTTGTTCAACTAAATTAATAATATTCAAAAGTCGCTAATGAACCAGCTGTCTTAGCTATACTTTGTAGAATATAAGTTTTGAAACTATACATATAAGAAAAATAACAGGCTAATAGAGTCAAATGTCTTTTTTGTATGCTAAAAATAAAAATAATAGGATCCGGTACGTTCATTGGCGACTTTGTCCAACTAAATTAATAATATTCAAAAGTCGCCAATGAACCAGCTTATAGCTATACTTTGGAGAATATAAGTTTGGAAACTATACATATAAGAAAAATAGCAGGCTAATAGAGTCAGATGACTTTTTTGTATGCTAAAAATAAAAATAATAGAATCCGGTACGTTCATTGGCGACTTTGTCCAACTAAATTAATAATATTCTCAAGTCGCCAATGAACCAGCTTATAATATACTTATATTATATAATTATAATAATATATATTAATAATAATATAAATATAATAATATATATTACAATAATATAATATATAATTGGAGAAAATAAGTTTTGAAACTATACATATAAGAAAAATAGCCGGCTAATAGAGTGAGATGACTTTTTTGTATGCTAAAAATAAAAATAATAAAAATAATGAGTTTTCTTCTGGACCATAATTTAAGAATGATGGCAGTTCTAGTATAAGAAGTTTAAGTTGATGTACCTATAGTAAAGTCGCTATGCGCTACACAAAGAGCTTGCTACAGCTACTTAAGATTCATGTTCAATATCTTTAAGAAACTCTTTGTCCTGTAAAACTATAATTGCATGTTTTTATCCGATACTGTCTTTTTAATGATAAAAATATGTAATTTTTGATTAAAATTAAATCTTTTTTTATTAACATATCCTTTATGACTACATTTAAAAATATATGTATTAAAGATATCACAGATTCCTTTCTTAAACGTACTAAACCTCTAATTAATTCTCTTTCAGATTATTCAATCAACTTATTGGAGATCTTCAAGAACTTCAAACCAAAGATTATGGAGACGAGGCGCGGTTGCGAAGGTTTGCATTTTAAACTGTTACTTTAAATTTTTTACCCTAATACCGCAATACATTTTTATAATTTTACTTATGTGTTCCGCCATTCAGAATCTCGACTATGTCGTCTTCAACTGTGGGTCTGGACGAAGAATATGCGCAAATCCAATTGGACGATCTGGATGTATTGGCGACCCTGGGTGTTGGAGGATTCGGCAGAGTTCAGTTGGTGAGGTTTGATATTTGTACTTTCAATTCATGTAAAATATAAGGTAATGAAAGTATTGCGTTTTGGAGGGTGCTGATTAGGAAAAAGTGATTTTGGATTTATTGAGTGGTAATTGAAAGTCACCCCTAGTTTGTAATGTGTTAATATAGATAAAAGCTCCCTTTTTGCCATGCAAAAGGTACATTCTTGCAGAGCTTTGCACTTGTCTCGATTTAAAACATAGAATTATTTATGTAATAATAAGGCACTTTTAAGTAATTTTTATATACTACTACGTGTACTGTTAACCATGAAACTCTCAAAAATGTGTACTAGGATGCTCTCATTTTATTATATGAGAACAAATATCCGAAATAAATACTTTGAAATCTCAAATTTGAGAACAATATGTTCCTATTATAATTCTATATACTTGTTAGTTGCAAATGCTTATGAAAAATACGCCAATTTTTACAAGCCTGTGCATAATAGTAGGCAAAGCAAAGGTCTTGTAATCTAAAGATTGCAAGATCGAGTGTCACCTTATAATAAGGCTTGACTTTAGTATAAAACTAAAGCAAATTACCATAAAATATTGCTATCGAATTTCTCACATGCACTGGTATGTGTAAAGGTATACTCAAGTAATAGTAGCTAAATTTCACTGCAAATTGGAGACAGAAGCATGACTTGTTCCCAATTTCAAAAGTGTGCTTGCTTCTAGATATTGCTGCTAGGCGACGAGATTGTCTTGCGTTAGTCTGTTACTGTCTGTTTTAGATTTTAAAAAATAAGATTTAAGGGGTCAAATTATGGTTATTACTGACACAACTAAAGATATAGAAGATGTAATTTTTAAAATAATATCGCCTTTAACTATGTGTGGAGAGACAACAATTATAAAATTAAAATAAGTAAACATACATGCGAAACGAAGTACATTAAGAACCATAGTTTAAAAAATATTTGTTCCACTTTTAAATAATAAATTGTACTTAATAATTCTGAGCCGCGGTAGCTCAGTCGTGTGAAGCGTCGTGCTCGCATCGAGGTTGTGGTCTGTCTCGGCGGTGCGCGCAATTTAATGTTGCTGGTAGGCGCTGTATTCGACTAAGACCGCCGTGTTGTAAGGGGCTGGCACGTTAATATGTGTGTCACAAAGTCCTCCAGTTCCTACCAAATTAATACCTCTGGGTACCCGATCAGGGGTTATCGCTTGATCTGGATCAAAATTCGATATGTGGTGAGAATGGAGTGTGAAAGGGACCTTCCCGTAAACGGATGTGTCATGCTGCGAGCAAAAGTCGGACTCCTCCCTTGTGGCGCTCAATAAAACGAAGCCGCCCCACTTCGCCTTAAAATCGGTAGTTTTCTATCGGATCGGTACCGAGTGGCATTAGAAACAACAACTTAATAATTCTAAAATGAGCATACCTTTTAAATAAGTGCATTTTATTCTTACGTCAACTTGTCATTGCAGGTTCAGTATATTTACGACAAAGAGAGAACCTTTGCCTTAAAAATCCTCAAGAAAGTGCACATTGTTGAGACCCAACAACAGCAACATGCCCTCAGTGAGAGGGCAATCATGATGACCTGTCATCATCCATTCATATGCCGGTGAGCACACCTCAACATCTTTAAGGGGATACGGTACCCAAAAATTGGTCAAAATATTAATTTTTTAGGTTTTACTCTTTATTATTCACATTATCTTTCTGAATATTTACTGAAAGTTTCATAATGATATCTTCTGTAGAAAAAAAAGTTATTAAATATTTTCTGGAGTCATTCCTATAAGTTTGAATACGTATTTCGTCTGCTTCCAACCTTTTTTCGCGTTTTTCAATTATTGTGTTTAATAAATCTCTAAGTCTTTTTTTTCTAATTAAGTTAGCATTTTGAAATTTTTAACCTGTATTCTTATATAAATGGTACACAAATTTGTGCATGGAATAATGTCTACTATGTATAGTTGTTTTTTAAAAAAATGTTTTATTCAATAATTTGTAATTTTTTTGTGATTTTCTGTATAAATGCATGTTTCTTTTTGACTGTAGCTCACATTTTAAAATCCATGCACAGTTCTTGAACAAATAGTACTAAAAACAAACTATAAAAGTTTGGTGGAGTTATTCTCAAAATTGAAAGGAGTAGCGTTTTAAAAAAGTTAAAAATTTTGACTTTTTTTTAAATAAATTAAAAACTACTTGTAAATATTTGTTTTTATTGGTAGAAAATGTTTATTTAGAGTGAACATTATATAAAACCACTATAATTTACAAGCTTATGTTATTATTTCTAGAAATAAGGTTTTGGGTACCGTATCAATTTTTTATTAGATACAGTGTAAGAATATCCGCTAAATTTACAGGATCTTAGCCTGCAACAAAAGTTCCAAATAACCACAAATCAATGTTTTGCCTATTGCTCATTAAATAACGTTTTAGCCCTTAGTTATCTATCTGCTAATATGACGGTGGTTTGGCAATTAGATCGACATGAAGGACACAGTGGAGAACAATTCTGATATTAGAAATTTAAGGGGATACGGTACCCAAAACACAATTTTAGAAATAATAACATAAACTTATAAATTATAGTGGTTTTATATAATGTTCACTCTAAATAAACATTTTCTAGCAATAAACACGAATATTTACAAGTAGTTTTTAATTAAAAAAAAAGTCAAAGATTTTGAACTTTTTTAAAACGCCACTCCTCTTTCAATTTGAAGAATAACTCCACCAAACTTTTATAGTTTGTTTTTAGAACTATTTGTTTAAGAACTGTGCATGGATTTTAAAATGTGAGCTACAATTAAAAAGTATTATGCATTTATACTGAAAATCACAAAAAATTACAAATTATTGAATTCAACATTTTTTTAAAAAACAACTATACATAGTAGACCTTATTCCATGCACAATTTTGTGCACCATTTATATAAGAACACAGGTTAAAAATTTCAAAATTCTAACTTTATTAGCAAAAAAAGCCTTAGGGATTTATTAAACACAAGAATTGAAAAACGCATAACAGAGAAAACAGGTTGAAATCAGACGAAATACGTATTCAAACTTATAGGAATGACTCCAGAAAATATTTAATAACTTTTTTTCTACTAAAGATATCAATATGAAACTTTCAGTAAGTGTTTAGAAAGATATTTTAAATAATAAAAAGTAAAAACTGAAAAATCGATATTTTGACCAATTTTTGGGTACCGTATCCCTTAAACCCCTTATATATTTTATCTCATATCTAGTTTACCTCTTCGAAAAGTGAAATCGTTATTATATATATATATATACTTTTGGCATGCTTATACTTCATCGGCCAAATAGCATTGCTCACAAATAAAACTATCATCATACATTGCTTTCCTTTACCATATTCTTACCCACGATCATTAACCACCAATTTTAACCACTCTTTCAGTATGTACAAAACGTTCCGAGACGAAAAGTATGTCTTCATGCTGATGGAAGCCTGCTTAGGTGGAGAGGTTTGGAGCATTCTCAGGGACAAGTGAGTTGCGATTTGTTGCATTTGTAAAACTTTTAAGCAAGTTCTTAAACCATAAAAAGTAGGTTTGTAACAGAATCTGTCACTTAACCCGCTTCCACACAACAGTTGTGTTTAACAGGTAAAAAGGCGACAAACACAGCATTAATTCTATATTAAACATTTACATGTTAATTTTGGCTAGTTTCATTTATTTTATTTCGAAAATTCAATAATTATTACTTATCGTTTGCAAAAATTAATTTATATTGCAAAGAATAAATATGTAATATTCCTCGCTTTTAAATAGAATTAAAACATTTCATATCAACATACAAAGAATCTCGTAGTGAAATATATTTGATATCATTTCAAACTAATCGATGTCGCAAAAATAAATTTATTTCAATTTATTGTCTAAAAGAATTAAAGCTTCTCGAGCGATTGTTGCGAATGGCAATGTTTATTTAATTATAATAAAAATGGCTTCCTATGCTTTTTAAATGAGCATTAGATTTTGAAGTTTTTTAAATAATTAAAGTACTTTGAATTCGAATTCTTTTCTGAAATTTTCAATGTATTCTAATTTCGATGCGCTGAATGTTTTGACGTATCACACTTATCCGTAGCATGTGTAGTTTGGGGTATTAAAGTGGGTGACGGACAGACTTATAGACAGACAGAGAGACGGACTGAACGATTATAATCATCGATCATATCTACCTTCCACTTTTTACGTTATAAACGTAGCGTGGAAGCTAAAAACCGGTCAAATTAAGTTGTCTATCTAAATCAGAAAGGGGTGCCTACAACATTGGAAGTTGAGCTTGTCTCAATGGCGTTCTTGGCCTCTTTACCTCGCTTCTTTACTCCAAGATTGCGGCACGTGCCTCGACTGAATCAGCAGATTTCCTCAAAAAATATAGTATACATGCCTGTCATATGATAGTGTGGCATGTAAAAGACTCCTATACAGTCTGTTTCAAAATTATATGACCACCAAATATTTTGCTGTTCATCAACAAAGGCAACATTTTATCATAAATTGAAATGTTACAATTGAAAGAACTTAAAAGGGTTTATTTACTTTGGAAAATAAATATACACGTTGTTGTTACGTGCCCATGGATATCCCATAGAAGATGGTTGTCAGGGCCTCCGAAGAGGTTGGACTTTTTCTACACACATAAAGACGAAGACAAACACATAAAATAATAACATTTTATTGACAAGACGACATCTATGCGCTTACCAACCGGGATTCGAACCCGGGAATACTGGTTGGTATTCAGACGAGCTATCCACTATGCCGATATAAATATGCATGAAATCTTTTTTTCCCGCCACATGAATGCATAAAATAACGGTGTTAAAAGTGCTACCTAATAATAAGACCACTTTAAGGGATATCATAGTCAGCGATAACGAATTTTTAAAAACACGCTTAAAAAGGTATTTTAAATCGCTTCAGTTCACAGCTGTGATTCATGTGCACCATACTATAAATCACTTCTTAACAAGCAAACCAAAGTCTAGTAAACAAAACAATAAATTTAATACGTCCTAATAGACAATCTTGCATTTCTATACATGTATAATATTTTACGGCGTTAATTTCAGGGGATGTTTCGATGACTGCACCACCAGATTCATCACTGCATGCGTCACAGAGGCACTGGAATACCTCCATCACAGGAACATCATCTACAGGGATCTGAAACCAGAAAACCTCATGTTGGATGCTCAGGGATACGTGAAACTGGTTGGCGCGAATATTTTTACTTTAAATTTCCTGATACAAAATATAAAGTAATGATAGCATTGCGATGGGGTTAAAAATCCGAAATGGAGATTTAGTGTTTACTACACGTTTCGGAGGGTGCTGATCAGGAAAAAGTGGTTCTGAACATTGGTCCACCTGTCGGTCAGTCTGAAAACCTCTCTACAGTTTTTACTATTAGGGGTACACTTTAAATTTGGTACACGAGTCCATAATACCTGTCGGACGTCTAAATAAGGGTTTCGAGAAAATCGCGCATGCAAAAAGGGCCATGTTACTTTTTTGGTTTTAAAGGTATTGTTGAGAAACAAAAGGGAGATACAGACTTCAAATTTACTAAAAGAGTTCTCAGTACCAATCGAACTTCTCAATAAGACAGTTTCTTATTTCATTAGTGCCCATGCTGGTGTTTAAGTAAGTTAAGTATTATAACAGTATCATTCGCAAGGGATTTCTGAAGATTTGCTGACTTTGCTAATGTTATATAAATAACAAATGAAGAGCCTTAGTGGAAAAACGCGCTAAGTGACATTTTTGAAAAAATTGAGATTTTTGTGTCAATGAATATGTTATTCATGGTATTCCCTACTTTAAGGGTAACAAGTGTCCCCCTTTTCATAAACTTAAAGTTAAGTACATTTTTATCGTTCGCAAGTACCGTTTTTAACGGATTTAAATGCAAACGAAAAACTTTAAACTCATTTTCTCGTTTTCACCTTTTTGTCACTTAGCACGTTCTTCCACTAAGCTCTTCAAATGAATTAGAAGTTGTTTTGTACTCAATAACTCTACCAATTATTCAGGTGGACTTTGGCTTCTCCAAGGTGCTTCCCTCAGGAAGGAAAACGTGGACGTTCTGCGGAACCCCTGAGTACGTGGCACCTGAGATCATCCTCAATCGGGGCCACGACAAGGCAGTGGACTTTTGGGCCATCGGTATCATGATGTACGAGCTGCTCACCGGCACGTAAGTCGGCTTCCTAGTCACTTTACCGCGGCTGGAAATAACGAGAGCTTATGTTGGTGTCCTGTTGAACATAACGATATTTCCCCAAACAAAAGATTTTCAATCTCATAAGCCCAAGATCACGGGTTCGGTTCAATTTAGTTAAGTTTTGTTTGAATTATCGGGTTCGGTTCAAAGCCGAGTCGGCATATTTTCAAGTTGGAGAAAATCGTTGACACGCATGTCATATAACTATGTGGCATTTAACAGATCCCTTGAGTACAAAAATTGAATATCTGCATATTTTAAAATGTACCGAGAGCTCTGATTCCTCTGATTCATTATAATCCGAAGGTCAAAATTGGAAGCGATAACTGCAAAAGGATGGCATAAAAATGGCTCTCAGTTCCGGCGAATGTGCAAGTCTACAAATTGCTTGTTTCGCCTAAAAAGCAGCACCGTTTAGAAAAAAGACTTCCGATGTTTCTGTCAAAACATGTTTCTGTCCAGGTAGCACCCCCATATGGGCCCACGTGGTTTCCTAGTGGGCTTCCATATGGGGCCCAGAAAGGAACGACCCCCTTTTTTTTCGGTGAAACCACGTCGGCCCACATGGTTTTCTTCCACATTGGCCCACCTGGGCTTCTCCACATCAGCCCAGTTCAATTTTTCATGAGCAATCAGTTTTGTCTTTCAAGTTGAACGATCTCTTTATTAGTTAATAATATATCGAAACAATTAATACATATTTTACTAATTTGCATAATATACAGTTGGAGGATAAAAAAAATATTGTATTTGGACAGCAGTTCACTTTATAGGACAGATGGGCAATCCATATAGATTTAGATGGACCATCCCACATCAGCCCACCTGGGTTGTCCCATATCGGCCCATTCGGGTTCTTCTATAAAGCTCTGTTTTATTAAAATAGCTATAAATTGTACTAATTTTTTTCTAAAAATGCATTAGTACTGAACAAAATCAATTAGTACACCGTGAAATTCACGGTATTGATTTTCTTTATCAAATCTAATTTCAATTTGCCTCGATGAATTAATTTAGAATAATATACGGATGCATAATTTTTTATGGTACAATAATTTTTAGTTAACAATGAAACCTATTTATTTGAGTTATAAACAGTCCATTTGACTAAGAATGAAAACCGAGTTCTAAACTACTTTAATCAATGTCGTGAGCTTGTTATGGATAGCCCACAGAAATCTATATGGTTTGCCCATAATGACCCATGTAGATCCATGTGGTTATATTTTTTCTAGAAAAAGCGTAAAATATAAAATTTTTAGCATCCAAATACATTAATGTCACCTAATTATTAAAAAATAAATTATATTTTACTCATATTTTATCGTAATTAGCGCATAATTTGCTAAAATTGAGTACATGGGATTCACATGGTTTGGTGATGGGCTGATGGGGCCCACCAGTGCCCATCTGAACCACGTGGGCCCACGTCGGACCATGTGGATCCCACATTGGTGTGCTGCCTGGGTACTTTGATTCATGTGTTACTAACAGCTCGCATACTATGCGTCATGCTGTAAGACACAAGGTTAAGGGCATATAATGTTTTTGATTGCGTATGTGAGATATATTTATTATTGTTCACCCAATGATTATGGATGCTACAAAAAAGTTAAAAGGCGGAATTCGATGTTAGAAATGGAAATTCTTAACGATAAAAGACGGGGGTAATAGATCCGCTTAAAATTTCAATTCAGTGATCCATGTAGGATCTACCTAACATTTTCTTCGTTAGAGAAAGCATCTGCACTCGAAAAAATGACGTATTGAAGTTTTCCAATCTGACTAATTACAAATGCGAAAAGACTAGAAATAATTCTGCAACTTTTTTGGGCAAGTAATTGGTCAGAGTGGATTCCTCTTACTACGTCACACTTAAAATGCTAACCCATGCAGAGACCTTGTTTACAGGAGGTGTTGATCTACACAACCGTTTAATTTTTTATTATCAGACGATCATTCAATTACATTCGGATTTTTTTTTGGTAATGTCCGACCATTTACCGTTCTAGGCTTCGGCACAACTAAGGGACAGACTGATGCAATTTGTGAAAGAGGGCCCATTGGCCTGCCATCCATTGGTTTCCCATAACACACACTCATTCGCATGCACACCCCTTTTTACAGGGGGTAGGACACATTCATTAACAAAAGACAACTTCTACTTTGAACACTACTTACTTTTTATTTAAAAAGTGAGGTTAATATGCATAACGCAGTGTTCAAAGTTGAATTTTGATAACCCAAACACATAAATATATTACTAATAAAAGGTTTATAATTACCTGTCAATGTTGTCCATATCCACTAATCTGAAGATGAAAGTATTAGAAAAGTTTTAATTAAAAACCGTAAACTAAGGAGATCTTTCGAAAATCTTTTACCAAAACATTAATACTTTTCTGCGCATGCTCACAATCACAACTACTCTCAAACTGATGTTTTAATCCAGCATACTATAGACCGGCAGCAGCCCACTAACAATTTTTCAACAGATAATCAGCACACTTATGCCAGCAACGTAAAGGTGCACTTCCCAGCAGAAGTATGCCTGCACAAGCACTAAACCACCACTTCCAGCAGTTAATCAACTGCTGGGCTACCAGTTCACTGTTTACTGGGTAGACAAACACCTATGCCTTACCGGGACTCGATCCCGCAACGTCGTAGTCCAAAGGCTAGCTCGCCAACCATTGAGCCATTCAGGCGGCATGGTCAGATCATTGGTATACGTATTTGTCCAGGATTCTTACCTAACTTAACATGCTTATATTCCAGCCCACCGTTCTGCACCATGGACCCAATGAAGACTTATAAGGTGATCTTAAAAGGTCTGGACGCTCTCGGGTTTCCTAACTACATCCACAAGAGCGCCATTTCCCTCATGAGGAGGCTGTGCAGGGATAACCCCGCCGAAAGACTGGGATACCAGAAAGGGGGAGTGGCAGACATCAAGAAACACAAGTGAGTCAAATCCTTAGCGGGCTAAGACCTCCCGTGCCCATTTCAGTTTACTTTACCAAGGGCGCTGGGGTGCTAGGCATATGGAGAGTACAGGGAAAAACAAATTTATTGCATAGGAATCTTCCCGTATTCTGGTGTGCTTGCTGGACTTTGGCGACAGGAAACCGATTGTTCTCTCGGTTCTTCTTTCGCGGTACAAACGTGCGACTCGTGTCCACTGATCTCTGGCGTGAATCAGAGTTTCCGCGAGATTAAAACAAAGTGAGTAACTGGTTTTCTTACGCCACTTTAGGCGATGACTCGCTATTGTTGCCAAAGAATCCTGATGCAGACAGATTCCTATGCAATGAAGTTGTTTCCCCCCGCACTCTTCATATCTCCCGGTTAGGTGGTCAACCTAACGCAATCCCCCAGAGTTTAGTTCCCAAGTATGCTTGGTCCCATATTTTATCGACCCACTTAAGGGATAAAATGATGAGTCAACCTCGCCTAATCCCGGACTCGATCCCTGGACATGTGGCATGGCAATGCAGAGCACTACTACTAAGCCACTGGGCCTACACACACACATCTGAGTGGTTCATACTAAAACTCTGATAATAAGATGGCATTTTAATGTCAGTTTCTTAGGCAGTTTTGACACATAGCAGGGGGTTGGGGCATGGTCTACTCAACTCTAAGGCCACATTTGCTCTTCGTGGTGTCACGCTATACGTCTGAATCGGATTGTCGGCTTTTCCGAAGAAAAGTACGAACCCTATTCGCAAACGGTCGAATATATTTCAGGTTCCGAACAGGTTTCGTTCGTTTCTTTTTTTTTTTATGTTCCGAAAAAGAGCCGCTGGTTTCCAATAGAGGTTCTAAGAGAAATTCTTATTTAAATATTACTTATAATGTACGTTAGATGGCGACACTAACAAATTATTTAATATTACTGGAATTTTGTAAAAATATTTAAATAATGAAATTGATTTTCGATTACAGGTTTAAAAAAAAAAAAATATATAATTTCCTCTATTGAATAATATTATGACTTGATATATTTATCTGGAATATTCCCAGCAAACATGGTAGTATTTTGAAAATATTTAAAATAAAATAGTTTCTACTGATATTGTAATTTTATGCCAATTGCTAGGAACGTATTATTATTTGGAACTGTGTGAGCCGTATTATGTTTTCATTTTATCAATAATACGGATTGTTTACGACTTGCGTTGACATTTTTGAATAAAAATGCGATTCTGTATTTTGAATGAAAAAATAAATCCCACTAAATCTTTTTTTTTCTCTCTCTTTCAGATTTTGACTGCTATTTCGACTTTATAGTTTAATTATTTTGTTATTTTATTTTAACAGGTGGTTTCAAGGTTTCGACTGGGATGGCCTGAGAAATCGAACCTTAATACCCCCGATTCAACCTATGGTAAGCATATAACACAAAAATAAATTTATATTTTAAGACGGCATAAATGCTATGTCGTATTTGAAATGCTTGTATAATTAGTGACTATCAAATTACTTCCGTGGTTGTGAGCTTCTTAAGGGGGAATGGGCGCGCTGAACCGGGGATCTCCAAAGCAAAGTGCATCAGTGTTAATCCAATGGCAAAAAAAATATTTTCTCTGCCACATTTCTCCGGCTGTATTGAATATTTTTACAAGCGCATTTTTTTATGTGATAAATGTAGCTGACTTACAGGTCCCGACCTTCCCACTTTTTAAAATTGGATCGAATATTTTTTTTTAAAATTTTCAATAAATAATTTTACACCAAATATTCGAAGCCTTTTAAAAAAGTGGGAAGATAGAGAGACCTGTAAGTTATCTACACTTATTATTAAATTTTTTTTTGTAAAAATATTCAATACAGCCGGAGAAATGTGGCAGAGAAAATAGTTTTTTCGCCATTGGATTAACACTGAGTCACTTGAGTTTGGAGACCCGCGGTCCAGCGCGCCCCTTCCCCCTTAAGGTAACGACCGTTATCGACCGTCACACTCACATTACGTCACATAAATATTAACATATAGCGATAGCATATTTATATCAATCATTTTTATAGCAGCGTGTTGCTCATGACGGGGACGCTACGATTACGATGCTTAGGAAACCTAGAATTTACAGAACGATGTGACTTTCAGTGGCTAGTGGTTTTCTGGTTACAATAATCCAGTCTATAGTTTGCGCTTCTGCAATCTCAATCTTTAAATCGAAACAATGGACGATTTGAACCGGGGAGAGCGTTGTTTATTTGTGGTATAGAAGACAATGTTCGACTTAGCTGGGACGTCACTTTAGGCGTGCTATTAAAGTTTGAACGAATTAGCTGCCGGGTGGTTTGTGTGTAAAGTATAAAACAACTTTAGCGTACATGTGACGTCACCGTCATTTTAATATTATTCTACCAGCTATTTTAAATTTCAAAAACCTTGTGACTAATTCTACCGTATTTTTTTTTAAAGGTGAAAGGACCCTCCGATGTGTCGAACTTCGACGTGTACCCCATCATGATCGAAGACTCGGCACCGGATCTATCCGGCTGGGACAAGGACTTTGACTGTTCGTCAAACAGATGACATCGCTGAGTTCTCCAAAAAGAACTACTTCAGAATTCACGAAACACTCAAATTTTAACTATACATACTGATGACTTGCTCACGCTTTAAAAAAAAGACGACATTGACGTATACTAATGCGTACCGGAGTCGTGACAACCCACAGATTTTGGAACGTTTACAATCGGTTCCCTAGTCAATTTATTGCCAATTAAGTGCCCTCTAGATCAATTGCCATCCACCAAGAGTTCATCCAGCAAATGAAAATGGTGAACGCGAGTTGACATACCTCCAAAGTTGTCGGTATCGACGTTTGGGAAGGTATCTGGGTATTCTAGGTGGTCAGTATGGAGGTAGCACCAAGAAATTATAGTTTTGTTGATTGTGTGGAATTTTTGTATTATATTAGTATTTGTTAGTATTGCGAATAAAAAAACCCGGTTTTACAATTTTATTAATGAATACATATTTTGTTCATTCTTAGCTACGGAACCGCAGGACACTTTGACTTTTAAAGGGGTACCTGGTAGTACTGAATAGTGTGTTAATTTTTGCTATTAAGGTAACAGGGAACAAAACGGCCACTCAATATATCGAATTTTCATTTAAACTTTAGTTACTGAATCGTGCCTTTACGAAATAAGCTCTATGATGCACATTTGAATATGGGGCTGGAGTTTGTAAATTTGGTAGTTAATTTCAATATAACTTTGTTGCCAGCTTTAAATGTCGTTATTCCAAAACACCAATTTTCAACCTTAAGGTACACTTTTCTCTTTTTCAATTTTACTAGAAGGGTTGAAATTTTCTGTGGCATACATGTCTATTCAACACAGTGAACTAAAAATATTCCAAAAAAATATTAAATGAGTAAAAAAAAGACGATTTTTCTGATTTAAGAAATGCACAAAATTTCTATTTAGGTTAATAACTTAAAATTATAAATGTTTTATCGTCACACTTGAGGTTTATTGAGGTTGACTGGACATTTTTTATTTCTATAAAAAAATTCTTTTCAGATACACGCAATAGTTGTGCTGGAAAGTGTACCTAAAACCTAAAAATCTTTGTTTTAAAATAATGACATATGAAGCTGGAAACAAATTTATATTGAAATTAACTACCAAATTTGCGAACTCCAACCCCATATTCAGATGCCTATTATATAAAAAATTTCGTAAATATTAATTTTAGTGATTGAAAGTTAAAATGAAAATTTGATATTTTGAAGCGTCGTTATGTTACCTGTCCCCTTAATATTGTGAAAAATGCGACATGTTTTTAACATGAACACATATATGACAAATAAGCCTGATATTGGTATTTTGTTTTATCTTCTCCTGTAGACTTCCAGATTTGTAGGTACTACAGATTATGTTCAGAGCACGAGCATTTAGGTCGCGTTGGGTGCCCTCTTGGGTATTGACATCGTAACTCGATCGTTGTTGAAAGTTATGCTGGCCTTTAACGGTAGTGATGTTTTGATGCGGCGCTCATCAAATTTAACTAAACTCACAGACCTTTAAAAAAGCATTTCAAAGTTTGTAAAGTAATATTTTTTACTGGAGTCCTTAAGAAGACCTTTAATTTAAACGTGATATTGGAAAAGGAAATGAATCTCAATTTAAAGAGGCTACAAAAATTAAATTAAATCTTTTTTCTGTCATTATAACTATCGCATAAGGTTGTCTCTAATTTTAATAAAAAAATTATTTTAAGCAATGCTACAAAATGTTTTTTTAATTATAAATATACAAAATAAATGCAGTTTAAAAAATAAACCTTAAAAAGAAGCTAATATTTAGGAGTAAATGCAGCCTTAGTTTATATTCAAGTGGTTTTAAAAATGCCTTAAAAGTATTTTTAAGTTGGCATCAAAGTTTTGAGATGGAACGTTGTATTGGGTTGGTACATATATATTCCGGCTTGTGTGCTTGATCAGACACTCGCTTATAAGCAATCTGAGAGGGAACGTTACAAAATTTCATTCAAATTTTACAAAATAAATTTTATTCTAATATTTTGGTTGTATATATTTTATGATAAAAATTGGGAAACGCTTTGAGACTAATAAATTTGTGTTCTATTGTAGTATAAAATTAAAATAGTATAAAATTAATAAATGATGTTTCTAAAAAGATTTTAACCATTATTCTGTCGTATTACAAAATGCTCAAATTTTTGTAATGAACTTAAAATTCAATAATTTTATGACATAATAAAATATTACTCTAAACATAGTATTTTTTGAGACATTTATTTATATATTAATACAATACACTGAAGAAAAAATAAACACATCAAACATGTTGATTTGTGTTACCTATAACCAAAGATTTGATGTACGAAACCATATTTACTAATTTACTGTTGATTTTGTACTAAAAAACTGTCGAGTAAATTTATACCTGGATATGACATATGCATTTCTAGACATCCACTACGTATATAATCAAAAAGGATCAACTTAATATTTCAAGTATAAATAAACCGGGAACACAACGACGCTTCAAATTATCGAATTTTCATTTTTCAGTTTTAATCACTAAACTGCGTATTTACAAAAGTTGATATAATATACACATGGATACAGAACTGTATTTGGCAAGGTTTGTAATTAGAATTACAATATAAATTTGTTGTCGGCTTTAAAAGTGATAATTCTAATACACCATTTTTCTGCCATTAGAAACAATTTTCTCTTTTTTATAGTACTTGGAGGGTTAAAATTTTCCAAGATATTATACATGTAAAAGGGGATACGGTACCCAAAAATTGGCCAGAATACTGATTTTTTAAAAAAAAAATTGAAGTCAATAATTTGTAAATATTGTAGTTCACATTATACTGTAGCTCACATTTTAAAATCCATGCACAGTTCTCGAAACAATAGTTCTAAAAACAAACTATAAAAGTTTGGTGGAGTTATTCCTAAAATTGAAAGAGGAGTAGCGTTTTAAAAAAGTTTAAAATTTTAACTTAAAAAAATGAAAAACTAGTTGTAAATATTTTTTGTGGCTGGGAAATGTTTAGTCGGAGTAAACGTTATATAAAACACTATAATTCACAAGTTTATGTTATTATTGCAAAAAATAATATTTGGGGTACCGTATCCCCTTAAACAAAACAAGTGCAAAAAATACGAATTTTTTAAAAATTTAGGAAATGCACAAAATTTGTGTTTAAGGTCATAACAAGTTTTAAGGATTTACCATCAAATTCGAAACTTATTGCGTTCAATGAACTATTTTTAATTTTTATATAATTTTTTTAAGATTCTCTCAATAGCTGTGCTGGAAAGTGTATCCCAAGGCTGAAAATCGCCGTTTTGAAAATATGGCATTTGATGCTTTCAAAAATGCTATAATTGGAATTAACTAACGTCCTTGAAAACTACAGCCGTATTTTCCTATATGTGGCCCTATATGTATATTATACCATTTTTTCGTAAATACTCAGTTGAGTGATTAAAGATCAACATGATAAATCGACACTTTGAAAATTCGTTGTTTCCCTGGTTCCCTGAAAATCTAAGAGTGTACTTCACCACTTCCTATTCAAATGTTGCAATTCTGGTTTTCTTCAGTTTGAAATCGTCAAAAATTAGAATTAACTAGGATTCTTACTTAAAATCATAATATTTGTCTACTTATTTAGTTCAAATTACCAAAAAAAATTTCGGTGATTCATTTTTTCAAGAATATAATGATTTATATTGCTATACTTAACCCCTTAATGATCGGATAATTTTCAAGAAAACGGTCATAAAAGTGCCGATTTTATCATCTCTGGCATTGGCGTTTTAATTGATGGATATTTAAGTAAGTTTTCAACTTTTTCGGTCGTTAAGGGGGAATGGGCGCGCTGGACTGGGGGTCTCCAAAGCAAAGTGCATCAGTGTTAATCCTATGGAGAAAAAAATATTTTCTCTGCCACATTTCTTCGGCTTATTAAATATTTTTACAAGCGGATTTTTTATGTGCTAAATGTAGCTGACTTACAGGTCCCGACCTTCCCGCTTTTTGAAATTGGTTCGAATATTTTTTTAACTTTTAATAAATAATCTTACACAAAATATTTGAAGCAATATCAAAAAGTGGGAAGATAGAGACCTGTAAGTTATCTACATTTACTATTAAAAAAAACCGTTTGTAAAAATATTCAATACAGCCGGAGAAATGTGGCAGAGAAAATAGCTTTTTCGCCATTGGGTTAACACTGAGGCACTTGAGTTTGGAGACCCGCTGTCCAGCGCGCCCATTCCCCCTTAATAGTGAATCCTATTTGGCGTTTAAATTGTAGTATTTAGGTTGTTTTAATCTTATTGACGCTTTAGTACTGAACTCTTCAGCCCAGCAATATGATGGGAGCGAGAAATATAGGGATAGAAACCACATCCCGTCATTCTCACGAGAGCGGTAAGGAAGGGGTTAATCGTATTTTACTTGTATTTCATCATAAGTATTTCACAATTATTAAGTGCTAACATATACACTGCTCAAAACAATCAGGGGAGCACTTTGCGTACTTTTGTTAACCCTTTCAGTCCCAACTTTTTATTTTAATTCAAAGAAATCTAAAATTTGTGAAATAGATTCACTATGCATCCAGAAGGAAGTGGTAAAACCCTAGGAAAAAAATATCTTAATTTTTAAACTAAAATTTAAGAGGGAAAAATTGGAATTATAACTTTTGAATAATTTATAACACTAATTTTTTCGAAACTTTATTTGTTAAAACTAGTTAAAAATCAATTTTTCAACATATAGAAATGCAAACATGAAGAATGTATGGTCTATTTGTTTAATGAAATTGTTTTAGAGAGAATTATATTTTACCATGTTTTTCATATTTTCATTTAATTAAAACAAACATTATTTAATGCTTCAAAAGACATAATTGTTTCCGCTAACGATAAATAAGTGCTAGCTTAACTTAATGAGAAAAAAAATAGCAAGCTGGGGATGATTTCAAATAGAATCGTTGGGGGTGAAAGGGTTTAAACCATACGCTCCCCTAATTCTTTTGAGCAGTGTAGGGGGCTGGGGAGCCCAGTCGGTTAGGCGTACGCCTTGCATGCGAAAGGTCCCAGGTTCGGGTCCGGGCAACGCCAAAAATTACTGCCGACCTATAAACGGCCCGTGCAGTCCAAAAATGTCCGACGAATAATACCCCGTGTAGAGGGAGTGCACGTTAAATATGCTCCAAAGTCCCAACGCTGCGTACGATGTCGCCCTTAACGGTTGCGTTGGGTGCCTACTCAGGTGTCGGCTCGTCACTTGACTATGGTTCTAAAATACGACGCCCGTCGCCAATAGCCCTCGTGTAGCTCTAGTGCGACGATAATTCAAACCTACCTTTGAGCAGCGTATTTCAAGATAATTATCTGAAATACAAGCTATTCATAACTCACTGAAATGACTGTTATGAGTTTCAAAGCAGAAATCTGGTTAATAATTTATTCTATATAAATATTATGTATGTTTATAGGTCTGGTAATAACTTTCGACAAACTTAGCCCACCTAATATCGTATTTATACTTCAGGTATTTGAGAGAATTGCGTTGAGGAGAATATTAATGACGACTTATTCGCTATAACCATGAGGTGGTTTATCATTGCTAATGGGGGTATATATTCAAATTTTAGTCTGCTAATTGCTTTGTGAATCACTGTTAGTAAGGGTTGTTGAAAAAAACACACATTTTTAATGATTCTTTTGGGTAGTTACCTCGATACGTAAGTAACATTTGGTCAAAATGTCACCACCCTAGGATAATGTCTTTTGTTCTTGCAAGGGATGTGAAATTTCAAAAATTGAATAAAATCAAAATTTTAAAACTTTTTCAAATATCACAGAAATTTTCGGCAGTAAGCGAACGTTTCACAATATGTTTTATTCTGGAAAGGAGCCGAAAATTACCCCAAAATTGACATATGCAGTGTGGTTTCATTACTTTAGGTGTTGATTGAGGTTCATAAATACTAAGTCTCTGCCTATAGCAGTCGAGCTTTCATAGATGGCCATCAATTCAACCGAAACAAAACTTTACACTGTAAAAAAAATACCTCAAATTAACCATCACAGTGTGATAGTAAATGTACTGCCATCACTATGTGCTGGGAATTTTCATAAGATGTCAAATCTATTGTGCTGTGTTTCGCCGAAGACGAAGGCAGTATTGAGTGCACCCATCTTCTCTGTTTAAACGCTATTGGAGTATGTTGTTCGTGCAACTCTTTATTTCAATAAAGCATCAATTTGATGTAAGACAAACATTACAACACTGTGATTGAAAAAATAGCAGCAAAATGTGTTGTATTCGCAGAAAGTTTTTTACAGTTTTTTTAATTGAATATACAAGTACTTGATTCATTGTGTGTGATGTCATTCACCAATACAGGTCCTTGATTCATTGTCATGTCATTCACTAATACAGGTCCTTGATTCATTGTCATGTCATTCACCAATACAGGTCCTTGATTCATTGTCATGTCATTCACAATACAGGTCCTTGATTCATTGTGATGTCATTCATAATACAGGTCCTTGATTCATTGTCATGTCATTCACCAATACAAGTCCTTGATTCATTGTCATTCACCAATACAGGTCCTTGATTCATTGTGATGTCATTCACTAATACAGGTCCTTGATTCATTGTCATGTCATTCACCAATACAAGTCCTTGATTCATTGTCATTCACCAATACAGGTCCTTGATTCATTGTGATGTCATTCACTAATACAGGTCCTTGATTCATTGTCATGTCATTCACCAATACAAGTCCTTGATTCATTGTCATTCACCAATACAGGTCCTTGATTGTTCGGAATTTTACAATTAAGAGCACATTTTGCAACATTAAAAATAAAAATATGCAAGCGAATTAAAATCTATAATAAATGAAACTTTGTATGTGTGTTTTTGTTATCGAAATTTTTTATAGTGTACTTTCTGGTTGCGTTGGCTCGGTGTCTGTGAGGTATTGTAAGATTGCGTTTTCGAGACCTGGCTTAGTAGTCGGATTTTCTGGATGGGAAAGTCATGTTCACCCATGCCATATAATTAAGTGTCATGTAAAAGATCCTTTGAGTACCCATTTGGCTTGGGTTCTCTAGGCACAATTGAATCTTGGCATACCCTATTATCCACTGAGAGCTGAGATTAATTGTAACCTGAGCGTCAAAATTGGTAACGAGAGTCGCCTAGATGGTGTTTCAAAAATGCTCACTGTTATGTGAAATATGCTTGGTGTGCAAAGGCTTGGCCGCCAATAAAGCAGCCCGTTGTAAAAAAAAAACCTTTCGGATTGCTTATTTGGAGCTTCAAGGCAAAGCAAAGCCATCTTTCTCTCCCAAACACCTCAAACTCCGCTGGGGAGTTTTTGATCTTCCGAATCCTAGATGTCGCTCCCATCGGCCACTTGTTAATCCGTATCCTCCTGTTGAGTGGGAAAGCCCTCTTTAAAGGGGCGTTAGCAGTCGAGCCTTTTAACACTTTGGAAACTTCTTCATTAAAAGGTTCTCTTCAAGTTTAAGGCAATAAATTAAAGTATTCATTTAAACATTTTGTCTCAGTATTTGAATTAGCATCAGGTTTGAAATGCATAGATATTTTTGTGAGTGAAATAGTTAGGGAGAAAGTTTGGTAAAGTTTGAGAGTGTTTGATATTGAAAACGTAACATGTAAGTTTTTTTTTATTTTAATTGTGAGTTTAATTCTTTAACTTTGCATTTAAGCGTATTGCTTAACAATGAAAACTGTTAACATCGATTTGCACTTCTAAAGTTGTATTTAAAAAAACTGTTCTGTGTAATTTTTGTGTAACGTAAATCATCAAATAATTTAACACTTGAGCAACTTTTTATTTAAATTAATTGTAAAAGTTGCTTATAATATTTTTTGCTAAAGTGTGGATAAAACTAATAAAAGACATCATGGGTCTATTGCTAGTTAAGATATTTTTTAAGTCTGCGATTATTAAAAAGTATCCCCATATATACATATATTTCTGTGTAAGAGTACTTTGAAGACATTATCTTATTGGTAAAGTTTGAGAGTGTTTGATATTGAAAACGTAACAGGTAAGGTTTTTTTTTATTTTAATTGTGAGTTTAATTCTTTAACTTTGCATTTAAGTGTATTGCTTAACAATGAAAACTGTTAACATCAATTTGCACTTCTAAAGTTATATTAAAAAAACTGTTCTGTGTAATTTTTGTGTAACGTAAATCATCAAATAATTTAACACTTGAGCAACTTTTTATTTAAATTAATTGTAAAAGTTGCTTATAATATTTTTTGCTAAAGTGTGGATAAAACTAATAAAAGACATCATGTGCTAGTTAAGATATTTTTTAAGTCTGCGATTATTAAAAAGTATCCCCATATATACATATATTTCTGTGTAAGAGTACTTTGAAGACATTATCTTATTGGTAAAGTTTGAGAGTGTTTGATATTGAAAACGTAACAGGTAAGGTTTTTTTTTATTTTAATTGTGATTTTTAATTCTTTAACTTTGCATTTAGTGTATTGCTTAACAATGAAAACTGTTAAATCAATTTGACTTCTAAAGTTATAATTAAAAAAAACTGTTCTGTGTAATTTTGTGTAACGTAAATCATCAAAAAATTTACCACTTGAGCAACTTTTTATTTAAATTAATTGTAAAAGTTGCTTATAATATTTTTTGCTAAAGTGTAAATAAAACTAATAAAAGACATCATGGGTCTATTGCTAGTTAAGATATTTTTTAAGTCTGCGATTATTAAAAAGTATCCCCATATATACATATATTTCTGTGTAAGAGTACTTTGAAGACATTATCTTATTTTTATATGTTTAATTAAAGCACAGTAAAATGCAAACAAATATTGAAAAAGACTGTTGTAATTCCAGTTCTGGTAAATTTTTTGTTTATAAAGTTATTATTCTTTACACGTTACTTCTTTTCAGAACATAAATTTACAGTGCATAGCACTTTATTGTGACACGTTTATGGAAATACGTAAATGAAAAAGAGGTGGCATAAATATGTAAAATAAATAGTAGATCATAGTGTATAGGTGATAAATAAGGGATGAAAAGGTTTTATTAACTAAGTATTTTCAATTTAAGCAAATTCTTCAATTTTAACCAAAACGGAGGAAAATGCAAGTTTTTAAATCAACTAGTGGATGTCTCAAATGCATTTAACGCCTATTTTTAAATTAAGGAAAACGTGTTAACTGATTAATGGGAAGATATTACAAGTACTTAAATATTTCATTATTTCATATTAATGCAATATTTGGACCTTTTTTTCTTATTATTTAGAAACACATTGATATTAAATTATACAAAAATGAACTGTTTGTTACACATTCTTAAAATAGATAAAATCAGCTTTATGCAAAGCAGCATATTAACAGTCATTATTCAGCATATTTACAAACATTGAACCGTTGATATACATAATGTTGTAATAAAATACATACGTAACAAATGACATGCAACTAAATACAAATAAAGTTTGAAACAAAATATTGTTGTAAGAAGTTTAGTTTAGGTACTATCCGTTGATTTAATTTCTTCGTTCGTTAAACTACTGTGTTGTGAAATTAGTAATAATTTTTTCGTTAAATTAGTAATTCAAAAATCTTCGATTTTTGTCAAAACTTCGATAATAGCCTGGATACTTTTTACGAGTGATACAATAATTGATAATTCAATTTACATAAAAAATTACTACCGCAAAAAAGGCTACCGCAATTTTTTTTTAAAGTCCATATACTTGAATTTTATTATTCACAACATATCATTTCTATTATACTATTAGAGAGCAGAGTAATTAATCATTTATTCATTAATGATGATTGGCAAGCGAATATAAGCTTTCTGCTTCAGTTTATCTAAATAAACAAAATATATGACAGATGAGGACCATAGTAATGAAAAAGTTATGTAGCACAAGTAAAGTTCCACAAAAAACGAATTTTAAAAACTTAAATGTTCGTTAATAGGTCAAAGTAAATTTTACGAGTTAATATGATAATATGAACTAAAAGCATATGAGTCATTCTCAAAAAATGTTGCAAATGGTGTCCCCCAGCTTTCATTGCTTGTAGTATTTTTAATTTATTGTTTCGGAATTTTCACTTGAACTGCATAAAAGAACGCACTTTTACGTTATTGTACTAATATTTTTAAAAATACAAAAATACTAAAACAAAAGTTGGAGACTTCATTTAAAAGAGCATAGTCTGTAAAATTCACGTATCCCATGACAAAAAATTTAAGAACAAGAGGAAGATAATTGTAACTTAAAATAAATATTTTGTAATTATTGATGCGTATATTGATTAACAAGTATCTCGGTTATCAAATAAGCTTTTAACCATCACTTAAATAAAAAAGCGTTTTCTTTTGTGCTATAATTTTGCCAGATGAGAATTTTTGTCACTTGTACCAATTTCACTCAAATCAAAAGATTAGCGAATAAGTACATATAGACTTTATTCTGAATGCTAACATTTTCCTAATTTGCCACTGAATCGAAGAATTTTTTGTGTCGACTCTGTTACCAAAATTTCACTACAAAAAATGCAATAAAATGAAGTTTTATGCTGAAATAAGTACCAATATAGACATTTATTTCTAAAATTGCTAAAAAAATTTTCATAAAATTTTAGTTTATGGAAGAAAAAGACAGAAGTTTAAAAAATTAAGATGAGTGCAATTATTCAATGTAAACTCTGTTACCGTGTTTTTGTTAAACTGGAGCTTATTTAAGAATTAAGTCATAGTGTTGTTTAAAGCCCTTAAAAATCTGATTACGATCAGCTAAAAACAAATTTTAAATTAAATAAACTTCATTGCAAAAAGCGATGATAAAGTGTATTTTGTCCACTCTGTTACTGTAGAAAAATAAGCTATTAGTCTGCTTACTCATTGATGAGCACAGCGCCCCTAATTCTTAACTACGAACTAATATGACATGAAAGATTTGATTATTGCTTGACATAGGCGGAATTTCAGATGACATGGCTACTTATTTGTAACAATGAATAATTGCGGGTCACATATTATTGATTATTTGATTAAACAGAAGAGTTTTTAATCATATCGCATTTTTTTAAACTTTATCGGAGTCTACAATTACGATCATTGCTCTTAATCAAAATCTCTAAGAAGACATATAATCACGTTGATGAAAAGGTATGTTCTGGTATGCACTAGTGAGACGTCATAGGCATAGTAGGTAGGTAGGTGGGCAATTTTACCATAATTTTTAATTTTATGTCCCTTGGGCATAACTTTTGAAAAAAATAATATTTCTTTTCAAATTTTTCTTATTATACTAACAAACTGGTCCTTATATCATTGCAAAATGGAATTTTAAAGCAAAGAAACTCCAAAAACGTTTAGGTCACAAAACAATGCAGAAAATTATTTACCGTAACTTGCCCCGATTGTCAAATTTTTAGTTTAGGGCTCAAGCTAACACATTTTTGAGCTAAAAATAACATTCATTTGGATTTTAAATTGAACTAATACTATATCTTAACAAATTCCTTCTATAAAATTTTGGCTTTTAATATTTATAATATGTGTGTGTGTATTTCTTTTCTCCTAACTTTGTCCCTGGGTTTTGGTACATTCACTGACCTCATTGCTAAAGTGGTGAAGAGAGGCACTGGATGGAGTTACAGTGATTCTTCAATCATGAAAACTGTATTGCAGAAAACTCACATTTCAGTTTATACTTTACCAATAAGCCCAGAAGTTTAAAAAAAAACTCAGTAAAATGAGCTGCGTGGCTTTATTGCTTTCCTTACAATCCCCCAGGGTTAAGGTTAATTTTTGTTTGATAATTGAAATATTTGTCGATAAATATATTTGAGTGGAGTATACGAAGTAAAAAAATCCATTTATATTAAACTGGAGTTAGTTTCAACACAAAAAATACCGGAAAACATCGTGAATTTCCTTACCGTCCGTTCCTTTGTTTCCGTTCCTAACAATCACAATGATCTAGGGATGGAAAACCGAAACCAGTTTTAAGACTAACCGTTTTTTTGTGACTTCGGTTTCATTGAAAAATAGTTATTTTCGTAAAGCCGGTTTAGACCGGTTTCTTTAGCATCGTTTAAAAAAAAAAAAAAAAAACTTAATCATTATTATTATTATTTTACAAATGAGCTTTGCTGATTTTTTTTTTCGTAATTCTAGAACCCTTATAAGCATTTTTACACACACATATAAAGTGACTTTGAAAAAATAAATTTCCCAAGTTTTTTATACCTGAAATTAAAAATTATGGTAGAACTGCCCAGGTATGTTGGTACATGTATTTTCTGGTTTGTGTGCTTGATCAGAGACCCGCTTATAAACCTTCGTCAAGTAAGACAGACACAGATAGAATATTTACTGACACACAGAGAGAAATTACACCCAGGGCGAAGGAGGGAATCGAGTGAGCAGACTGTTAGCGTAATGGGCTGCGATCAAACCCAATAGGTTACCCGGGCCCCTTACAATTAATAAAATAACCACTCGAGACCTGTTGCCACTCAAGACCTGAAACATTTTTTTGCCGACCGAAATCTTTCGTTGCTGGTACTTTTGGTACATTGGTGCTTCTTTAAAGAAACTTTCCCATAACCCTTTAACTTTTAAAACGGTCCAGGCGGCCGTACAACTAAGGATTCGATAAATAATATTACTATCAT
This sequence comes from Oedothorax gibbosus, assembly GCA_019343175.1. NCBI lineage: Eukaryota > Metazoa > Arthropoda > Arachnida > Araneae > Linyphiidae > Oedothorax > Oedothorax gibbosus. The sequence goes on along the minus strand of CM033276.1, from coordinate 26,881,862 downwards.
ATATTATGCGGAAACAAAAATCCTGCGTAGCGAAAGTTTTAAGGCAACTGAATTCAAACGAATTCCACCGGATTTTCTTTTTTATCGAATGAAAAACACAAATATGATAATTACATTATTATTACGGATGCAATATTTGACAACAACCTAAATTTTACTCCAACTATATTCGTTAAAAAAAAGCTAAACCAATTAGTTCCACCTTGCAAAGTATCCCGTTGCTAAGAACCATCCAATAAGAAGCTTTGTCGTTAAACGTAATTCAAACTAAGGAATCAGGAGCGCTGCTGTCTTTGAAAATATTTATAGTGTAAAAAATTTATAGTTGAACGCAATTCGAGTGTGGTGTCTGTACGTATATTTTATCACGTCCGTTTCTTTACTCTCGGTGTAATAGCATTGCAGTTAGTGAAAAAATTGAATTAAGGCATAAATTATTTTTTTAAATGTACAGATATTGTAGAGTTTCATTAGATAGGTTTAATTCTTAATGTAATAGTAACAAATATTTTAAATAAAAACCCAACTTTATTTCTGAACGTTGGAAGAAGGAATTGTAAAATTTTTTGAGAATGACCCATATATATTTAAAAAAATACTATCTAAATACAATGCTAAAAGTTTGTTTTAATAATTTCTTTAAGAAATTTGATGTCCAAATTCACAAAATTTTCCCCATTCAGAAAAACCCATAAAACTGATTTTAAGGCTTTTTGTATAGTTGTTTAAGTAATCATAAAATAGCGATTTTTTAGAGTTTTCAAAAATTCATAACTCATAAACTAAGAAAAACGTTTTAAAAAACTAAATCGGAACTCAGAAGTTCAATAACTATCATTCATAAATGTTTTTTTTTTAAATCGGAGCTGGTCGGATTCACTCTCTCCTACTCATACAATAGTACATTATTTTAGTTTGAGAGGATGTTTAGTCCCTTCCGATTGGTTTGGCTGCACAGTTAAAATTTTTGGAGTAAATCGCACCGTAATCCTGGAACTTTCCAGCTGCCACCAACCACTATTTGGAGCTTGAATTCACCAATTTTGTTGTAAAACCATAACTTTGATGCACTTCTCAAAAGTGGGGTGATTTCTATGCTTCATATAGCGGTGGAAGCTAGAAAGTCTCAGGATTTCGGTGCCATCCTGCACCAAACTTTTTAACACTGTCCTTTCTTTATATAACATATTAAAATTGAGTATTAAATATGAAATCAAGACTGAGATATAACTTATGTAACACTAATTTTTGGTAGCTTAAAAGCGCGTGGTAAATGTTATCGCCGCGCCGACAGAAAGCGACACAGCATTAATTCTAATTTTTTAATAATATTTCTTAAAATATACGTATTGAGTTTTTAAGATAGGTTAGTACTGTTTTAGCTTCCACACTAAGTTTATAACGTAAAAAGTGGGAGGTATTATAATCGTTCAGTCCGTCTGTCTGTCCGTCTGCCACCCACTTTCATAGACCAAACTACAAATGCTATACGGACAAGTGTGATACGTCAAAAAATTCAGCGCATCGAAATTAGAATACATTGAAAATTTCAGAAAAGAATTCGAATTCGAAGTACTTCAATTATTTAAAAAACTGCAAAATTTAATGCTCATTTAAAAAGCATAGGAAGCCATTTTTATTAGAATTAAATCATCATTGCCATCGCAACAATCGCTCGAGAAACTTTAATTCTTTTAGCACTAAATTAAAATAAATTTATTTTTTCGACATCGATCAGTTTGAAATGACGTCAAATATATTTCACTACGAGATTCTTCGTATGTTGATATGAAATATTTTCATTCTATTTAAAAGCGAGGAATATTACATATTTATTCTTTAAAGTATAGATTAATTTTTGAAAACGATAAGTAATAATTATTGATTTTTCGAAATAAAATTTAAATAAAACTAGCCGAATTTATGTATTCAATATTTTCACTGTGGCCATTTCGTTAAACGTACGAGAAACTTTATTTATAATAAAAATAAAAACTTTTGAAAAAATATTTTATTATGTGATATAATTCAGTTTGGATTGTTGTAATATCACAATAGAGTTCTTTTGATGGTTCATTATATATGTATGAAAAAAGATGCATAAAGAATTCTAACTTTGCATAAAGAATATGCAAAGTTTCGCTTTTATTTTTAACGCATCAATTTTATGAATTTATTTTTCGAACTGTTAACTGGTGGCTACTAAAAGATATTTATTTAAAAAATATATCATTTTTCTTTGAACTACAAAAGAAATTAGCAAACGATAAAGATTAATTATTAAATCTACAAAAGAAGATTAAAGAAATTAGTTAATTTTGGAATTACAACTAGCTAAGGGCGCTGTTTGGCGAATTTCTTTCTGTGGTGTATAAATAGTGTTTCCTGTTGGAGCACAAATGTTGTGTGGAAGCGGTTTAAGTGACAGATTCTGTAACAAACCAACTTGTTTAACTACCTTTAGCATCTGGTACTTGTAAATTGTCCGTCTGCCTAAGATAGCAAATATTTGTGTACTAAAAATATAAACTAACGCTGCATTATCCCATATATTTAGTTTGTGGAAAATAAGTAACTTCTGAGGACCCTGAGCTTTGGACAATTATTTTAACAATTATATTATTTTATCGTTATTACTGAAATCAAAACAATAGTTTCACAATCGAAACATAAAGGCAGTATAGCTTAGCTCTTAATTTTTTGTTTCAGTGTGTGACAATGATGTAACATAAATATAATGATGTGTCGTGGAAGCAGGTGGTAGATATCTTTTAGAGAGAAAAAAAATAAACGATTATTTTTCCTTTAAGAAGAAAGCAGCTGTTATTGTTTTTATATTTCAAAAGTTGAAACAGAACAATTCTTTAATACAGAAACAGACGCGGGACACCTTTAAAAAATGACGATTTTTATTAAATTTTTTACTTTCGAAAGAAATGTTAGCGGTTATTTTATTTTTTTTTTGATCAATTTTTGTTTGTTTGTAAAGACAGAAATTTATTTATCTTCATTCAGTCTTAAAGATCTTTGATTTTTAGGAATTTTACACTAAAAAGCATATTTTCGTAAGATTAAAAATAAAAATATCCACTAAGCATGAGAATTAAAATCTATAATAAATTATGTGTATTCTGAATGTGTTTGTGTGTTTGTTCGTCATAGATTCTTAAACTAGAATTTGTTTAATTTGTTTGAAACTCAGATGTTCTATTTTTGAAAAACATTTGAATTTACTGAAAAAACTAAACCACTTTCGCTCAAATCCTATATATTTTTTACCATAATTTAAAGGTGTAGTTTAAAAAAATACTCAATGCAGGATTGATAGAATTCGCACATTTTTCATACTTCTTTTCGTTTCACAATATTTATGATTGCTCTCACAGTCGGTGGAATATTCCACGAAGGGAGGTCGAAGGTTCTGAATCTTGCAAAGCAAAAATCAAATTAAACTTACAATATTATACTTTGAAGAAAGAAATGTATTTATTATTACTGAAACTATCATAATTATTGTGTGCTTCATGCCTTTTGATTTACGTTTTATCTACTGAGAGTACTTATAAAGTGTCAATTATAAGGCAGCTGTTTTAATTTTCACTGTATATTTGGAGAAAATCGGAGCAAGGCAGAATTTTTTGATTGAATTGTACGGTTTTAGCGCATTAAAGTCTTCAGAGAAATTTAACTTTAGTTACCTGCGCCAATTCGTTATTCCCTGTCAGTACTCATAGGTCCCATTTAAAAGACCTTTGTTCTACTTTTCATTGTTAGTTTGAGGGGAAATAGATTGTAGTTGGGCTTTTATGTATATATGCAGTATTCGGTTTAAAAAACATCAACTCATTGGTCACACTTATTGAAATCGTTAGCACTAGGAACAGCGAACAGTCCATACAGCATATAATATAGATCTTAGTGTTAAATTCCTACTCATAACAAAATGGTCACATGACCAGGGTGCTATGGAATTCCACCCATTTTGCTGGAGCCAAAATTGGTCACACTTATTGAAATCGTTAGCACTGGGAACAGTGAACAGTCCACCCAGTATATAATATAGATCTCTGTGTTAAATTCCTACTCATAGCAAAAGGGTCACATGACTCGGGTGCTATGGAATTCCACCCATTTTGCTGGAGCCAAAATTGGTTACACTTATGGAAATCGTTAGCACTGGGAACAGTCCATCCAGAATATAATATAGATCTTTGTGTTAAATTCCTTCTCATAACAAAAGGGTCACATGACTCGGGTGCTATGGAATTCCACCCATTTTGCTGGAGCCACAATTGGTCACACTTATTGAAGTCGTTAGCACTGGGAACAGTCTATATCTAGTATATATTATAGATATTTGTATTAATAATTCCAACTCATAACAAAAGGCTCACATGACCCGGGTGCCATGGACATTCACCCATTTTGCTAGAGTCAAAATTGGTCACATTTGTTGAAATCGTTAGAACTGGGAGCAGTCCATCCAGTATATGGTATAGAACTTTTTGTTAAATTCCAACTCATAACAAAAGGATCACATGATCCGGATGCCATGGAAATTCATCCTCGAAAAATTCCATCAAGAGTCGAGAGCCCTGACCAATCAAAAGACGTCCTATTGTCGCGTGAGGGTCTTCCCACCATCTCGAAGGACTTTTCCACTTGCCTTGGTGTCAGGAACCTGTCAACCACAGACCATTCTAGATAAGGAAGTGAAATGGAATTCCAGAACCATTCTTTGACTCACAAGTTGTGTGATATTGTTGAGAAACTATTACTACCACGGAAATAAGGAACCTTATTGTTTTATTTGTTAGTTTTAGAAATATAGTATACTATTTTTTAAATATTTTTTAAAATGTAAATAAATAATAATTTATAATGTTGTGAAATAAAAGTTCTAAAAACTGAGAACTTTTTGATTGTCTTGATATCAAGAACCTGTCAAACACAGATCATTTTAGATAAGACAGTGAAATAGAATTCCAGAACAATTCATTGACTCATATCATAAGTTGGGTGATATTGTTGAGGAACTACTATTACCACGGAAATAAGGAACATTATTGTTTTATTTGTTAGGTTTTAGAAGGATATGATAGTTTTTTAAATAGTTTTTTAAATGTAAATAAACAATAATTGAAAATGCTGTGAAATGAAAGTCCTAGAAACTCTGAAAACTTTTCGATTACCTTGATGTCAGGAACATGTCAAACACAGACTGCGAAATAGAACTACTGAACTATTCCTTTACCTAATGGAGATATGGCTCAGAAAAATATCTTAAATCATTGTTTTGTTTGATAGTTTTCAGAACGAAAATGTGTATTTTTAAGATGAAAAAAAATTAAGGATAGAATTGGCGTTGTAAGATTGTAAGTGAAATAGAATATCATTCACTCCTATTCAACCAATAAGTTTGTAGATTTGGTTGACGATAGTAGAAGTTCCTTCTTTATTGTTTTGTTGGTTACATTTTAGAACGAAGATGGTGAACATTTGAATTAAAAAAAAGGGTGGTATGGGCTTGTTTCAACACTTTGTCAAAGAAAACAAAACAACCAATGAAATCGCAGTATAGAGAGCATGACATCATAAGAAATATTTCCATTGGCGTTGTTAATTTAATTGTGGAAATCCTAAACTATTATTGATCTAAATAATTGGGGTGGCAATAGTTGACGAAAAGTGCCAAAAAATTTTCATGTTTCACAAGGTTAATATAACCATTTTAAACATAGATTTGATAGTTTGAGTTCATTAGTACATTGGACCATTTAAATGTTGTTTATTTTAAAAGTTGTCAAATGTTAGTTCTAAAATTCAGAGGACTTGCCACTTTTGGTATCAACAGTCATTCAACGACAGACTATTCTATGTAAAGGAACGAAATAGAATTTTTTGACCGTTCTTAAAAGTATGTACGAGGGCTGTTTTTTTCAACCTCCGATGGGCTGTAACAAAAAGACGGGTCAAGATACAAAAAAGTTTTTTATACCAAAAGCAAAGTATAATGCTGCTTATATCTCCATATAATCACCTTGGCGATTAAAGCATTTGTCATATCTGTAAACAAGCTTTGAAATACCCTCTTCATAAAATGTAGCCACCAATGATTTGAAGGGAGTTGTGACCGTTTCTTTGAGATCCACGTCAACTTGGAAGCGCTACAATCCAAGCCACATGCTTATCAATAATTCACTTATGGTAAACCTTGAGTTTCCTTAAACACTTGGTCAACTCGCTGAACAATACTGATGTTCATGAAGAAGGGGACCAAGGAAGCAAGTCTGTCGCTACAGACGGTGTTGTTCAGCGAGTTGACCAAGTGTTTAGGGAAACTCAAAGGTTCACCATAAGTGAATTATGGACTAGCAGGGGCTTGGAGGACAGAAAAAAATTGACGTAAAGCTTCCAAAATTTACTTTTTTTAAACGAAACCGTCACAACTCCTTCCCAATCATTGGCGGCTACATTTTATGAAGATGGTATTTCAAAGCTTGTTTACAGGTATAACAAATGCCTTAATCGCCAAGAAGATTATGTGGAGAAATAAGCAGTATTGTACATTACTTTAGGTTAAAAAATCTTTTTTGTATTTTGACCCGCTTTTTTTGTTACAGGCCATCGGGGGTTGAAAAAAAAACAGCCCTCGTAGATAAGAGAAATACCTTTTGAGGATTGGTCTCTTATGCCATTTAGAAAAATACTATTAAGTTCGAAACTTTTATTTATCGGATTGATTCCAATAGTGCATTAAGGATGGTCAATAACTCACTGAAAATAGCATTTCCGTCCACCTTTATTTATCTACATGACATCATAATAAATTCTTTAAGTAAACATTTGAAATGCTACAGGGATTTTTTATAAAATGAACAAAGCACCGATCTTCAAAATTTCTTTCATTTATCCAAATATTTTCTATAAAAATTTTAATCGAACTACTGTGTGGTGGATCCCATAGGAGCTTTGCTGAAAATTTTATATCAGTATGTACTAAATGGAGTCAATACAGCCCATGCAAGATCAATAATGTCATAAAAACAAATCATATTAGTAATTTGAGGTTTAAAAAATATATCAATAGTTTAAATTTATTAGTTTATTATAGAAAATGTTATTATAATTAATTAAAAAATATAAAAAAATTTAATATAAAAGGATTACTAGTCTCTCTATATTAAAAAGTAAGCTCTTTTAAAGTGTTAGCAGCCATAACAGGATGAAATATTGATGTTACAAGTCCAAAAATTTTCTGGAAGGTGTGTTTCCCTTATGCCTTTTTTTTTTAATTTGGGGTTATTGAGCGATGGCGAGCAGGGGGCGTAGCCACCTGCTGGCCGCAAAGCGGTCCAATGGAATTGCGCAGTTATTCCCGGGGGTTGGCGAGCGATAGTGAGCAGGGGGCGGAGAGGAAGAATCCAAAAATGCAAGCTTGCGAGCCTAAGGGCGCAGCCCCTAGTTTAGTTAGAAAAAAAATTGAAAATGACTTAAAAAATCAGACGTACTAAAAAAACATTTATATAAAGTTTCATTGGTTGTTTTTTTCCTAGAAAACTACAAAAATAAAAAAATTATTCGAATACGAATGTTTTTCACTGCTAGAACTGTTATTGACGTGTAGTGGGATCATTGTTTGTATTTTGTTTGATGACTTACAATACAGAGTCCTAAAAACCAAAAATTTGTTATACATATTTTTTTTCGCCAAGACATGTCGTTCATATTCCCGCGGTTGTAATTTTGATCATCACTGAAAATGGCATTGCTCGTCTAAAAAACGTCAGCTGTTACACCAGAAATACACCGTAAAATTTGCACAGAAAAACTTTATATTTTATACGATTTTTTAAAAATGTTAACGCAAAAGCTGCATTTTATATATTTTTTCTCCGGTAAATTAACAGATTTTTTTACAGTGTAGGGACTAGGAGATTAGTTTTTGCTCTTTCGTTGAATATTCATAAAATTCTAATCGTAATATCTAGGAGCATTTTATTGTTTCTCTTGCAGCCGATAAGATAGGTTAAATATAAATAAATTAAAAATAAAAATGGCATAGAGAGTAGAGAGGAGAGGGGAGAGAGAGTGGGGGATTGCAAAAAGAATGCCGAGGCGAAAAAGAAGACGGGAAGTTAGCTGGTTCGATATGCTGACTTCGCCATTTCTTGATGTGTTTTGATGAATAGCTTTTAAAACCAATTATTTGCGATTCAAATCTAAATTTTATTTATTTAAAATCATCGTTTAGTTGCTTACTGTGAACATTTTAGGAATGCATAAAAAAAAACCGCGTCATTCAAGTTAACAAGGAAAATTAAAAGGAAAAATTATATGAAGGAGCAATGGATATACAGCGATTTCCGAAGTATAGCTGAAAAAAAAACCTAATTGCAAAAGTCTACAACACCGATCTAAAGACAGACAAACAGAAAGAAATACAAAACGTATAAACTACAGGTCTTTGATGTCACGGATAGACGAGCTGACTGACAAAGTATTATTATTATTATTATTATTATTATTATTATTATTATTATTATTATTATTATTTATTATTATTATTATTATTATTATTATTATTATTATTGATTATTTTATTATTATGAGTAGTATATTTTGTTTTTTAGTTTTTGTTTAATAATATTATTCATCTTCAGTTTGGGCTAAAGGTACGGTGACTGGGCTCATGGGAGGATGGTGAAATTTTTTTTTCCGTCTCTGTGCGATGCTCTGACGACTTAGGAAGAGCCTCCGAACAAAGAGGCTCCTAACAAAGGCAGTAGTTAGTTTTAAAGGCATTTTCGATTTAAAATGCTATAATTGTGTATAAATTAAAAAAACAACTCACATTGTCAATGCATTCGTAGCACAAAAAAGTGTTCATATTTACTGCTTAGAACCTTAATATCCATTAAAAAGGATGTTTACTTCAGCAAATAGTAACCGTTAAATTTAAAAAGAAATCCTTTGCAAAACATACGTTGAATAATATATTTGTTTTAAAAAATATGTTTAACCAAAAATATGTGTTTAGAATTGGGTTGTTTCAGATGACGTGAATCTCCAGTTTTCATTTTTCTCCCTGTGATTTCATTGGTTGTTACGGCTTAATTCTTAAATATGCGGTTTTTCGTATTCTGTGTTCTATTTTAGATTTCTTCGTGTGCAACTTGTTTTAATCATGCTATTAGACAACAATTCCTAGGGCCAAGAATAAAAACAATACCGCTTTAAATGTTGCCTCTCAAGATGTGAAACATGCCCATTTTTCTGCGGTTTAAGGGGGATAAAATCTCATCTTTTCTATTGAATTTCGACCCAACGTTTCTCGTTCCATGCCGGATCGAAGTACCTCTTCCCCATTAGTGAGCAACTGAATCACCACTCGTTATGGAACCCCCACTTCTTTTTTTTTATATCATGGCGGTTTTTTTTTTATCTTTCTCATTGTTTCGCGGGCTGTTATCCTTTTGTGGGGAAAAAATAAGTGTTTTTTGATGTGAAGAATAGCGTTAGTTGTTAGGTTGGTGTCGCATTCAGTCCCGTCGCGTGACTGGAGCGATGGCCCAGCAAAAACAAAGGTTAGGTTATGTCGAATTATTGTCTCACTAGAGCTACACTATTGCTATTGGTGACGGGCGTCATAATTTAGAACCACAATCAAGTGACGAACCGACACCTGAGTAGGCACCCAACGCAACTTTTTTAAGGGCGACATCGTTGGCGTCGTGCTTTGGAGCATATAACTGGCGGGGACAGATACACTGCAGTAACTAACAAATTGACTTGGATCATTGTTGAAAGCACTCAATAATTCTAGCCTTTAAAAAAAGTATGATGAAAGACTGATTATTTCAGAGCAAAAATGGTTCAACTGATAGTTGTGGTTACTGCAGTTTACCTGCCTACGGCAGATTTAACGTGCACTCTTAGACGGAGCTACATTAGACGGGGTATAATTCATTCAAATTTTTGGCTGCACAGGCCGTTTATAAGTTAGCAGTTATTTTGACTATTCTCGGACCCGACCCTAGAACCTTTCGTATGCAAGGCATGTGCCTTATTGACTGGGCTTATTGACTGATACGGCACCTCAAAAATTGGTCAAAAATATCCAATTTCAGATTACAAATCTATAAATTTAATAACAAATCTTGCTGACACATTTAGTGGCAAAGGTTTATAAGTGTAGTTTCACTTAGAAACAAGTTGGTTTAATCATTTTCTTGGTGTCAACCTTAAGTTGAACTTGTTTCTTCCAAGTTTGCTTGTTTAGTTTTGTCATTAGTATGGCGGATTATCAATCCGGAAAGGCTTTTTCATAAGTTAAATTCTTGAAAATATTTTTGCATCATTATTAATATAAAGTTAGTGCACAAAATTCGTGCATAAATAATCTCTGTGAATATCTTTTTAAGTAAATTTCTAATTCATTAATTTGGTACAATTTTGTATTTACATTTTACAAATTTTTAGTAGTCTCAAATACATGTTATTTTTGTTTTTACTTTTTCAGCTCATGATTTAGCATCATCATGTTTCTGATCTAAGTTTAAAAATAATAGGCTGTTTTGGGATTAATAAATAATATTTTCTAATAAAAAGTTTAAGGATGTGATGTGCTTTTTTAATAATGCTATAGACGATAGAAAATTTTAAAATGATATGTCAAATTTCATAATAAAGGGTTATATTGTATTTTACTTAATAGACTACGGACTTAATACGGTAATGCTTTTTAAGTTTTTCTTGTTTGCAATATTTTTAGTCTTTATAGTTAATAAATGTTAAATTACTAAAAACACTGATGATTTAGATCTCCTACAAGTATTTTATGTTACATAATTAAGCCTTAAATTTACATATTTTCACTAATTCCATGCATAAAAAAATTGAAATGTCAAGTTACCAAACTTTAGACCTTTATCAATGAAAAATTTAAAACATAAATTCTAAATTTATAATTTTTAAAAATACTTTTATCTTACAATGCTTTAAGGGGATACGGCACCTAAAAATTGGTCAAAATATCGATTTTTCAGTTTTTACTTCTTATTATTCACAATATCTTTCTGAACATTTGCTGAAAGTTTCATAATGATATTTCCTGTCGAAAAAAAAGTTATTTAACATTTTCTGGAGTCATCCCTTGAAGTTTGAACTTGTATTTCGTCTGCTTTCAACCTGTTTTCTCTGTTTAGCGTTTTTTCAATTCTCGCGTTTAATCAATCCCTAAGGCTTTTTTGCCAATTAAGTTAGAATCTTGAAATTTTTAGCCTGAGTTCTTATATAAGTGGTGCACAAAATTGTGCATAGAATAAGGTCTACTATGCATAGTTTTTTTTAAATGTAGAATTCAATAATTTGTAAAATTTTTTTGATTTTTTTGAAATTTTTAGTATAAATACATGTTATTTTTTTACTGTAGCTCATATTTAAAAATCCATGCACAGTTCTCGATGAATAGTTCTAAAAATAAACTATAAAAGTTTGGTGGAGTTATTTTTAAAATTGCAAGAGGAGTAGCGTTTTAAAAAAGTCTAAAATTTTAATTTTTTTAAAAAATATTTAAAACTACTTGTAAATATTTTTTATTGCTGGGAAATGTTTAGTTATAGTAAAACATTAAATAAAAACACTATAATTTACAAGTTTATGTTATTATTGCTAAAAATAACATTTTGGGTACCGTATCCCCTTAACAAACGCAGTTAATAATTTTGTGAATATTAAAATTTACCTTCTTTTCTGTTAATTTGAAATAATTTTTTTATCTTTCAGTAGTAGTTATCGTTATGAAATTGCCAAAATATATTTTTACATCTTAAATTATCTAATCTCATCTTAATATATCTTTATGTCTTAAATTTCCCGTAGTAAGGAGAATCCTTAGTATCCTTGGTCTGTTTTTAAATATTGAAATTTTTTAATGTAGAAAAAAACAAGTAGGTTTGTAACGAAATCTGTCACTTAACCCGCTTCCACACAACAGTTATGTTTTACAGGTAAAAAGTTGCCAAACACAGCATTAAATCTATATTAAACATTTACATGCTAAATTCGGTTAGTTTCATTTATTTCATTTCGAAAATTCAATAATTATTACTTATCGTTTGCAAAAAATAATTTATATTTCAAAGAATAAATATGCAATATTCCTCGCTTTTAAATAGAATGAAAATATTTCATATAAACATACAAAGAATCTCGTAGTGAAATATATTTGACGTTATTTCAAACTGATCGATGTCGCAAAAATAAATTTATTTTAATTTATTGTCTAAACAAATTAAAGTTTCTCGAGCGATTGTTGCGAATGGCAATGGTAATTTAATTCTAATAAAAATGGCTTCCTTTGCTTTTTTAATTAGCATTCAATTTTGCAGTTTTTTTTTAAATAATTGAAGTATTTCGAATTCGAATTCTTTTATGAAAATTTCAATGTTTTCTAATTTCGATGCGCTGAATTTTTGACGTATCACACTTGTCCGTAGCATTTGTAGTTTGGGCTATGAAAGTGGGTGACAGACGGACGGACGGACCGAATGATTATAATACCTTCCACATTTTACGTTATAAACGTAGTGTGGAAGCTAAAAGAGTTTGAAAATGTTTTTTTGTTTGTCTGTTTTGAAAAAAGTTAAAATTATTTTCAGTTTAATTGCGATCCTTTAAAGAAACCATTAATAACGTATTTGTGGAAAGTTCTCGTTTATTTACCGCGTTATTATCTGGAAGAACTATAAACTAATCCTGTGCAGAACTGCCTTTTCTCTTTCTGTAGTGTAAGTCAATGTTAAAACAATATGATAACTGCAAATTTTAACAAATGAAAAAAATGTCAACGGAATAGTTGTAATTTTTCATTAGATGTGTTAAAAGATATGGTATGGTTACTCCTAAAGAGCTATTGCATTAGTTTTGAAATCGCAACCTATGAGAAAGTATTGCTTTGTCAAGTAAGCACTTTTTTTTACCAGGTATGAGATTGGCCATAACACCAAAATAATACAAAGTTGATGGAAAAAAAACATTATTTAGTTGTATATTTGTTTTAATTACCCCAGAATATTCCGAAGAGTTCGACATTATTTTTTAAACTTTATAAAATAATAAATTTATACCGAAATGCTATTTTTCTTTTAAATTTGTTTTAGTTCACAGTTATGACGATTCTGATAACTGGTGAAAAAATGCTCACATGGCAAAGCAAAGCTTTCGCAAAGGTTGCGATTTGAATACTAATGCATAAACTCTATGGGTATGATCAGCGACTGAACAGCCATTTTAATGAAAAAGGAATTTAATGATCTACAACCTTTGTTGGATTCAATTTTTTTCCCAACCAACCCAAGTCCTTCTCATTAGTGACGATGTCAAACTCTTGTAATTATACCTCGTTATTATCCCGATGAAGAGAAAAGGGCTCCCATATTTTTAGTATGGAATTTTTGTGTGGTAATTGCATTGCTTTAATATAAAATTTATTTCTTGTAAATACGTTTGAACATTCAAGGATTACTTCCTAAGTCGCATTTAAAAAACTGAAATACTTTTCACAAGCTTAAAATGAACTTAACTCTTAAATCGACAAACTTAGTATTTTCTTAAAGTTAATTTTAAAGTAAGTATGTACATTAATAAAAATTCGTAGTCACCTTTTTTTTAGAAACTTTTACCATTATGACTAAATTCAACTATATATTTATTATCTATTTATAATTGTTTTAAGGAACGTTTAAAAAAATATTGTACATAGACTAAGAAATGTATTGGTTTATCAGTAAAACTATGAATATACCACTTATATATAAAAAATAGGGTTTGAAATTGGCATTTGTAGGTTTCTAATGGGACTATGTTAAGATTAAACTCTATCAATCAACAAAAGTTGAAATCTAACTAAACTTTCTGATAAAAACTCGCCACATAACAAAAAAAAGTTAACACCATTATAAAAATAAATTCTCTATCTGTCCAACCTGTGGCATCAAAAAAATCCCTTTCTCCCCTTCTCGGTGATAATGATTAGGGGAGTGACGTCAACGCAACCGGAAGTCGGTCATCCGGAAACGGGCACTTCTTCGGATGAAAAGGGCGGCCATCTTGAACCGGAAGTGTGGGGGAGTTGGGGTCTCTTTAACCCACTGATCTGCCTTAACCCCCTGACAGTACATTTGACGCCCGCTTACTGGGGGAGGGGGGGAGAGAAAACTTTGGCACTCGAGTGTCAAATGCTGTTCCTACTAGAGTGCCTAGAATTTTCCCGCCAGAGAAAGAGAGAGAGTGCCGCCAACGTAAGGGAAGCAGTTGCAATTTCATTGGCTGACCGGCGTTCTCTCCCCCCCCCCCTTACAACATCCCCAAATTCTCCAACTTTTACTATGACTTTCCTAGAGCAAAAATATGAGTGATTTCTGACAATCTGCTTAATCGGCAAAATTTTATGTATGTTGAAATATTTTCATGTATATTATAAGTTCAGAATTTTTCGAGCTACACTTTGCACGAAATATTTTTTGTATTTAGTAAGTTTTAAGGTGTGTAATTAAAGGTTCTTCAAAAAATGTTCCATCTTGATTTGTCAATTTTATCGAGTTCCCCCAACAATAATCAAAATAATTAAGATTTAAGTACTTTCTATTGCTCTATTATTACCTTGCGATTGTCAACATCCAGCAGGTTCCGGACCTACACAATTACAACTCTACAAGAGCCCCTTTTACCTAATAGTAGGATTGGGAACTAAAGAATGGAGGGCGAGGGTTTCATTGCCAGATACCAAGGTGGAAAAAGTTGGGGCGTTATCGTATGATATATTGGGGCTCTGATTATCATATGTTATGGAGACCGTTTGCGGGGGATGGGAGTGGGGTGGTCTGCGGTAGGCATGTTTGAAGAATATTTTGCGATTGATGCTTTTCTTAATAAGTGGTTGAGAAAGGTTAAAAATAATCGAATCTTGGGTGTTTTTGACTGTTAACCCTGGAATTGGCATGTTTGAAGAACATTTAGGCATTATGTGGTAGAAAAGCAGAGAAAAAATATAAAAATAAATAAAATGTAGTTGTGGTTTTTGACTGTTAACCACTCATGTACTTTTTTCCAAATACCCGATAGTCAGTAAAGTTAACACAATTGTGGTTTTAACCTATTATTCAATCGAATCGAAAGCTATTGTTTCCTACTTAATCGAGTTTTTTTTCTAATCAGTAAATCAACCAAAGTGTATCTAACCAATCATTCAATTTCTTGAAACTCCATTAATAATACTAATAATTCAATCAACTGAAACATATTTTTATTTTATTATTACAGAAATTAACAAGTGAAAATTCTTTTCACAATCATTCAAAATTTCATTTGTATTATTAATTAATCATCAAACTAAATCTTATTCATTTTAACAACTTTTTCTTCTATTTTACTCATAATTTAAATTAATTAAAAAAACACTGAATTTAATGCTTTGCACTAGAAAAATAATTTATATTGATTAAAAAGCAAGTAAAATTAATCTAGCACTAATTTTGTTCGATTAAACTCAATTATTATATAACTGTAAGTTTTTGTTGAGCCCAAATTACATTAATGTACACTGGCCTCTTCATTTGGGTACTCTTTAACCTCAAAACTCTATTTTCCTCTACAGAAATAATTAATTTAAGGTTTGACATAATGACAATGACGTATGCACTAACTGCAGTTATAATAATGATAAAACGCAAAATGGCCACTGTCAGAAGATGCTAAAAGAAAATGAAATCTAATTACGTTTGTAGAAGAAATTTGATTTTCTAGACATGAAATCAACAGTAATTGCTTTCTTGTCATGGTTTTAGGAATTAGATTTGAGATTTTTAGTCAAAGAGCAACGATTATTTAGGCAATATATTTGGGATTTTTTTGTTTAACGGTTTTGTACAAATTATTTTCATACGTAAAATTGCACTATAAGCTCATTAACATTACCCCATAAAAACCGGAAACCAATAATTACTAAAATAATAAATAAAATCTGAATTTAGGTAATATAAGAGTTGGTAACTATCCATCGAATAATGCAGCCCTATTTGCCGTACTATTCATTGCTATACATACACAACATTAGGTTCTCGGCAAGTATAGTCCGCCTGCCACAACTTAGCATCCCAAATATTTTGATTTTGGAAGCGTCCACTTTGAAAAAAGGTAGAGAACCTAAAGGAGGCAGGGTTGCCAATCCCATGGTGTTTGGCGAGTCTGCGGATTGTTGGGTTAGTTTGGTTGGAAATAATGTGTCACACTAAAACTGCTCATAGGTTATTAGTGAAAGGAGGCTTATAGTTAATTACTGAAGGTCGTCATCAACTGCACGTGCATTTTTTTCTATCTTGACTTGACCGTCAATAGATTTGCATCTGTAGTATGTATTATTTACCATATTCAGTATAACTTCGGGAACGCTATAAGTTAAAAAAAAAAGCTATGCAATAATAGTGAACCCATGCAAGTTTGAACTCCCCTTCAGTTGAGAAACTGTATCTAAACTTTAAAGAAATATGCACCTGCAAAAGCAATGAATCGCCAATATAGTAACTCTGGCTGAAACCAAAATCTTCCTACCCCTTTTCGTTTTACGAGTGATAGTTTGGACTCGTCTAATACACACGACATTGATGCCAAGAAATAATTACTAACTATAACAAATTCTATTTTCAAAAGCATATATAATATTTGTTAAAAAAATATTATTTCCTAAATTTAATGCATTCTTTTTTAATTGACCAAAATAATACAAGAAAATGGTGCACCTCCTTAGAAAACTCTATATATGTTAAAAATGTGTCGATAATCATTTTTCTAATTTTGTCAATTAATTTACCATGCAATTTTTAATCAATATTAAGGTTCATATTTAAAAAAAAATGTCATTTACACTATTATTTGTGGTAAAATAAATTCGCAGTTCCTCAACCAAAATATATTTAAAATTTACCCGATTTCCGCAAATGTTTTCAAACTCTGAATTTATAATAATTGAGGAGTATAGGGTAAAAAAAGAATTTATCCATTAGATATCCCTCCATATCAGGTATCTTTGGTGGACCATAGTGAGTCATCGCCTAAATTTGTGTGAGCAAACCGGTTTCTCACTTGGTTCTTTTCTCGCGACAACCTTGTACCAAAAGAAGAACCAAAGGAAAAACCGGTTTCCGGTCGCCAATGTCCGCCAAACAGACCTGAATACGGGAATATTCCTACTCAATCAATGGGTTCTTCCTCCTGGACTCTGCAATTGCTTAACTGCAATTTTTTGTTGTTGTTGAATTGTGTTAAAAAGGATATATAAGTACCCAAATTCAAAACCAAGAATGCATGTCGGATAACAAGGTACATTTCGCAATTGTTTGTTGAATTGTGTTAAAAAGGATATAAGTTCCCATATTCCAAGCCAAGAACGTATACAGGATTACAATTCAAATATTTAGAAAACTCAACTACAAAATACTTCTCGATAAACAAATTTCCATTCTCAACAACTAATTTCCGCGCAATCCTCTGAATTGTAAAGCCTGTACCTCCCGAGACAGCCAAGTTGTCAGGTAACTTGGCTTGATGAATGGAAAACTGTGTGATTTGATTGCTCCTTCCCCCACACACCACTTTTACAAAATGGCAAATTTTACCGTGGGCAGGTAAACTGCAGTATCTAGACTGATGACTTGGACCATTGTTAAAAACACTCAACCATTTTAACTCAAAAGAAAATCATGCTAAAAGACTGATTAGTTTAGGGCCAAAATGGTTCAATTCATTGTTGTGGTTACTGCAGTTTACCTGCCCACGGCAGAATTTCCCAATGCAGAAAAGTTCCTCGATTACTGAAATTTCTTTTGTGGGGTTGGTCTCTGTAGTGTGATTTTCGACTTTAAAATCAATTTTTGTCTTGCTTGATTTTTGTTTTTAATGAATTAGTATTAGTAGGAAAAAAAGCGAAAGGTCTTTAGTTCTCTTTCTGTAAGATAACTTAAAATGTAAGAAAATTTCGATTTAGTATTATGTTTAGAAGTATCTCTGTATTCAAAAATTTGTAAATTTTCATTTCTGCTAAACTGAAATTCATTTTTTCGGATACTTAAATTTACGTTTCTTCGGTACGTAACTGTCCCTATGCCTGAATTATTTAAAAAACTATGTAAAATTGGACATGCTCAAAGATCTTCTCAGAGTTAAGCTTCATTTAAAATAATATTTTTAATTATTTAAATAATTATTTAATATTTTAAATTAATTTAAAAATAATATATTTTAAATTATTATATTAAAATAATTATATTTTAATTATTTAAAAATAATTATTATTTTAAATTATTTTAAAATAATATATTTTAATTATTTAAAATAATATATTTTAATTATTTAAAATAATATATTTTAATTATTTAAAATAATATATTTTAATTATTATTTTTTAACCTTGGTACTTATTGCCAGTTTTTTTACGTTTATTGATATAAATAAAAATTTATAAATGGTTAAAAGTAGCTACTAACTGTTGAAACTGTCTAGCTGCTTATATTTAGTGTTATACTTTAATGTGAATAACTAAAGGAAATTTTATATGAAAAAATAATCAACCAATTTTATTTATAATGATACTAATTCTAGCATGGTACTACATTATTTTCCTAGCAGTAAAAACATAACAAACGTACTTACGTTTGGCAAAGCAATTTGTTGAAATTTGTATCTCTTTTCGAATGGCATTGCAATTACTCATATTGTATCGGTTTATCTATGCATTTTATCTCGTTAGAAAATATGAAAATAAATACTGTTTTCCCCGCTGTGTATCCGGAATCAATACGTACGCGTGTAACTCTTTTATCATGGTGAATTAAAAAAATAAATTCATATTTTATAAAAAATATAAACTTTTAAATATTTTTCTAGGGGAAATAATGGATCCCAAAATTATCGTCTGATGATGAATCTTGCATTTCCATTTTAAAGCGAAGCACTTTTGATAAAGATCGAATAAATTATCTTTAAATAATGAAAGTAAAACATAGAATAAACCTTAAAATTAATGAAAAGAGAATAATTATATTAACTTCAGATGGGATATATTTTTTTCTTTTTAAAATACTTTCGATTTTCACTTAAAATCAATTATCACTAAAAGTTAACCGGAATTTTTGAAAATTGTTTGAAAGAATAAATTCCAAAAACTCAATTCGCGAAATTCTTTTAGTTTTTTTTATGATTCAGGAATTAAAAAAAAAATCGAAACCACATACCGTAGAAAAGTATGCAGAAGAATAAAAGATTTTAAGAGTGAAAAGGGGGGGGGGGGATATAATGTCGTTTGATTTTAATGAGAATAGCACGATTCCAGCAGGGTAACAGGAATTCGTTCGGGAATCCGGTAATTCGATATAATTGTAGCTAGCTCTAAATCGGTTGTCCTGGAGCAGCAAAGGAATGCAGAAACAAAATGGAACGATTTGGAACACCCCGTGCATTCTTTTTGTAAGAGAATTTGTGGCTAACAAAGAAGTCTCAATTAGAATTGTAATTTTTTTTTACTTTTGTATGTAAATTTATTCGGAGAAATACTTATACTACTATGCTAATACATTTACTTTTTTTAAAATGGTGTAGTAATGTTTTAACTATTTTAGACAAACTTATTAAATTGTAACTATTCAGTGAATAATTGAGTTTTGCGAGATAATTTCACTGAACTATTTTTTATGATATTTTTCATTTTAATATTTTTTTCATGCATCTTAATGTATTGGAAAAGAAAATGCAGTTATTTTCTTAACTTTTTTGACTGATATAGTCTTGTGTTAACTCAGAAAAATTTCCTCCAAGTTAGCCCATTAACGACCCATTTGTAAATACCATTTACACCTTTTTTACCAAATAAAAATGTTAATTTTAGGATTTTTAAATTCCATTTTTCATCCAACCAACTTTATCCTACATAGTAAATCTGTTTCAATACTCGTATTAGCCATACTATAAAAAGAGTCGAGCTGAACTAAAATCAAATCTGGTGCCAATAAATAGTGTTATGTATATGAAACTGGTGCATGTTAAGTCGGTCGTGTTTCAAAAGTTCTGATGCCGCGTAAAATGGCGTTGCTTACAGCGCCATTCTACCTATTATTCTACCTATTTTACCTATTCTTTTGACACAATTATAAGGCTCGTCGCCAATAGCCCTCGTGTAACTCTCATGACTTCAATTCAACCCAAACCTAAGTAACTTACGACTCGCAATCCACCAGAGCTAATGATAAAACCCCTATATTTACACCTCAAATAAGGTTTAATTTTTTATAAATTTATTGTGAATTTTTTCGGTTTATTCAGATTATCGAGTGTCTACTGTATGAATAGTGCAATGGAAATGAAAACCTCACTAAGAGAATTTTTTCTGAATTTGAATCTCCCCATCCGCTTCAGAAGTAAGTCACACCCCATGCCAGGTCAAATTTCGGGTACTGTATACTTAAGGAATAAGTCACAGAGGTTCGTACGTAGTTGCTATTGACAATGGCATTCGGAATTACCATTAGAAGACGAGTGGCCATTTGGTTAAAAAACACAATTTCTTTTTTAATTTATTACGTTTTGATAAAATAAAATCACATTTTAAGTTAAATAATAATCGGTAATGATTAGAAAAGTATGGAATATTGTATTATCGTTAAATATGTATGTTAGAATTTATTTAAAGTTTCAATGGATGCGAAGCGTAGCGATTGCATTTTCAATAAGCTATAAAATATTCCAAGAGAATGTAAAGTTAAATATGATCGACTATTCAAAAATAACTATTATAATGACGGTGAAGATAAAGGTGATGATTATGATGTTTTTGTTGTTGAGTTGATGTTGATAGTGATTTTAATGAATATGATGTTGTTGTTGAGTTGATGTTGTTGACGCCGATGAAGATACAGGCGAGAATTCAAAAATAATATCAATGGTGACCTTGATGATAGAGTTATAGAAGCCAACTGGATATTGAAGACGACGTTATTGTTGTTAATCATGATGCTGATGATTCTGCTGATGATGAAGCGAAGATGACGTTGCTGATGATGTAATAATAATTACGATGAGGATGACGGTGGTGATGATGTTATTAATGGTGAGTTGTTGATGACGATGTTGTTGATATTGATGGTCATGAATATGAGGATGGTATTACTAATATTGAGTCGATGTGGAAGACGATGGTGTTCATGATGAAGATAATAATGCGCATGTAACAATAACATCGATTGTGACCATTATGATGGAGTTATTAAAGTCGAGAGGATATTGAATATGTTGTCAATCATGATAATGTTCATTCTACTGATGATGAAGCGGCAATGTTATTGATAAGGATGTAATAATAATAACGATAATGATGGGGATGTTATTAATGTTGAGTTTTGATGACGATGCTGTTGTTGATATTCATGGTGATGAAGATGATGATGTTGTTAATATTGAGTTGAAGTAGAAGACGACGATATTGTTGAACATAATGTTGTTGATAATGTTATTAACATTGGGTTGATGTTGTTGATCAGGATGGTGTTATCCATGAAGACGATGATGATAATGATAATAAAAACCATTATGTTTATGTAATGTATAGTTTTTTTCCTCTGATTCCAGCCAGGAGTCGGGCCATCAGCCATGACGACCCAGGTGGACATGGAGTCCACCAACTGCATCCTGGTGTTCATGCAGCGGTTCCGGGGCTCAAGAAAGCTGGTCCTGCTCATCGTGGCCATCGCCTTACTGCTGGACAACATGCTGCTCAGCTCAGTTGGTGAGAATTCGAACCTCAGTTCAACGTTTAGTGTATGCCTATATTTAGTTGTATTCTTATATATTCGGAGAAACCCCGTTGTATATGATGAAAATACCATCACATACGTTTGTGATCTCAAAGCCCCCTGGCGGTGACTCACTTAGTTATTTTCTGCTGCCATTAGGCCACATCTAGAATTTCAACGCTATTCATTCCAACGTTTAGTGTATATGTCCATATTTCGTTGTCTTTTTATATTTTCGTATTATCTCCCTCGTAAATGCTGACAATCATGTATGTTGTTACACATGCTTGTGATGCCTGGGCCTTCTGGTGGAGACCAACTTTAGATAATTTCGGACGCCTTTGGGCCGCCGTGAGAACTGTGACTATTTTTATTTCACCGTTTGGCGTGTATGGGCACATTTCAGTCTTTTATTATATATTCGGATTATCCCCGTTGTATGTTGACAATCTTAAATGATGTTACTCGTGCTTGAAATTCCAAGGCCCTCTGGCGGTGATGCATTTCAACTATTTCGTTCCACCAGGTGGCTATCGTGAGAATTTGAACGTTTGGCGTGCATGAGCACATTTCATTCTATTCTTATACATTCGGATTATCCCCGTTGTATGTTGACAATCATATATGTCTTTAAACACGCTTGTGATTCCAAGGCCTTCTAGCGGTTACCCATTTTAGCTATTTCAGGGCGACATGTGGCCGTTACTAGAATTTTAACTTTAGTTCAACGTTTGGTGTATGTCCACATATTGTTATATTCTTATACATTCGGATTTACCCCGGGGTATGTTGACAATCATTTAGATCGTTACACACGCTTGTGATTCTACGGCGGTGAGCCATTTCAACTATTTACGGCCACCATTTTCACTATTTACGGCCACCATTTTCAGCTATTTACGGCCACCATTTTCCTGACCTTACTTGGAAGGGAGAGAGGTTTGAGAGGAAGAAGTTTTAACTCATTGTCTTGACTTGAAGTGTCGTGCTCTAAAAAATGTAATGGCTCTTTTATACTTTGAGTTGATTTTTCTTTCCTTTTGACATTTTCCCCTCCTAGTCATATGCATATGTTATACTTCCATGACAAATAAGGAGCTAAACAGATAAATAAGTGGATTTTACACTATTTTATTTGTAATGGGAGTGAGCCCAAAGGGTTAATGTGCTTTAAAGAAGGTCCATCCAATGAGTTGAGAGTATCAGAAAGAGAAATTTAATCTTTTGAATTCATTTATTATTATATATTATATTCCGAAATTGATAACTATTTAATTGTATTGTTCATTTGTTTTAAAAACTTTTTAAAAGAAAATGTATGCAGTATTTTGAAGCTATTTTGAAGTGGTAAGCATTTGATCTAGGTCCTATATTTTGATTTTTTGGGGAATATCGAACGGTTAAAACTAGATTTAATGACAATTTTGAAAATAAAGCATCTGATAAGTTTTGTTATATTTTTGTACATAACTTTTTGTTCAGGTAATATAATTAATTATTAATACATACTTATTATTTCCTTTCCTACATTTTTTGCAATGTAAAAACATAAAATTCAGGCATTCTAAACTGCAGTAGTAAAGATTTACACTAGAACTCTTCAAATATCGCAATAATTATTTAATTAAATTAAAGAGAAAAGCATTTGGATTTTAGGCATAAAACACTATATGACCATTGCTTCCAGAACCAAGAAAGGGGAAACATAATCGATCAAAACTTGTCAAATATCGTTCCCCTCTCAATCATTGGTTTGTCGCCTCGTTAGGTGAGACACCGAAAGAGTCCGAATACGTCATTCCGTTTCATGAAAAGGTACACGTAGTAGTAGGAGTCTCCAATAATAACTATCTATTGCTATAATTATTTGAAAATATTGTGTATTTGTTGTGCATATTACACGGTTAAAGATTTTGGTGCTAGATTGCAGCGGAATCCTGGAAATTTCTAGCTTCGGTCTTTATTTGAAGCGTGGTTTTACCAATTTTGAGGGCCCAGATGGCCGAGTGGTTTGGACCATTACGCCAGTAGTCTGCGCGCTGTAACGGGTGCGGGTTCGATTCCCGCCTTCACCCTGGGTGTATATTCCTTTCCCTGTGACAGTAAAAAATTCTTTCTGTGTCTGTCTTACTTTACGAAGGCTTTAAAAGAGGGTCTCTGATCAAGCGCACAAGCCAGAATATATATGTACCTACCCCCCCCCCCCCCCACTCCCAATTTTGTGATTGAACAACAACTTTGATATTAATCAACTCTCCAAATAGTGATAGCAGCTAGAAAGTTCAAGGATTCCGGTGCAATCTTGCTCTAATTTTTTTACAGTGTACAGCATAGAAAGTATCATAGGTACAGAAAGTTTATGGTTATTTTTCTGATTTTAAAGAGGTGTAAAATATTTAATGAAGATTGTTGGAGTTACAGAGTAAATTAATGAGGGCAGATAAACGGAATGAAGTCAAATATCTCTGCATATTGTCGCAAAAACTGTCAAGAAAAGCTTATTTATCGGCTAATTTTTATATTTAGCATTATTTTATTAACACATTTTTATTTAGGAAACAATATTCATTTCTCCCCAAATGTTACAATACAAATTACAGAATGTTTTGTACAGTAATTTTCAAGTGCGAAGTTAAACCCCTCACTTATACAAATGCACTCACAATACCAAAAATTTATAGAAGAATAGATAACATATTTTATAGCTGGAATGTCACATTGAAAAGAGCAGGCTCGAGCTATTTACAAAACAATGTGTCTTCGAAACGTCCAAACGTAAATCTTCGATGCCAGTTCTATCAAACAACTTTTACGGTTTAACATTTTTCTCCATCGATACCTGTCACACAAAAAAACCCTGAAAAGCGGAATATCACAACATACTATTTGTATTGTGCTTATCCCTGCAAATGATTGAAACTCATATAACTTTTTTAAAAATGTATAATTTAGAATAAATTGAAAGCTCAACGATTTTTGATCAATTGGCTGCGAAGATGTTTCTCGCATTTAGAATGAAAAAAATAGCCTTTATGTTTACTCCAATTCGCTGCTGCTTTATTTTGTCAGTCACGTATGGATAGAAGTCAAGGACTGAAAATTGCCTCGTTATGCTGATTACTTACATGTGTTAAAAATTTACTCTTATAACCAGGCTCGCATTTGAAAAAAATCGTTAGCTTACAATCGTAAAATGGGATTTATTATTAACCTTTAACAGCTGTTAGCGGATTTTACATGCTAAAACAATGCAGTCAGGAGTAGTTACGTATACAACCACGGCCAACTTCAATAACAAGGCCAGAGAAGCTCTCCCAAACATGAGCGTATACGGAAATTTTGACGTCACTGTTCCCAGTGCCGAAGATCGAGAAACTAGTTCGGACGCATTCGGAACCCTAAAATTGTGGTCAGCCGTGAACGAGTGATTCCGAACAGGTTTCGAGACAGGTTGTCTTCATCTTCGAAACAACGTCACTCGGAACTATGACGTCACAATTTCCGTCCCCGAGCTTGTTTGGGAAAGCTTCTTTGGACTTAGTAGTTGAGTAGGCCGTGATACAACGCAATTTCAACTGTGAAAGGTCGTACATTTTTGTTTAAAAGATTGCACAAACACATTTATTAATGGTTAGACAATTAATTTTACAGGTTTTACAGAAAATTAAAGTTGTTTTTCAAAATTACTTTATCACTCCGTATTTTTTATTAAATTTTTATGATTTGTCAACTCTCTGACAATCAAGGCCATATCATTATTCATACACTCTTAAAACAAAAGAGTGAAATCCACTCCTATAGGGGAAGTTCCTTTTCGGCACCGGAAAGGAGTGGAAATTAACTCAGACTGAGTTAAAACCGCTCGTTTTAAGAGTGTAGGACGTAGATTGTTTTCTTTTTTTTCTTTTACCCACTCCGCAAAAAGAGTGAAATCCATACTCTCATAGGGGAAATGCATTTTCGGCACCGGAAAGGAGTGGAAATTAACTCAGACTGAGTTAAAACAGCTCGTTTGTTTTAAGAGTGTAGTACGAAGAATTTTTTTTCTCTCAAAAACTTATTTTTTTTTTTTTTAATTCGGTTTTTATATTTTCCATATTTTACTTTTGAGATGAAGTAAATGAAATACTACAAAATAAACCAGAGTTAGATTTTTAATTAAAATAAAATAATTTTTAAACTATTAAAACCGATGCGTATTTTCAATGAGACTACAGATAATTGCACGTAATTTTATGCATATATCATCTGCCCTGTTTAACTAAAACAGTTGACCAGTTAAAATATCATAAGGTAAACATAAACAAGTAGTTTGTACCAGAATCTGTCACTTAACCCGCTTCCACACAACAGTTGCGTTTAACAGGTAAAAAGGGGACAAAACAGCATTAATATTCTATATTAAACATTTACATGCTAAATTTGGCTAGTTTCATTTAATTATTTCGAAAATTCAATAATTATTACTTATCGTTTGCAAAAATTAATTCACATTTCAAAGAATAAATATGTAATATTCCTCGCTTTTAAATAGAATTAAAACATTTCATATAAACGTACAAAGAATCTCGTATGAAATTTTTTCGACGTAATTTCAAACTGACTGAGGAGGCAAAATAAATTTATTTTAATTTATTGTCTAAAAGAATTAAAGTTTCTCGAGCGATTGTTGGGAATGGCAATGGTGATTAAATTCTAATAAAAATGGCTTCTTATGTTTTTTAAATGAGCATTAAATTTTGCATTTTTTTTTAAATAATTGAAGTACTTCGAGTTCGAATTCTTCTCTGAAATTTTCAATGTATTCTAATTTCGATGCGCTGAATTTTTTTGACGCATCACACTTGACCGTAGCATTTGTAGTTTGGGCTATGAAAGTGGGTGACGGACAGACGGACAGACTGACTGAACGATTATAATACCTTCCACTTTTTACGTTATAAACGTAGTGTGGAAGCTAATAAACAAAATAAAGCAGGCATTTAATCACTCAATAACCAGATACAGACCATGCACCTTTTAAGTGCCTTTTATTGATATATAATGAAACACCGTCAAACAACTTTTTCAGAAATAACACTATTATTTATAAGAAATACAATATTTTAAGAATACGAAGGTTCTTTTAGATTATTAGTAATAAAATTAATAAATTTATTTTAACGACTTTTCTGAAGTGTATAGTTCCTACTAAACTACAACAATTTATAGAATTCGTGTTTGATCGGATATTTTTACGTTATTTGATACTGTATCATGATATTATAGTGTATATATAACGAAACAAAATGAAGTAGTCCTCAAATCACTCAGAAACCAGCCTCAAAAGTTCACGCACTATTTACGTGCCTTTAAGCGGGCTTGCAACGCCATATCCTAATGCCAAACGCTTATTCTAGACCCCCTACAAGGCAACTAAGGCATGAAAAATCTAGAATGCCATTTTTATGAGGTCTCCAAAACGCATTTGGGGTCGGAAAATGACACTTTTTAGGACTCCCTTTAAGTGGCGAGGCGTATGACTTATGATACCAGGTTTAGGTCTTTATGTAAAGGGCTTGTTTTAACAGTGGTCTAAATCCAAATTTACAAAAATATGTAAGTTTTGAAAAATAATTTTTACTCATAGTTTATATCATTCAAGATGTATGCAAATTATTATCAATATTCTAGAGATATTTTTCTTTCTGGCATGCAAAACGTCTAATATAAGACTTTTTGCATGCCAAAATTTTATAAACACAATTATTCCAAAAATCCAATAGTTATTGACAAACGCTTGCTAGTTTAATACTTAATTAAATAATCTTAAATATAAGTGGAACATTTATTTTAGGTTTAAATAATATTTAAGATGCTTTAATTAAAAGGCAAAGGTTTCATACACTGTTAAAAATTTTGTTTTGGTTTCACCATGATATTGGTTCCTAGTAGCTGCAACGGCTGAATGGTGAAACGTTCCACCATATTTTTGGTATTCGGTTGAACCATTTCTCAGGTTTTTGTTTCCAAATCCAGAAAAATGGTTCAACCAAACACCGAAAAAAAGGTGAAACATTTCACCATCCAGCCGTTGCAGCTACTAGGAACCAATATCATGGTGAAACCAACCAATATCATGGTGAAACCTAGCACCAAATTTTTAACAGTGTAGTTAATCCAACAATTATTTGTGCATTTTTTATTAAAAGCAAATAAGTTTCCAATGAAAAATTAACGTCAGCAACAAGGACCGAAACTAAAGAAATATTTATATTAAAAAAGTGTTTTAAAGTGTAGCATTGTTCTAATTTAAACGCACTTCTAATACCAATTTCGATATAATCTAATTATAATTCGAATAAAAAATTAATTTAAACCGAAATCCAGTAAAAAAAAAGCTATATCAGCTACCATAATAGTAAAAAGTAACAACTTTGACTTAATGCTAGCTATAAATGAGCCTTTTAATAAAACCTAAATCTAGTGTCACCTATATGATTTAAATAAGCAGTGGCTACTTTGAAACATTATACCTGAGTAGCTAAAAGGTCTTTAGACGTCATTTCTCGAAATCAAAGAGAATGTGCTTGGACCACTTTTAAGTAAATTATTTATGCACTATTGAACATGAGAAACGGTAGATAAGTTAGACCACTCGGGTGCCTGACTTTTGACGAAGCATGCACAACGCCAAATGTTTATCACATGTGTGAAAATATTGTACGCCTTTCTACTTAACCCATTAAAGGCGATTGACAAGAAAATTTGGCTCCCGAAAATGAGCTTTCTGCTTAAGTTCACCTAAATACACGAAATATAAGACCGCTGAAGCTTATCCATTTAACCTTTACCATTTACCCTCCATTAACCCTTTACCATTTTATATCCAATGATCTATTTTCAGAAATAGGTCTGATTTACAAAAAAAAATACTTTACTGGTAGAATTTATTTTATTGAATTTTATTGTATTAAAATACATAGAACAGTTTGCTATATTATGTCAGTCAAAAATGACATTGACCGGATCTGAGGTTTCTCCTTCCACAACTCCACTTCCATTGGCGCTTTATTCCTCAGATATGGAGGTTTATTACTATCAGACAGAAACGACTATGAACTATTATTAAACTAAAATTTTAATTTAGCCTTAAATGTGATAAAAACCAATACAATGCGACGATATAGTCACAAATAAATTTGACCTGATATCAGGTTCACTCTATCTATAACTTCACTCATTCTACAATACCATTGACGTTTTAGCACCTCAGATCCAAGGGTCTATTTTCAGGTTCGCCAGACAGACAAGACAATTAGTGTTATGAATTATCTATTAATTTATCTTTATTATAAAAGAGTCATACAAATGATATAGTCGCAATGATTAGTTATTGATTATTCATTCTACAATCCGAGCAGCACCTCAGATCCCGGGTGTACTCGTTCGTCACATAACATGGATTATAAATTAATTTCATTAGCAACTTAAAATCAAGTGATGGATCGCAATAAGTTAACCATTCTTCACCTTCACTTATTGACGACTCAAGGTCATTCATCTACACTCCCTCGTTGGCTCAGTTCCAAGGCTTTTCGGTTAGCCAGGACAAAATTGCATTTAATGACATTTTAAATTAGACTTTTATATTTCATAAAAACAAATGCAATTTCATGATAGTGGCTATGTATTTGATCGGTTCTCAGGTTCACTCTTTCTACAACACAGAGGTTCATTGATTCTACAGCTCCCTTGACGCTTTAGTACCTCAGATCCAAAGATATATTTTAGGGTTCGTCAGACAGACAAGACTATTAGTGAATTAATATTTTAGTTTAGTTTTAAAATTCATTAAGACAAAGGCACTGAAATGATAGGCACAAATGAATTAAACCCGATATCAGGGGTTCCCTCTTTCTACACTTCATTTATTGACCTGATCTCATTCATTCTACAGCTTCCTTGACGCGTTAGCACCTCAGATATCAAAGGTCTATTTCAGGGTTCGTCAGACAGACAAGACTATTAAGCCTCCGTTTTCCTCCCCCGCTATTCTAAATAGGGTGGGGTGAACCTCCCTCACAAAGGCTTGACTCATTAGCATTTGAATCATGTCGTCCGCTCCGGACTTCGAACATTGTCAAGAAAAGGACAGGGGAAGGGGGGGGGGGGGATGGACGATATTAATAAAGGAGATGGGGAGCGATCTTCTCCATCTAGGGGGTTGTGCCGTATGTTCTTTTTAAAGAATGGTAGTTGTCTTTTATTGTACTGGAGTATAAGGGTTGTTCAATTGGTTTAGATGTGAATTATTTAATCGAGTTTGAGACAGATCACACTGTAATCTATAAGTTAAATCTTGTTGGCTCTTAAAAAATCAATTTTTGAAATGAAACTATATCTGTAAATAAAAAACACGATGTGTTCTGTTTGTTAACAGTCTAATACATTTAAAACTTTTTAAAAATTATATTCTGGTTTCCTTGAAATCAAACAACTTTAAAAAAAAAACATTATTCTATCAATTTAAACAAATGATTTTATGCATATGTATAGAATAGTGTGAATTTATAGCGTAGTTGGGATAACCATATAAATTTTACATTAATGTAACGGAGTTAAAACGGATTTTTATCTAATCCTTTGAGAGATACATGACGGATACAAACGTAAGTACCCATTCACTAATCAGGGTTTCCAGAAACGGATATAAGTTTTAAAAACTTATAAATTTAGTAAATTTTAAAATGTAAAGTATGTAGGGGTCATTTGTAATTATTTTCTAAATATAAATAGAACTTTAACAAAATTAAATAAAATAAATACTCGATTAAAAATTAAAATTTTAATCTCATGCGGCGAAAACAATTTTTCACTTCAGCCAATTTACTTATTCCTCATATGGTTACAAAACTGATTTCGTTAACAAACTAAACATGGCTCAACAGAGTGAAATTGTAACAAATATCCACAAGTAGTTGTGATTTATTTTTCATTGATAAGCTTTAAATTAAAAGTTATTTTCCTTTACATCTTTACATCCAATGAGCATCACGTGATGCAGGATGGAATTTTTAAATAACGATCACTTCTCTCTTCGCACTTCTATTTTTGTCGTTTCACAACATCATCCGAAATTAATAAATGGAAAGGAGATAAATATTTTTTATGGTTTAGTGTAGTTATAGATCTTTTTAAGTGTGCCATTGCAAATATGAAAGTTTATTTTCTAGCCTTTCTTTCAGGATAAACTCCTAACCGTCGAAAGATGCAGCAAAACAACAAATGTTCAATGTCAACCTGCCCATCGATTATCATGAGATATTCCTAAATTGAACTTGATAACGTTTGGATTCCATGTTCAATCCTTTTGAAGTTATTTTACCTAGCACATCATTTCTTTTCAATAGTCATAGAATTTCATCGAATATTTTTTTAAATATGCTAAAAAATATGCTTTGAATAATTTAAAAAAATAAATTTTTATCTCAACTAAATTTTATAGGGAACATTTAAATTAAGGGTTTAGCTTAATATTTTAAAATAAAAATGATTCTAGAAAGTTATACTACTCAGGGCCGGATTTCTAAATAGGCTAAGTAGGCTGTAGCCTAGAGCGGCGAATGTTTTGGGGTGGCAAATTTTACGACCAATTAAAGCGACATTCGGCATAAAAAATTATTATAAAGATACGAATATTTTTAAGAAAGAAAAAAAAATTTACCTTAATTCGTAAACCGTAAACGTATGTATAGTACTAATATTTCGTAGCAAACGTGGTCGCTGCGAGGCCAATTGCACCCCTCCTCCCGGATTTCGAAGTTGAAAAATAGTTGAACAGTTTTAAAAAAAATCGCCTATTTATCTTTCCATTTAGTGTGTAAAGGTACATAGATGATTCTAGTATGTGTATATATTTTAAACAGCACATACCACCTTGTTTTGCAGCTTTGTCCAAGGGGGAGAATATTGTGACAGGGGCGGCAAAACAATCGTAGCCTACAAGTGGCAAATCTTTAAATCCGGCCCTGCATATGGCAATAGCTTTAAAAGCATTTTCGACGAATTGTTTCTTTTTTTTGCAGTGCCCATCATCCCAGCATACTTATATGAGCTCCACCATGCAAGAGACCTGAAACTATTGAATGTGACGGATGCAACGACATCGTACTCAGCCACAACAGAAGCATATCGTTTCACACAGTCGTATGATCAACAAGTGAGTTGCGCTCTTTCAAGTTGCCTCCTCTTTTCACATAAAAAGATCTGTCTCATCTATTCTTTATCTAAATATATTTTTCTATATTTTTCTTAATATAATTAGAAGAACGTTTTCATAGAAATTTTGAAAATTAGCATTTTACATTTTTGCTGAAGAATTTTCAAAGCACTTTTCCATGTCAAATCTGCCAATTTATTACCTGTAGCAGTGCAATCTTAGCACGTTTAACACTGGGTCAAACATCATTAGAATTGCATGTCCATATTGCCGATAATTTGCACTCCGATGTGACCTGTATTTCTTCATACCCATGATATATTTTTTTGCATGTCTATATATGTGACCTGTTTTTTCTCATGTCCTTGTGACCTTAATTCCTTTAATGGGATCTTTAATCCTGCATGTCCCTGCAATTTACCTTTCTGCATGCCCATGTGACTTAAATTTTGCATGCATGATCTTCTTCCGTACATGCCCATGAATCTTACACTCCTGCATGTCATCTTATCTATATCCTTGCACATTCTTGTGACTTATGTATTCCTGCATTGTTTATTTTATCGGGCTTACTCACAAAAATACTTCCTTCAAATAATGAAAATTTTACTGGTAATTTTGCTACCTGAATATTTCAGAAAATTGAAACCCTTTTCGTTTCTGATGAATGCACATGCTCATGCGCGACCCCTGTAAAAAAGCATAAGAATTTGTCATTTTTAAAGAAATTATCTTATGGAAATGAGGGGAAATTTAGTGTAAAATAAATAACTTTCTGACATTGCATACAATAGGTTGTTGTCAAAAGCCTTATTGTTGCTTGTTTTTAATCTTTTTTCCACCATGAAACGAAAAGAAATGCAACTGTTCCCAAGACCAGACGACTAGGGACGAAGAGACGACGACGACTGACTTTGGGGCAACGACGACGCTGTCTCCCGACATGAAGGAACTACGTCACCACGAGCTCATCGAGGAGAACGTGGAGGTCGGCATCATGTTTGCGTCGAAGCCCATCGTACAGGCTATCACCAACCCCTTCATAGGACCACTTACCAACAAGTGAGCTAATTTTGAAGATATAGTGTTTGTTTAAGGTTGGAAGGTCACTCAGAGAAATGAAGAGTACAGGGGGAAAAAAACCTTCATCGACAGGGAGTCCGTATTAAAATCTGATTGGCGAGTAATGGAGATCGTAAACCGGTTTTTCCCTTGTTTCTTCTTCCGCGGTTCAAGCATTAGAATATTGGTCCGGCGTTAATTTTGATCACATATATGGTAAGACCGTGCGCCGCGTGATAAGAACCAAGGCAAAACTGGTTTCTTCACATCAGTTTAGGCGATGACTAGCTATCTTCGCCAAGCATACTTGATGCAGACAGACTAATATGCAACGAAGGGGTTCTTCCCCTGTACTCTTCAAATATAATCCAGACTTGCCAACTCTCCGGATTTAACCCGGAATTACCGGATATTTAAGTACTCTTTGAATTTCCATGTCCTATGTACCAATTGCCGGAAGTTCGAAGGTGGAAACATTAAATCTTCTCTTTGCGCTCGGAATTCGGTAAATGGTTATTATCGAGTTAATGCCATAAAGTTGGCTCGTCGGTTGGTTGATTTAAAATTGCAATAAAGCCACAGTTGGCAGGTCTGGTAAACTAACATAATGGGTCTTTTCATGGGTCAGGTAACGAAATAGTGTTGTTTTATTACGATAAAATTTTTTGTTTACAAACAATTCAAGAACTTCCAATTACAAAAAGTCATTAAATATTAGCTACATATTGTCATTCTAGGTGTAAAAACTAAGAATCGAAAAAAAACCTATTTTTAAAGCCAAAATAGGCTAAAGAAATTAAATTGATTAGTTCATAGAGCAATTAAAAAAAAGTTAAACTAATAAAAATTATCTTTAATATTTGTAAATTAGAATGCATTTTCTAAATATAATAAACTTATTATTTTTAACCATTTATTATAATAAAATATTTTGCCTGTTTCAGAATTGGATACAGCATTCCAATGTTTTGTGGTTTTGTTATTATGTTTTTCTCTACCCTAAGTAAGCATTTAAAAATAATATTTAATAAAACTTAAATTGTTTAAAGAGTTTGATTTGAGATATTTCATGTATAATTCTCCTAAGTAAATTTATCACTTTATTTAACAGAACAAGCTACATTTGTAACACCATATAAAGTTTACTTACTTGTAATCCCTATTGTCACGATTTCAGTTAAAACAGTTAACTTTTTCAGTTCATATTTAAAATAATCGCAGTTAGTTTACTTAAAATGCATTCCAATGTAGCTTGAAAATTCCTTTTTCTTGCCCAATTTATTCAAACGTTTTCAATCTCATATTTTCATCAGTACATATAATTTAATGTGATCATAGGAATGATTGTCGTAGTTAATTAGAATAACGTATTGAAGTTATAAAGGAGTTATGTATAAGAATCAATTTAACAGTTTATGTAATAAATAAGCATGAGAAGATTTATATATTAAATAAATGTACAGAATATTTGATAGGACTTAATCTCACATAGGTTAGTTATTGTTAGTTAACAACTTTGAGTTTGAAAATATATTTTAGCCAATTACGCTGATAATAAGCATATATCTAGCTGATTATAGATAAGGTATTCATAGTTAACAAATATAAAAATAAATATCACATATTTTATATAAAAAAAATTTGTTGTGTTTATGAGTGATTTATAAGTAATGAGTTTAAGAATGCTTGAATTAAGTAATTTCCGTAAATTACTCTCTAGTTTTCGCCATGGGTACAAATTACCCCATCCTATTTGTGGCGAGATCGTTACAAGGTGTAGGTTCAGCATGCACAAGTGTCGCAGGTAAAAAAAAAGTTTGTTTTAATATTAACATTGAAGTATAATATTTTTATCTTTAATTATTTGTCATTATCTTTCATTAACTCAAAATTTTTCAATTTAAGATGCGTGTACAAAACAATAGCTTATTCCCATGATGGTTTGACTGCTTTATACTAAATTTTAAGGATTAATTTTTTTAAACGAAAACCTTCTAAAGTTTACAGACACATTCTCAGAAATAAAAGTATCAATCTTCATTAACTTTGTTAAAGAAAAAAAAATGTCCCTTTTGACAATTATTTCCTGCGAGATCACGTGACTTTAAATTATGCGAGTAATCTCAGAAACAAACTTACCCCAATTTGACATAAGGTTTACTTCAGAGCATATTTTACTAAAAAATTTCTTCAAAAACAACGAAGTTTTTGTGAAATTTAAGCATCCAATTCTGAGAATGCAACAATTCCAATACCTATTTTTACCTACCTTTTATGCGTTAATCTTTGCACTTCAATTTAAAAATGAATAACTTCGTTCAAAATTAACCCAAAGAAAAATTCAAGTTATCATGGTCGTCATTTTTTTTTCATTTAAAAAAAGGCCTACATTTGCAATCTGTGTTTATCAATTACTTTTTGCAGTACATTTTCATCAATAACTATCTGCATATTTTCTCTGCCAACAGGAATGGGCATGCTTGCTGCTTTCTATCCTGACGACAGAGAACGTGGAAATGCCATGGCCCTTGCTCTAGGGGGCCTAGCCCTAGGTGTCATGATAGGGCCGCCCTTTGGTGGAGTTATGTACGAGTTTGTGGGGAGGGCGGCGCCATTTCTGGTGCTGGCATTCATATCACTCTTCGATGGACGTGAGTAACATTTCAGTATAGTCCACATTATCGAATTCGAAAATAATGATTATTAAAATATTGGATTTTAGTCATTTTTCTTAGTAGCTAACTTCGCACTTACATCGGTTTGAGGATAAAATAAAAACCATGCTAAAAGAGCCTTCAAATATGGTGTCTAAAGGAGGTAGTGCGGAAAGCGCATTCAAAAACTTTTTCCCCAAACATACACCCGTCAGAGGACGCTGATTATCAAGGTCTTTGTGATTGTGACAACCACATTTAAAGGAGGATCGGGTTTTAGATACAAACCAATTGTCTTTTTTAACTGTTTAAACCTAAGAAAAGGTGTTAGAAGGTGCCAAAGTCAAAAACCGGTTTTTCCGTTTAACTTTTTCTAGTTTTACATTCCCTATCCACCTTTTTTTCAATCCTAAACCTTTCTTGTTTTGTTGAACCTCTTTCATCAGTTCATCATTTGTGGTTGCATATTATCCCTTTTAACCACTGTACTTCAATTTAGCGAGTACAGTGTCAAACACTATAACGACACAGAATAAGGTTGGGTTTGATTCGATTAACGTCCAGTGGAGTTGTGCCAGCTATTAGTGACGGCCTCGTCAGTTTGAATCACTGTGATATTCTTTTATAAAAGTTCAACAACCATCTTTTATTAAGCTTTTAAAACAATAAATAGAATTCTAACATATTTTATTAAGCTTTTTAATCAATGAGTATAATTGTGTGACTAACTAAAGCCCTAAGAAATGGTTCAGTGTCGTGTTATTGGTCACCTAAAAGAAAGTACACCTAAGCAAATTTTAACCTAAACAAACCTATTTTTTAACATTTAAAGCGCGTATCACACGAGCGAAAATTCTCCAATGCAAAACTTAAAAGTTGGATGCTATCTCCTATGGAAAATGAGGTTGAAGAAAGTATCTTCAACTTTATCAACCCCTCACGAAATAGTTGATTCAACCTATAGTATCTGAACATTCAGTTACTTGGATCTCTGCAGTCGTCTCAGCACAGAGATACTACGCCAGCTTAAAACATATGCAGATTCAGCCGACTTCGATGAGCAAATAAAATTGTGCGCCAAACATGAGGATGAAAACGTAATATGCCCTTTAACCTCAAAGCGGAGTAAATATTAACACCTATGATTTTTTTAAATTGTAAATCTGTTCCTAAAGCAGTAATTTGACTCATTAAGTACATCATTTTTAGCCTACTTTTCTATTTTTTTAATTCGAAAGAATTAAAATAAATGAAAAAGTAGGTATTGACATGCGGTCGATGTCCGTCTGTCTGTCCGTACACCCCTACCAAAATCGGTTCTATCATTCGGATCTTAAAAATTCTTTTTTTGTTAGAAAGCTATAACCTCAGAGACCCAACTTTCATACTTTTTGTCCGCCTGTCTGTACGTCCGGACGGACATAAATCTACTATCTGTCGGCAAAATTCCCTTTGAATTAGCATTGAAATTCAATTTTGAGTCATTTAAATTACTGTTGTTAAATTAACAATGCATGACATGAGAAACTTTATTTAAAAATATTTGAAGCAAAATAATTTTTTCATGAATCAGTTTGGAGTGACGTCATAAAATGATCACAATGTGATTCTTTGATTGTTCATTATTGTTTACCAAGAAAGCGGCAAGGCATATTTTTTGCATATAATTCTGATTAGTTTTAATTAACATTTATTTTTTAATGCAGTTTGGAGTAGTTTCATTATTTTTGTTATTAATAAATATTTAATTATTATTCGAACTACAAATAAATCGAGCAGACGATAAATAATATTAAGTTATTTGCGACAGAATATTAAGGAAAATAGTTGATTTTGGATTTTAGAAGTTTAAATTATAGCTGGATGCTGTGTTTAGCGATTTTTTTCTAATGTGTATAAATCTAGTGTAGAAACGGTTGTTGATGATATTTTCTGTTAAGAACCTAAGGGTTTTCGTATTAGTATTTATTAGTAAGTATTTAAGTAACAGGAAAATAGGCTATTTTAGTTCTTTCAGAAATTCTTGTTTTGTTTGTTATTTCATACCGAAGAGAAGTTGGAGGAGCAAATTCCATTTTATTTGTGTAAGTTTAGTTTGTGAAAACTCGATTTAAATAGCAGTCGATAATGTGACTGGCCAGATTAACCTTAAAAATACAAATCTACCTGGGGTAAATATCTACCCCGATTCGTAGTTCTATGGTAAAATGTACGTAATATTTAGAGACATTTCGACACTATAGGTAAATATCGTTTTCAGAAGCCATTAAGGTATCGCCAAAACAATCCATCATCCAAAAAATTTCAAATCTATAACTTCACTTAATCTCCAACTAAAAAAACCTCGATACATTATTTAAAAGCCTAGTAAAGCTATACCGCGTATAGAAAACACTACAGACTTTATTTCTCT
This sequence comes from Oedothorax gibbosus, assembly GCA_019343175.1. Taxonomy (NCBI): domain Eukaryota; kingdom Metazoa; phylum Arthropoda; class Arachnida; order Araneae; family Linyphiidae; genus Oedothorax; species Oedothorax gibbosus. Next base: position 26,843,693 of record CM033276.1, on the reverse strand, counting down.
AAGAAAGTCTCTTTTTTCTTCCCTCTAATCTCTATTTTTCCCTCCTTATCAATTTCATTGTCCTCTTGAGAGACCTTGTTGAAGTATCTGAAGCGAGAAGGTCGCTTTTGGAGTTGATGGTTGGATGACGCCGTCAAGTTCTCTTGCTAACTGGTTGGGTTTAAAGTTAAATTTATTGGGTATTAAAGTAGGTGTTGGTTAGAAAAACTAGGATCATATTTTGGTAGTTTTATAAGTTTAAAATATCTATATAAAATATTATGTAGTTAACATACTTTTTTAGTAATAGGGGAAAGTGACTTATTGTTTGAAAATGTTATATAAAATAAACTAAAATATTTCCGAATCAATCTTGTTAAATTTTTATTAAAAACAGATAAAATCATCAGATTTTTTTTACTATATTAACCATAATTCGAAAAGAAAGTTCTAAAAAAGAGTTACAAGTTGCCATTATTCTTCTAGACTATGAGCAAAATGTTGTTAAAGTCTAAAAAGAGTTACGAATTTAGTTGTCTCGATTACTATACTTACATTTTTTAGAGCTAGTTTTAAGAGATCACAACTGGTTGCTCATCTAATCATAAGCATTAGTAGAAGTGTAGTTTGTCGATACATAATATTAACACTCGCTTATTATTCTACAGGTTTTGTAAAAAACAACAACTTCGTTTTATTATTACTTTGACGGATTCGTATATACCTTAGTATGACCATCCCATAGCAAAGCTCTACCACGACATGAACCCAACCATCCGATCGAAATATGTTTTCCCATTGACATATCTGCACCACTAAAAGAGTGGAGGACCCTTTAATGAGCGCAGAAAGTATTCGAGGAATCCGGGGGAAGGGTTGGCGGGTAGCAGCGAGCAGGGGCGGAACAGACGACCCGACGCCATTGCTTAAATATAGTATATTGGAAGGAGAGAAATATACCATTAAACAAGGAATTTATCTCTGGATTTGGGTTTGGCGGACTTTAAATTTTTAATTAAAAGTTTATATTTATGAACTGCAAAGCATGAGATGGTTCTGGAATTTAATTGTTTAGAAATAAAATTAAAATTGTATTGGATCATGTATTGGTATTGAAAAGACGAATCAGTTATTTTTTTCGTTTAAAATGATAAATATCCATCCACTCTTTCGCCGGGTAAGTCTACACTGTTAAAAATTTTGTTCTTGGTTTCATCATGATATTGGTTCCTAGTAGCTGCAACGGCTGTGTGGTGAAATGTTTCACCTTTTTTTCGGTGTTTGGTTGAACCATTTTTCTGGATTTGGAAACAAAAACCTGAGAAATGGTTCAACCGAATACCAAAAATATGGTTTAACGTTTCACCACACAGCTGTTGCAGCTACTAGGAACCATATTTTTGGTGAAACAAAGTGCCTAATTTTTAACAGTGTAGTTAGATACACTTGCGTGCGATTTTATTTATAGGATCCTTGCATCAAATATCGAATCTCGACTATCTTGATTTAGAGATTGACATCATATAAACTTACTAAATTGAGATGTTATGCTTTTTGTCGGTCGGTGGAGTAATATTCTAAACAGTTAAAGTTCACATTTCTGAACGAGAAATGAAATTTACCAACTAACGTTAAATTTCAGAGTCAGAGCTTTTAAATCTTAAAGGTTTGGTACGATTTTTCGTAATTAGAGTTTTGTACCATTCTGAAGAAGGTGGGCGTTTTGGGTTCCCACCGAAACATGTAAATCTGTACTAATAAACTGTATGCGCAAATAATATACGTTTTTTTATGTATCATGCGCAAAGTTGAAGATATTTTCTGAATATGTTAAAGTTGTATTATCTTGTTTTGCAGTGCTGCAGTTGTTGGTGCTGCAACCGAAAGTGACAAAGGAAACTCAGGAAGGAGCGTCTCTCCTGACGCTCATCAAGGACCCTTATATCCTCATTGCCGCAGGTGAGTTATCATCTATCATTGTAAAAAAAAATCTAGAAAAATATTAATTACCAACTATCTCTGCATCGTAAAAGTGTGGAAAATAACTTACTAACGGTCGCTGCAAAAAAAAAAAACCGTATTTGGGTAAGCACAATTACAGTTTTCGCTTCTTCATTATTATTTTTATAGATAAAAAAACGTTTCTTTTCTAACTTAAACCATTTTAAATCAATTTCTAAAGGTGGCCAAACATGGAGGAACTTTGTCCGCGGGACTCTTACCTTTCTTATCTTTCTTGATTAGTGCTTACATATCACGTGAGTATAGGGCACCAATAAATGAGGAGAATAAAGGTGAGTCCCTGTGTGTATGCCTAGCTTAAAATGTGATTTTAGAAATTAGAAATATATAAATGACGGGTCTGGTTGAAAAAATTATATTTTTCAAGTATTAACTAAAATATTGGGCCCGGCGAGTTCATTGGCTATTTTTTTTGTGGTCGTGCATTAAATTGGACGAAGTCGCCAACGAACTGACCTTACCCTATATCTTAGTTTTGTAATAGTTTTCAGAAAGAGAGACCATCAACTAGACCTTTCAAATGAAATGATAAGCCTGATGTCTGAAATACCATCAGATAAAAATTAATAAAAAGGTTTTTTTTTGTTACGAAAAAGAAATATGTTATTTTGTTTTAACGTTTCTCATAGTTTCTTTCATTAGTTAACCAACTGCCGAAGTTCAGTTCTCCAAAGGACTCCACTGTTTAGTTGTATAAAATATGGCGCCATTTATTAATTCACAAGGTAGGGTTCGGTTGGGTAAAATGGGTCCCGTTTTAGCAATTTTCAATTTAAAGTTCTCTGGCAATAGAGCCATAATTTTTTCAGATTTTTTTTTAAATTGCATCTTAACATTGCAATCTTTTAGCACATTTTTATGTAGTTTAATTGATTTTTTAAAATTATAAATGAATTGAACTTAGTTCCATAAGTTTTGCCCCATTTTACCCCACCATGGGGCCTGAGTGTTGCCTAGTAAGTACTTCTATGATATAAATAAATTACAGTGCAAAATTGAAGTGCTTTTCAATTTTCTTCAGAAGTTAGAAAGCCATATGGTTTGCTCACCACATTTTACTGCTTCTAAAAGGATTCATTTTGGTTTTCACATGCATGAAAACAAACTTTTTATCTTATGAAATATGTTTCAAACATCTATTTAAATATTATTACAAAAATTGGTTCAGAAAAATAAATTCTATATTAAGTTACATTGAAGTATTTATGAAGTGACCCATTTTACCCCACCCTACCCTAATGTTATTAATCAGTTTTTCAAATGGCGCTATTGCTTAGTTTTTCAAATGGTGCTATTGCTTAGTTTTATAAATGACGCTATTAATGTGTAATTAAACATTTTCTAAAATTATGTCTCTGTTACAAAAAGTACTAAATTTTGTTATTACAAAAGTACTAAATTGTTATTAAACATAAATGCATAACAAATATGTAATTGATTTATTTTTTCATAAACATGTAAATAAAAAAGAAAAAATAGCATAATATCTTAATCACAAATAATATAATATCTTAATCACTTGTCTTTATTTTTTCTAAATTATATATTAAAGGAAATAAATTTAACAGATTTCCAAAGACATTTTTGTTTTTGCAATCGATTTCGTAAGATTGATATTTTAATAAATTTTAAAATATATACATATGGAATTTTTTTCGGTTTAAAGTCGGGAATATAAAAAAAAACGATGTTTTACAATTTTTTTATGCACATGAGTTAGGATAAACGTTTTGCTTCTTAAGAAACTATCTAAAGTATATAAAAAAAACCCTTCAATTAAGAGTCCTCATTAACCTTTTCTTCACTTTATTTGTATGTCCATTGCTGATGTAGATTAAGCAATAATAAAAATATGAAGTTGTTGGTCGATTCTGATAAATTCTATTGTTGCAGAAGATTTGTGGTACTGAGTATTTTTCTTTTGAAATCAATACAAATTCTTAATTCATTTCGGACTCTGCAATACGGATTCTTCGTCTCTGCTGTATTTTCAAATAAAGCTATTTATTTAGTTTGAATTATCGTCACACTACACGATGACTATTAGGGACGGGCGTCGTAATTTAGAACCACAGTCAAGTGACGAGCTAACACCAGAGTAGGTCCTCAAAGGAACTTTTTTTAAAGAACGACATCGTACGCAGCGTCGGCACTTTAAAGCATATTTAACGTGCACTCTCTTAACACGGGGTATTATTCGTCGGACATTTTTTTGGCTGAACGGCCATTTTTGGGTCGGCAGTTGTTTTAGCAATACCCGGACACGAACCTGGGCCCTTCCGCATGCAAGGCGAACACCTTAACCGATTGGGCTTCTCAACCCTATTTTCAAGAAAAGGTGATTTGATTTTCGAATTCAAAACATAAACAAGTTGACTTACAGCCTAAAGTCATTCTATCCACAGACCAACAAAATGATTAATTAAGGTTATAATTTTTAATTTCCGAGACACTTAGTAACTGGAAATGATTGAATTTCTAGAAAAATGGGATACGTCAGTTTTAACTTCAGGAAATAATTTTGAGTCTCATTTCCGCAGAATTTAAACGTTATTACTACAGGTTTTAAAAACATTCAACGCATATTCCAAGTGTGAAGAATAATTTCCTGTTTAACACATTCTAAAAGGGTAATTACAAAAAAAACATGTGATATGCTGGTAATTTTAGTAATTTTTATAAACGATATTTAGTCAAGGGATGTGATACATTTGTTATTGAATTTAATTAAATATATTTAATGTCACGTAACAGTTGAGTTTATGTTTATTAACAGTTTGGTTTTAATAAACGAAAGTCTCTATTGAAATTTGAAGTAATCTGTGCGAATGCACTTTTGACGCACCTTTAAAAAAATTATCTTCTGTTTCTAGATTATTTAGTTAAGTCTTATTTATGTAGACACTTCGTAAATAGTCTTTTTTAGCAAATAGTTGAGATGAAGCCAAATGTGAGTATATAGCGAGGCCCTGTGCGAGGGCAAATCCGATGCTTTTGAGCATCCATAACATAGGGTTGCTCTAAAAATTGTTTGTCAGACTCAGGCTCATTATAAAAAATCTTTTTTTTTTATTTAATTGTACTTATTCACAGCAAAATAACTCCAAATTTGATCTTGCAATCTAAAGCAATAAAAATTCTTTCATTCAAAGTAATTAGAAGATTACACGATAAATTCTTATAAAAGTAGAAATACAATTAAATAATAATAAGATAAATGTACGTTTTCCCATTATACTCTAAATAATAATAAATATTTTACGCTAAATCCAAATGAATAGTTAGAAATAAAGTATGAAAACTAAAGTATTATAGCTAACTAAACAAATTTATTCCAAAAGAATCTTTAACTAAACAATTTTTTTTTCGTCTGCTCGAATGTCTAACCTAAAAACATAATAAAAAACTTAAACTTCAGATAATTAATCTTTGCTTTTCATGACATAATTTAGGGGAAAAAATATTTATTACTAAAAAAATTAAGACTATCTTAAATTGAGAAGTTTTTTTTTCTAAAAATTTCTTATACATTTTTTTCTGCCAGATCTTGGTATATTCGAATTGTGCTCTCGCTCTGTTGGTCTGCGTAATGAATGGAATTTCCGGGTGTTAGTAAGGATCGGAATTTATCTCAGGATGGGGAAAAGATGGCGGATACCGGCCTAGTTCATTAAAGTTTAAGTTCTGGAGATTATATTTGTTATGCAGGGAAACACGGGATGTTATGCTAATGGTTGCGAATGAAATTTTTCTTAGATTAGTTATTTTTTAGTAGTTATTGTATGAGAAGTTGAATTGTAATTTCACGGAGAGAATCAATCTGCTTAAGAAGGGTCCCTTGAAAAGGAAGAAATATACAATTCGATTGTTTCGGGTGACGTATTTCCTTCCAGCTTTCATTGCTCATTTGTCTTCCTATCGTTGCTCCAATTGGTGATCTGTTCCAACGTGACATTGATCATTGATAACTAATCGTGATTCGATAGACTCTTGTTTATGCATGAACTTTTTCAGGCGGTAGATATCGCTGATTTTCGGTTTTAATGGATTCCAGATATTCACGGTACACTTGTGAACTAGTCGTAAGCGAAAATCCGAAATGCATCGCAACCTCAGGGTTGCACGGAGATTAAATTCCGTCGCTCATTCGCCGACACTTTCCATCTCTTATTTAAATATTAATAACCCGTCAAATGAAATGTTTCCGCGAATGTCTTTTTCTTCAGAATGATAAAAATGAACGCGATATTCGAGACAACGCGCTTTTGTGACCCCAGTGAAGAAAATCTCTTCATCAAAATACTTTTTGCCACTTTTGTATGTTGATATAATGAAATAAACCCGTCTTGACTTCACTTATTTGTCAGAGGGCGGCGCCAAATTCATCAAGCGAGATTAGATTCCGCTTGTTAATGAAACCTATTCGTTCATTTATTTCAAATCCACCATTTTGCCAGTGCGCAGCGCCATCTATGATGATGAAATTTTTTACAACCGAAAGCCAGCAATTTGATGACCTGTATATGCGTTTTCGTGTGAATTTTCGGGTGGTATGGTGGCTTAGACAACACCTTCACCTCAACACTTTCTTTAGAGAAGGTTTCTGCACACAAACAATTACGCGTTTTAAGCAGTTCGATATGACCAATCACAAAAGCGAAAAGCAATTCCGAGAGTAACCCGTTCAGAGGTCTTGTGTTTGCAAGAAGTATTTTTTAGGTAATTTTAATAATTTCCGGCTGTCTATTTCTAGCTTTATGAGCTTTAACACAGCCAATAAAGCCTCGTAATTTAGAAATCTGGGCAAGTGATGAGGTCGATACGTAACTGTCATCCAACGAAATTTCGAGCGATATCGTACGCTAACGCCGCGTTGGGACTTAAGACTCCACACATGTAACGAGCACGAATATTGCAGTGTACTCGGGCACCCCAGTGATATTTAGAGGGATTTTTAATCCAGCACGAATACGGCTATGGTATGTACGTCTAGTACAATGACAGAACCAAGGAACTTCTCTATAACAAGCTTGTAGTTTATGACGCTCGCCACTGGGGAACCCCCTAATAGTAGGATTGGGAACTAAAGAATGGAGGGAGAGGGTTTCATTGCCAGACACACCTGAACTAGCACCCAACGGAACTTCGGGCGACATCTTAAGCTAATACCGAATCTTACGCTATCGGGACTTTGGACTCCACAGATTTAACAAGCATGTCTAATTGTCTATCCCAGAATACTCGGCTATTTTAGTTGGATTTTGGCTTTACAAGAGGTGTTGAGTGATTGCTTTGTTGATTTTCCTTTCTCTTTCCTTTGCAGGGGCCATTACGTTCGCCAACATGGGGATCGCCACCCTGGAGCCCTCGCTGCCCCTGTGGATGATGGACACGATGAACGCGCCCAAGTGGCAGCAGGGGGCGGCTTTCTTGCCTGCCAGCATCTCCTACCTCATAGGCACGAACCTCTTCGGCCCCTTAGGACACAGGATGGGCAGGTAAGGCACGCGAGATTTTCACACAAGCTGAGCTTATATCGACTTCTAAATTACTACCTAGACTGTTAAAATGTTTAGGCAGGATTGCACCGGAATCCTGGAATTTTCTATTGTTGTTGCTTCTTCCTTCAGTCTGACGGAGTCAGACAAGGACCGCAAGTTTTTTATACTATTAGAAAGTCGAAGATGATTGTTAAAAAGATTCTAGAGAGTCTCATGTAATCTAAAAGGTACTCAGGAGAAGACGGGTGATTTTGGCATTTGATGCAGGTGGTGGAGGTCTTCCATACCTTCGATGGAAGTGAAGCACTAGGCGAGTCTTGAAAGTAATGTCCAGGTACATCTGTTATAATTCAAGGGACACACACGGTTTTGTGTCCATGTTCCAATTATGGGTTGGGATGTTTTCCACTATGCCGAGATTTTAATTATATGTCGGTTGAGAAAGAATATAAATGATTCCTCTATACTTGAAATTTTTAAAATTATAAAATTTATTTTTTAAAATTATGTGTAACGGAACCTGACTGTCAGGTGACGGATTTATACGGCTGTATCTTTCACAGAGTTACAAACAAGTATAAGCCAGAAATATAAAAAAAAGTATCTGATTAAGAAACGCAGTTTTAAGAATTGTATTTTTAAAAAGAAAATGTGCTGAATAAAATAGTAAAATAAAGAAAAATTCTAATTTTCTGGACTATAATGCCTTGACTAGTGAAGTAAATCGCCCCATTTTGAATAACATAATTACCTTACAGTTTGTCGGACGTTTTCTTATGAACTTTGATAACCTTCTATAGGATACAGACGTATAAATCCGTCACCTGGTTGGCAGGATTATAATTTTAAAAAGTTTACATTTCAGGCAATTTGCTTATCTCAAAGAGGTATAAAGTCAATTAGATCTTAAATTTTTTATGTGAAGTACTGATATCACAACAGCCTGATGTGGTTAGCCTCTAACGCTTTTTAATTGCCTTTGTTTAGCAGATACATTTAAGTACTTCAAAAATATATATTTATCCGTATTTGCGTAAACTAATTTTTTTAAAATTTTGTTTCTACTAAAATAATTATGAATATAATTAAGGCCAGAAAAATATGGCAAATCTGTCGAAAACCATCTAAAACTGCAGTTTCGTAGCTGGAAACCTGGAATACTGGGTACATCTTTAGGTCGATGCAACTTTAATAACTATTTGCACATCATAAATCGTACCTTAAAAACATGAGGTGCATTTAAATGGTGATAGTTTAGGCAGCGAGTCCCCTATAGTTATTCAAATATTTGATGATAGATTCGTTTCAAAACATAATTCAACAATCAATCCTGTTAATTGGTTTCTCTTCGACATGAATACATTCGTAGTAAAAAAACTTATCATACATTCAGTGCCCGAACTGCTGTACCCAGCTTTCAAATTCCTTTCTAACCATACAATTTTAAAATATTTTTGGTTTAAAAGGTATGCCTTTATAGATCTACACTGTTAAAAATTTGGTGCTTGGTTTCACCATGATATTGGTTCCTAGTAGCTGCAACGGCAGTGTGGTGAAATGTTTCACCTTTTTTTCGGTGTTTAGTTGAACCATTTTTCTGGATTTGGAAACAAAAACCCAAGAAATGGTTCAACCGAATACCAAAAATATGGTTTAACGTTTCACCACACAGCCGTTGCAGCTACTAGGAACCAATATCATGGTGAAACCAAGAACCAAATTTGTATCTTTAGTATCTATTTAGTTTGTTTTTGTGTATCATTCATACTTTTGTCCATCTGTCTGTCGGTCTCTCCGCTACCATCTTTCACCTTAACCCTCATATTTTCAAAATTCTTTTTTTTTGTTGGAAAGGTATGACATCAGAAACCTACCTTGTATATTTTTCCCTGTCCCTTAACCTATCCGTATTATAAGAATTTCTGACAGAAATATATAGCAACTGGAAAGTTTGTTATCTTAGTTTTTCCAGAACTTCTTGTTTTTTTACTAAATATTATTAATATTTTTAAAGGTGGTTTTCAACAATGGTAGGATTGATTGTTATTGGAATCTGCCTTATGCTGGTAAGATCTGTTTCTTTTCCTGAAATTTAACGCATTTAATTTTATATAATTAGCAGCCACTGATTATAATTCGGTGTACATACATAAACTTAAAATAAAATAAATCTTTAAGAAACTGACATATTTCATAAACTTAAAAATTCAATTTATTTGTCCCGAATGAAATTTAAATAAGTAATTAAACGGACGGGCAATTAATTAAATAAGGGCAAATAAACGGACGTAATTGACAGTTGTTAAATCTTCGATATAATTAATAATATTTTGTTTAAATTAAAATATTTTTGAGCAATTTTTTTTGCACTTTGAAACTCTTCACGCAGATGTAAGCATAAAAAAATCATATTTTACCCAGTTAAACATATATTTACTCTGACGAATTTTAGATTTAATTGATTTTTTTCACTTACGTCCTATAATCGATTGCCCTATAGTTAAAAAAACATGCCACAATGAAATTAAAAATTATCACAAAATTTCATATTAATCAACGTAAAACTTCCGAAGTTTTTGAAAAAACTTCTATTTACACATGTTTCATTATATATTTGAACATGGAAAATGCTCAAAACTTATTTTAAAAAATTGGGTCTACAACGGGATTATTATATTTTAGTTTAGTAATAGAACAGTTCAAACTGAAAAATATGCATTGTGTATAGTATTTTTAATTCTTTAGATAAAGAATTTGTGATTAAGATATTATATGCTATTTTTTTCTTTTTGATTTACATGCATGAAAAAATAAATCAATGACACATTTGTTATGCATTTACGTTTAAAATTATTTACTAAACAAACTAAAAAATTGTTTCCAAAATTTGTTTTTAGATTCCGATGGCAAGAAATATCACTCACCTCATAGTTCCAAATGCTGGAATTGGATTTGCAATTGGTAACTCGCTTATGTTTGCATTATGTCATCAGTAGTTAAATCTTCAGTGCATCCAAAAATTAAAAAAAAAATCAAAGCTTATCTTAAACACTACTGCTTATGAATATCTCTATGAGTCACACATTACCGACGCGCACTAATACGAAGCTTAATAGAGGTTTTGTCGAGTCTTTAAACGCTTCCTTTCGCCGCCCGTCACTTGACTGTGGTTCTAAAATACGACGCCCGTCGCCAATAGCCCTCGTTTAGCTGTGCGACGATAATTCAAACTAAACTAAACTTTTCGCCGCCCGACTCAATCGAAGTGCAAAATTAAATGTCCTCAGGGGCCGGGATAGCCTGGTCGGTAAGGTCTTGGACTGGCATCCCTAAGGTTGCGAGTTCGAGTCCCACTGCCTTCCGAAGACCCCCGTGTACGCTAATGGTGACTGGTGCACGTTAAATCCGTCGTGGTCACAAAGTCCTCCAAGTTCCCATACCAAAGCAATACCTCTGGGGGTGACAAGTTAATTCTGGGGATCCTCTAGTTGGCCTCTGTCTCTAAAAAATTAGATGGATCCACTTAAGTGTGTGTGTGTGTGTTGTGTCTGTCTTACTTGACGAAGGTTTATAAGCGGGTCTCTGACCAAGCATACAAACCTGAATATATATGTCTACCAACCAACCAACCAAATGTCCTCAAGACCAATAGTGATCAACAGATAAATTACCTCGCTGAACGTTGGTTACTGTATTGCCAAGGTTATCAAGATTCTATTTACATTAGTTGCGATAATATTGAGTGACTCTAATACTTCTTTCAGGAATGGTCGATTCTTCCATGATGCCAATGTTGGGGTATCTGGTGGACATTCGTCACACGTCTGTTTATGGTAGCGTGTACGCGATTGGAGATGTGGCATTCTGTGTTGGATTTGCTATTGGTGAGTGGATATATTCATTAACCCTTTCAGTCCCACTGACAATTTGGCATCATCGCTTTAGAAACTTTTGTCTGATCGTCTATAGCCATTTATGATATCAAAAACCACATCATTCGATTCTTCAAACTTTTTTCTATTAAAAATATTTTTTATTAATCCCAATAGATGTCAGCCCTATTATTTTTTTAAATTATGATCAGAAACATGATGATGCCAAATGGCATCACTGGGACTGAAAGGGTTAAGGGGATACGGTACCCAAAACATTATTTCTAGAAATAATAACATAAACTTGTAAATTATAGTGGTTTTATATAATGTTCACCTAAATAAACATTTTCTAGCAATATAAACAACTATTTACAAGTAGTTTTTCATTTTTAAAACGCTACTCGTCTTTCAATTTTGAGAATAACTCCACCAAACTTTTGTAGTTTGTTTTTAAAACTATTTGTTCAAGAAATGTGCATGGATTTTAAAATGGGAGCTACAGGTAAAAAGTAACATGCATTTATACTGAAAGTCTCAAAAAATTACAAATTATTGAATTCAATTTTTTTTTAAATTATACATAGTAGACCTTATTCAATGCACAATTTTGTGCACCATATATATATAAGAACACAGGTTAAAAATTTCAAAATTCTAACTTAATTAGCAAAAACGCCTTAGGGATTTATTAAACACAAGAATAGAAAAACGCGAAACAGAGAAAAAAAGGTTGAAAGCAAACGAAATACGTATTCAAACTTATAGGAATGACTCCAGAAAATATTTAATAACTTTTTCTACAGAAGATATCATTATGAAACTTTCAATAAATGTTCAGAAAGATATTGTGAATAATAAAAAGTAAAAACTGTAAAATCGATATTTTGACCAATTTTTGGGTACCGTATCCCCTTAAGCTAAGTTTCAATCAAACATGCAGGCTAAAGTATTTACAATAATAATAAAAAAACTATTAAACTAAATATCCATTCATTTAACATTTGAATTGAATTTTGGATTTTTAGCCTACTTTTCTTTTTTTAATTCGAAAGAATTAAAAAAATGAAAAAGTAGGTATTGACATGCGGTCGATGTCCGTCTGTCCGTCTGTCTGTCTGTCTGTCTGTCCGTCTGTCCGTCTGTCCGTCTGTCCGTCCGTACCCCCCTTCCAAAATCGGTTCTAATCATCGGATCTTAAAAATTCTTTTTTTGTTAGAAAGCTATAACCTCAGATACCCAACTTTCATACTTTTTGTCCGTCTGTCTGTACGTCCGGACGGACATAAATCTACTATCTGTCGGCGAATTTCCCATTGAATTAGCATTGAAATTCAATTTTGAGTCATTTAAATCACTGTAGGTATTGAAATGCGGTTGATGTCCAACTGTCTGTCTGTCCATCTGTCTGTCTGTTCGTATGTCTGTGTGTTCGTATGTCTGTCCGTCTGTCTGTCCGCCTGTCTGTCCGTTTGTCTGTCCGTTTGTCTGTCTGTCTGTACCCCCCTTCCAAAATCGGTTCTAATCATCGGATCTTAAAAATTCTTTTTTTGTTAGAAAGCTATGACCTCAGATACCCAACTTTCATACTTTTTGTCCGTCTGTCTGTACGTCCGGACGGACATAAATCTACTATCTGTCAGCGAATTTCCCATTGAATTAGCATTGAAATTCAATTTTGAGTCATTTAAATCACTGTAGGTATTGAAATGCGGTTGATGTCCATCTGTCTGTCTGTCCATCTGTCTGTCTGTTCGTATGTCTGTCCGCCTGTCTGTCCGTTTGTCTGTCGGTCTGTACCCCCCTTCCAAAATCGGTTCTAATCATCGGATCTTAAAAATTCTTTTTTTGTTAGAAAGCTATGACCTCAGATACCCAACTTTCATACTTTTTGTCCGTCTGTCTGTACGTCCGGACGGACATAAATTTACTATCTGTCGGCGAATTTCCCATTGAATTAGCATTGAAATTCAATTTTGAGTCATTTAAATCACTGTTGCCAAATCAACAATGGCATGAGAAACTTTATTTAAACATATTTGAAGCAAAATAATAATTTCATGAATCAGTTTGGAATGACGTCATAAAATGTAGAACAATTTGATTCTTTGATTATTCATTAATTATCTACCAAGAAAGCGACAAGGCATACTTTTGCATGCAATTATGCTTAGTTTTAATTTACATTTCTTGTCTTTTAATGCAGTTCGGAGTAGTTTCATTACTTTTGTAATTAATAAATATTTATTCTTCGAACTACAAATAAATCACGAGCAGATGATAAATAATATTTAATTAATTTGCGAACGAATATTAAGGAAAATAGTTGATTTTGGCTTTTAGAAGTTTAAATTATAGCTGGGTGCTGTGTTTCGATTTTTTTTCTAATGTGTGTAAATCTAGTGTAGAAACGGCTGTTGATGATATTTACTTTAGGAACCTAGTTTTTTTCCCGATTAGAACTTCAATAAGTATTTAAGTAACAGGAAAGTAGGCTATTTTAGTTCTTTATGAACTTCTTGTTATTTTCAATGTTTCAATATTTATTTTTCAATTGGAAACCTTATTTTTTTAAACAAAATTGTAGGTCTAGTTGATAAAGTTAAAAAAATATAATGATTATTTCAATAATGAAATATCACTGTTGGAAAATAATAATATTCACTTTATATGAACTTAAATTTCTTTCAATTAACTAGATATTGAATTCGACTAAATTGGCTACAAATCGAATTTACAAAAAAATTAAGTTTTAAATGTAGGTAAAAAAAATTTAATTAGAATTGAACTTTCTTATTTTGACGAATTTTTTTTATCTGAAGTAAATTAATCATTAATCTGGGGTTGTAGACAGACGTGACAGTTACAGTCATTCGCAATTTTAAAAAGAAATGAATATTAATTTCTTTACTAATACACCGTTCTCAAAAATATAAAAATTAACATCATTCTAATATAAAACTCCTTTCACTTAACTACAGCTCTTTAAAAAAAAACAGTTATGTGGAAAATTGTGCGATCAATTTATTTATCGAAAAATAAGTGATTTTATGTTTAAGATTAGTATTTATTTGCGTTAATAAATTTAGATAAATAATAAATCTTTAATTTCTCAGGTCCACTTCTAAGTGGAAGCATAGTAAAAGCTATAGGTTTTGAAGGGTGAGTTGTTCTTGTGTTATTTTTGTTCATCTTACTACATAAATTTTTGTATTGTGTATATCTATATTGTATTTTATGTTTTATCTTGTATAGTTTTTATATACAGAATTTTTGTTAAATTCTGTTAAATGCAAGTCCGTAGTTGGTGGTTTTCTGGTTTATACAGGTTTGAGTAACTAGTTTTTATAATTTTAAGTTGTCGCAATACGCTTATGACGTTACAGGAGGAAGGTATCAAAAACGTTCATTCCGAATGTGTGTCACCAACTTTAACAGAAAAAAGCATAAATCTCTCATTTCAGTGTGATATGTGAAATTAAAGCAAACATCTCCGCAGGCTACATTCCAAACTTCATAGAAATATCATTAGAAGTATATTTAAAATTAAAAAAAAAAAAACTGCAAAAAAAGTAATACCCTAAACTGCATGAGAATGTCATTTCTTATTCATTTTTACTGATGATGCCATATTAAAAATTGAATGAGAAACTTTTATTCAAAGTAAAACTATAAAAAAAAATGTGTTAGTGATAAAAAAAAACATTACGGAAAGACGTCATAAACTATGTACATCACAATTTGATTACTTGAGAGTCCTCATATTATTTGTGTCTTAAGAAAGTGCGATTTATTTTTTATTTTAAAGACAGACGTAATTTTCAATTTATATTGCAGCTTTTATTAATGTAAAATGAAGTCTATCACAAACTATTGATTTGTATGAGTGTTTTGTGTATTTTTTGTTTTGTTTTTTCAAAGGGCATTTAATATGCACTGCTTTGAGTTATGTTTTGAAAATGATAGATTATTTTAATGTTGTTATATGTTAGTAAGTTTTGCTACTTTTTTTTAAAGTATGCAATTTTCCATAACAGATTTCCATTTATTGTTTAAAACACAGATAATTTTAGTAAATTATAAGAAGTATAATTATGGTAATTTCGAAAGAAAACCAATTAAAAAAACAAATTTGGCTTTTAAAAGCTTAATATAGTACTAAATACTGAGGCTTATTTTTCCCCCGTGGTGCATGAATTTTGTATGGCAGTGGTTCTAATTGATAGTTTCTGTTACTGACTTACCTTGCTTAATCATTAAAAATTCAATTGTAGATTGGTTATAATGAGTAGTTCTGATATATAAAGATATGTCTATGTTTTTGTCTCAAATATTTACCCAAACCCTTCTTTGCTTATTTTTAAATTTGTCAGTTCTAGTCTGATAGTATTAAAATGCATGATGTTCTAACTTATAACAAATCAATAAATAAACTTCCATTTCAGTACTATTATAATAAACAAGAAGTTCATAAAGAACTAAAATAGCCTACTTTCATGTTACTTAAATACTTACTGAAGTTCTAATCGGGAAAATAAAATAGGTTTCTAAAGTAAATATCATCAACAGCCGTTTCTACACTAGATTTATACACATTAGAAAAAAAAATCGAAACACAGCACCCAGCTATAATTTAAACTTCTAAAAGCCAAAATCAACTATTTTCCTTAATATTCTTTCGCAAATTAATTGAATATTATTTATCATCTGCTCGTGATTTATTTGTAGTTCGAAGAATAATTAAATATTTATTGATAACAAAAGTAATGAAACTACTCCGAACTGCATTAAAAAATAAGAAATGTAAATTAAAACTAAGCATAATTGCATGAAAAAGTATGCCTTGCCGCTTGTTTGGTAGATAAATAATGAATAATCAAAGAATCAAATTGTGCTACATTTTATGACGTCATTCCAAACTGATTCATGAAAATATTATTTTGCTTCAAATATGTTTAAATAAAGTTTCTCATGTCATTGTTGATTTGGCAACAGTGATTTAAATGACTCAAAATTGAATTTCAATGCTAATTCAATGGGAAATTCGCCGAAAGATAGTAGATTTATGTCCGTCCGGACGTACAGACAGACGGACAAAAAGTATGAAAGTTGGGTCTCTGAGGTCATAGCTTTCTAACAAAAAAAGAATTTTTAAGATCCGAGGGATAGAACCGATTTTGGAAGAGGGATACGGACAGACAGACAGACAGACATACGAACAGACAGACAGATGGACATCAACCGCATTTCAATACCTACAGCGATTTAAATGACTCAAAATTGAATTTCAATGCTAATTCAATGGGAAATTCACCGACAGATAGTAGATTTATGTCCGTCCGGACGTACAGACAGACGGACAAAAAGTATGAAAGTTGGGTATCTGAGGACATAGCTTTCTAACAAAAAAAGAATTTTTAAGATCCGATGGATAGAACCGGTTTTGGAAGGGGGGTACGGACAGACAGACAGACGGACAGACGGACAGACAGACAGACGGAAAGACAGACAGACATACGAACAGACAGACAGATGGACATCAACCGCATTTCAATACCTACAGTGATTTAAATGACTCAAAATTGAATTTCAATGCTAATTCAATGGGAAATTCGCCGACAGATAGTAGATTTATGTCCGTCCGGACGTACAGACAGACGGACAAAAAGTATGAAAGTTGGGTATCTGAGGTCATAGCTTTCTAACAAAAAAAGAATTTTTAAGATCCGATGGATAGAACCGATTTTGGAAGGGGGGTACGGACAGACAGACAGACAGACAGACGGACATCGACCGCATGTCAATACCTACTTTTTCATTTTTTTAATTCTTTCGAATTAAAAAAAGAAAAGTAGGCTAAAATTAGTAATTCTGCGTTTTGGTTGGGATGGATTTGGATTGAAAACATTAGAATAAAATCGTAGGATTTTGGCTTCCAGCTCAATTACACAAAATCCTGATATTTTCTCATATTTTTTAGATTGGTGTATTGTATTGCTATCATTTGTTTTATCTACGCACCTCTATTGTTTTTACTTCGAAAGCCACCTGGACGACCAGAAGATCAGGTAAGATATATTGCTTGTAACCGCTAAAAGTTACAGTTAAAACTTTTAAATTTTTATGATTTACACTAGAACTCCAATTACCCGAAGCAATTGGGACCTAGCCACATTCATATAATCAAAAAATCGGATAATTGGAGTTAATCGGAGAAAGAGTGGATTTTAATCAAATACCCAATGTATTGTTGAGTTGTAAGGTATGTCGTTTGGCAGTTTGAGTTATAAAACAATAGAATGACAAATAGAACAAATTAGTCATTCAAACAAATCCATTTATTGTAAAATGAGAAAAACGGAACATTAATATTACGGATGTAAAATTCGACCACAACCTAAACTACTCCAACTACATTCGTTTAAAAAAACTAAACAAATTAGTTCCACCCTGCAAAGGATCCCGTTGCAAAGAACCATCCAATAAGAAGCGTTCTCGTTAAACGTAGTTCAAACTAAGAAATCAGGAGCGCTGCTATCTTTGAAAATATTTATACTGCAGAAAATTTGTAGTGGAAAGCAATTCTAGTGTGGTGTCTGTACGTATATTTTAACTCGTCCGTTTCCTTACCCTCTCTATAACAGCATTGCGGTAAGTGAAAAATTTGAATTAAGGCACAATTTTTTTTTAAAAAAATTACAGATTTTGTGGAGTTTCATTAGATAGGCGAATTCTTAATGTAATAGTAACAGATATTTTAAATAAAATCCAATTATATTTTTTTAACATTGAAAGTTGGAATTGTAACATTGTTTTGAGAATGACCCATATAATTAACTCTTTAGGTTAGTTCGAATTATCGTCGCACTAGAGCTACACGAGGGCTATTGGCGACGGGCGTTATGATTTAGAACTACAGTCAGGTGACGAGCCGACACCTGAGTAGGTGTCGCACCTAACGCAACCGTTAAGGGCGACATCGTACGCAGCGTTGGGACTTTGGAGCATATTTAACGTGCTCTCCCTCTACACGGGGTATTATTCGTCGGACATTTTTGGCTGCACGGGCCGCTTATAGGTAGGCAGCTATTTGGCGATGCTCCCCGAACCTGGGACCTTCCGCATCCTAGACGAATGCCTAACCGACTGGGCTGTAGTTAACTCTTTAAAGACCACTCCGTTAGATTATTCTGACGATACGTCATCATTAGAAAGGGGCGTATCCATAAAAATTTGGCAGGGAAATTTTAATAGACAAATTAATTGGTAATAATAAAAATCGATAATAAAAGTCTTTAACAACTAATATGTGCATTCGTCATTAAGTACATGCATTGATTAAAATTCGAACATTAGTATTATTTAACATAGCACTAATACTTATTTAATTAAATGCTCTGGTAGTTATTAAACGCATTTAATTAAATAATCCTTGATAATCAATATCACATTTTAATTAAAAACCATTTGATTTGCATGAAAAGTTTATGCCTCCATAAGAAATAAGCCAGCGTGAACAAATATGTTCATGTGTCGAACCTAACCATCGAACCTAACCATCATCGAACCTAACCGTCGAACCTAACCTATAATTATCTTTATAGGCTCTATAGGATTTCCAACACTCAACGCAAAGAAGCAGCTGGGGCACAGCTAAAAAAATATTCTGGGAGGTGTTTTTTATAATTAAATTATTTTATTATTTATTTTATTTTGATTTTATTTATATTATATTTAATTTCTTTATAATTAAAATTATTCGTTTAAATTTTTTAATTTTTTTATTGGTACTCGAAAGTAAGTTTTTTCTAAGAACATTTTAGTTATTAATTTTTTAACATGCCAACTTCTTGCTGTGCTGTTGGTTGCGTACCAAATTACTTAAATATTTAGGGACTTTTCATCGAATAGTTAACACTCTGAATTTTGTTCTAAGAAACTTATCTAGCAATAAATTATTTGTGTGAATACAAATAAAATTCTAATACCGAAAAACAGTAGAATCTGAAACCCTAATTTGGCGATAATTTTTGCTTTGAAAACCCCGTTACACAGTAAAAAGTAGCAATAATCTTGGTTTTGTTTAATATAAAAAATATTTTGTTAATAAAATGTATTTGATTCTTGTGTTAATTTATAAAAAGTATATTATACTCTTGCAATATAATTGTATTTACTTTACATTTTAAATCAAATGCATGCAATTGCATTTATTTTTATACTTCGCATAACCTAACAACGTTATTTGGAAAAAGCACTATAATAAGAACACAATAAATAGTACTGAATATTCGTTTTCTTACTTAAGTCATCCGATTAGTCCTTTAACTACACTACTATCATAGATTACAAAGATATTTTATTTGCTTATCGTTTTTAAAAATAAATTTCTATGTAAAATAGAACAATTTTTTTCTCGAGTTTATTTTCCAGTTAATATTCGATACTTCACCTACTCTTTTACGTTATAACACTTTTAAAAAACACTTGATACACGAATAACCTGTAATTAAATTCAAATTTTCTTTTACAAGACTTTCCAAAACCATGGAAAAATTGATTATTAATTTAATTTACTTCGCAGAAAAGAAAACTATTTTCTTAACAATTATTTTCAATCACCAAACGATCGGTCCAATCTTGATTGTTGTCGTTTATCCATTTTTATACGGTCCCGTATTTCAAAATATATGCTTATTATTATCATAACTCAAAAAGTTATGTTAGTAGAATTACGAAATTTGGTACTTTTCATTAACTTTTGACCCTAAATCCATTACTGCAAAAACATTAATGGGTTTAGGTTCATATTTTCCGAAAAAATTATTATTTTTTTTTTAAATATTAAATATTTCTTAAATTATATAAAAGTAACTTTGTTTGGAAAGTTGTAAAGTAGCACAGAAAAAATATTGTCTGGCTACGTATAGTATTATAACGGAGATATGATCAAAAGTTTGGAAATCTCATTAACAAAATCCATAATCTTTCCATATGATCCGTAAACTTTCTGTAACCATAACTCAACAACTATGAGGAAACTGGCAACGAAAATAAATATTTAGAGTATTTTGATAATTCTGAACATTTCTATACCAAAACAATTGGGTGATGCCATTGGAAATTTTAAAGTTTGTATTAATTTCAATATGGAGACTGGGTTTTGTGCCCTAAACCCTCTATGAGTAGGAAGGGGGTTAAAAAGAATTTATTTTGTCAAATACGACCTGGGGTCCACCTGACCCCTTGACCCCCTCTGGATCCGCGCCTGTGACTTCAGATGTGGATGGAGGGTATAGTTTCAGGTTGTGTCCAAAGATTTTACCTAGAAGCAAGCAATAATGGTCAAGTCTACTTTGAGTTTTTCGTTATTGGAGCATATGGTCCCAAAAAAGGGTCCTTTTTGCGAGATTTTGTCTTTGATATTCTGTAATACGAACGAAGTGAATTTCTGTTGAGGGAGGCCGATAAAATTTTCCGCAAATTCAAAACTAAGGCGTTTCGGCGCAATCCTGTTTATTGGAAAAATGTTTGATCAGACCCATGGTTGTAAATTTCTGTTACTGACCAATGTAGTTTCTTCTAAAATCAGTAATCTTTTATTAGACGTTATCTTACGTTATTGATTCATGTAATTTCTGAAATTGGTAATTGCTCATTCGAAATAAATTTCTGTTACTGACCAATGTAGTTTCTTCTAAAATCAGTAATCTTTTATTAGACGTTATCTTACGTTATTGATTCATGTAATTTCTGAAATTGGTAATTGCTCATTGGAAATAATTTTCTGTTACTGACCAATGTAGTTTCTTCTAAAATCAGTAATCTTTTATTAGACATTATCTTACGTTATTGATTCATGTAATTTTTGAAATTGGTAATTGCTCTTTGGAAATAAATTTCTGTTACTGACCAATGTAGTTTCTTCTAAAATCAGTAACTTTTATTAGACATTATCTTACGCTATTGATTCATGTAATTTCTGAAATTGGTAATTGCTCTTTGGAAATAAATTTCTGTTACTGACCAATGTAGTTTCTTCTAAAATCAGTAACTTTTATTAGACATTATCTTACGTTATTGATTCATGTAATTTCAGAAATTGGTAATTGCTCATTGGAAATAAATTTCTGTTACTGACCAATGTAGTTTCTTCTAAAATCAGCCATCTTTTATTAGACATTATCTTACGTTATTTATTCATGTAATTTCAGAAATTGGTAATTGCTCATTGGAAATAAATTTCTGTTACTCACCAATGTAGTTTCTTCTAAAATCAGTAATCGTTTATTAGACATATTATCTAACGTTAGTGATTTATTTAATTTCTAAAATTTGTACTTTTTGACTGGTTATTATTTTATCTTGTACTATAATATAATCAGGTAATTTAATAAATATTTATCGGATATCATCTTACATTTCCAACTAATTTATTTTCGTAACTAATTTGTTGGTCACCTATTATCACTGACTAACTTATATTTATAATTGTTTTCAGACTGCCCTCAAAGATACGGCCATCAGGTATGTCAGCTACACCAACGATGAATCACCAGACGAGGAGGAATGCAGGAAACCACCCCCACAGGCATGGGTACAGTGACGACGTTCCAAAGTTCTAATTTTGAGTTCTTGCGGACTTCAATGACACTTATGCCTGGCAAACGGCAAAGTGTCGGAGGAATGTTTACTTGGTGTAAATTTGATGTGTACCTTGTCTATCTACATGTGCTTCATCTCAATGACTTTTATCTGATCAATGTTTGATGATTGCGCTGTGTTTTTTTAAGCCTTGCTTGCTTCTGATTCAGTGTTATTAAGATTTCTCCCAACCTTAGAAATGTCAAAATTTAAGAAAAGTATTATTTTTCTTTTATTTTTCAAGTGAATATCAATGTTTATAAATTTTCACAATCAATTTTTGTGTATTTGTTTCTGTTTTACAATGATGCTACGTGTAATTGGTAGATTTAACCAAGGGAAAATGAAGAAAGGATATTTTATGCCGTACGTAATGAATTTATTTTATATTTCTCAACGATATTATATTTTTTTACGAATCACACAGGCTGATAAAAATGGCGTTTCTTAATAAATTGGGCTTTATCATTACAATTTTGTGCTTTTTCTTAAATACCAATGCAGTAAACTTTTTGATTCAACAATACTTTAAACATACGTTATAACTGTTATATTAGTTTTAAAAACAATTTTTTATTTAATGTTTTTGTCAATTTTTCTGTTAACATTATTTTCCATCATTGCCAATAACAAAATCTTTGAGTTTTAAAGTGTTAAAAATTGAGGTTCCTCAAGGTAGGGAGACACCCATAATGTCAATTTGTATAAATGTCGACTTGTCGACAATAATGTCGACTTGTTGGTCTTATATGGTGTTTCATAATAGATAGTAAATGTTTTGCCTTTCAATTTTTTTAATTGCAAAGGAAATTTTCAATCAACTTGATGCTTTTTTTGTCATTAGCGATTGATATTGACACAATGATTTATTCTAAATGCTTGCGTTGATTGCACAATCGCTTAAATAACAACAATTTGTTACTTTGTTACTAGAAAACATTCCAATCTGTAGTTAATGTTAAAATATTCATTTTATTTAACATGTTTGATGCAAAAGTAACATCGAATGCCATATCAATGTTTATAAATTTTCACAATCAATTTTTGTGTATTTGTTTCTGTTTTTCAATGATGCTACGTGTGTAATTGGTAGTTTTAACCAAGAGAAAATAAAGAAAGGATATTTTATCCCTTACGTAATGAATTTATTTTATATCTCTTAACGATATTATATTTTTTTACCAATCACACAGGCTGATAAAAATGGCGTTTCTTAATAAATTGAGCTTTATCATTACAATTTTGTGCTTTATCATAATAGATATTATTCTAATGCTGAATATGTCAATACAAAACTTTTGCTCCCTTCTTAGAAAAACTGAAAGAGCATAAAACCTGACCTTATGTGTATTCATTCAATAGATAGATTTTCGGACATTTTATTTTTTATAGACGTAGTTCGTAAGAATCGCTAAAATAAACAGTTTTGACGATTTTAAAGCTAATGTCTGAAATCTACAGCTTCTAATCTATCAGTAAACAGTGATAAATTTTATACTGGGTAGGATACAAAGCTGCCTATGCCATAATAATGTTTTAATACGAATTTAATAGTATTTTTAATATAACAATAATTAAATAATTTGCTGCAGAAAGCGAAAAGCTATTTCTTGTAAGAAAAACAAAATTACCCCTGAGGCATAAGCAAATTGGCTGAAGTGTAAACTTGTTTTCACTACATGAGATTTAAATTAAAAATCTTGACTGAAAATCTTATTGCTTAAAATTAAAAAAAAATATTTCTGTATTGGATGGTTTTGATGGCTCCTCCTTGCTTTAATTTTTAAAATTTAATAAAATTATATAATTTATAAATTAAAAAATTTGTGTTGCTGGAAAACCTGACAGGCAGTTTATACATGTGTATCCCTCAAAGGGTTAAGAATCTCCGATTTTCCAAAATTCTTTCGTAAGTCACGGTTTTTAGTGAATATTCAGTTTCCCAACGAAATTCCGATAAAAATCAATTTTAAAAACATAAAATAAAAACCGATTAAATAAATAAAAAATAATAACTATCATTGAATTAGGGTAAAAATCAAACTTATATTGTAATTTTTTTTTATTTATTAGAAACATTAAGCTCTTGATTAATAAAAGTCAAACATTATACAATTTATAACCGTTTGGATTTCCTTATATTTTTAAATGAGTAAATTGTAAATATATTTTTGTAAATATCTTTAGGACTAAATATACTATAGGGGAGACCGGGGCTAGTTTTTCACGTTTTCTTCTTTTTGATTATATATTTTTGACTTTTATTTATTTTGAAGAAAATAAGATATCACTGCCTTCCTCCTATAGTTATCTACAAACTTGCATTACTACTTTTCTAAAAGTAAATACACTTTTTGGCAGCAAGTGGTTAAATGCAAGCACGTTGAGCTGGAAAACGTGCCCCGTATACGGGGTACATTTTCCAAGACTACCAAAAATGGATGGGGAAAATTTTCCAACTATTCTCGAAAAGATTTAACACGCTTAAAAACATTTTGTTGTTTTTATTTACATTTAGTTGTAAACTAAAATAGCTGAAACGATAATACCCATAATATATGTGTAATTTTTTTAAAAGTTGGTTTACAGTACCAAATTCTTATGTAAAGGTCATTATCACCTGGATCATTTGAATTCAAGCCAATTCTGTAAAATTCCCCTTTTTGCGTAACTATAGTTGCTCTTTTCTACGGGTTGTCTAAATTATTACGAAAGATTGCAAAAAAAATCATTTCGCATGCGCTGAAGTTTGGTGAGATTGCTTCACTTTTTCTTATCCAGCCAATTTACTCCAAACTTATGGATGCAGCATGACATATTTATATTTTACAGTGCAATTATTCACGTTATATTGGAAATATTAAGTTCTTGGATGCTTTTACAATACTAAATCTATTCTTGACAGTTATTAAAGCAACGTATATCGCTTCAGAATGGTACGATTTCTGTCAGCTTTCTTTTTATAGTTATGTAGACAATTTTTAATCGGAAACAAACTTTTTACATTCAGAACTTAATTTTTATGATTATATTACTTGGTCATACATTAAAAAATAATTACATTTTTGGAATATTAGAAATTTTGGAGCGTGTATATACAAGTCATTGTTCTTGCCCCGTGAAATTTTGGAAAACCTGCCCCGGCTCCATATTTTGACTTTAATAGTGCCTTGACGATTTGAGGCTTAAGTTATTTTGAAAACAAATACATATTTAAGTAGAGAGAAGAATCACCTTTAGTTATACGCAATGATAAAACTGTAGGTTAAATGGAAGCACGTTTAATTTAGGCTTGAATTTAAGCATACAAAATTAATCAACTTTGAAAAAAATTATAAAAACAGTTCTAACGAAAGTATTATAACACCAACGGAACAAATATTCTTGTGAGTGACAAAGGCCATGTTGCTTCATAAACCAAGCAGACATTTGGCGCCCCCCCCCCCCCTCAACGACTCATTTCCAATATAAGGCCTGATGGAAAACTTACCCCGTGGTAAAACTAGCCCCGGTCTCCCATATAAAAAATTAATTTTAAAAGGCAGCAACAAATATTTTTTCTTACTTTCTAACTTATGAAGAGAGATTATGCCTAAATTTGGAATGATGCTTTTATACTGTATTATAAATTAATTTTGACCGCCTTACCAATTCGTACGTAAAAACGGTATGTCGTGTTAAGTTTATTGCTAGTGTATAGCACTGACAAAATCTACAAACTTAGTTGTAGTGTTACGTTTTATGTTCTTGTTAACTACTCAGGTCACGGCCAACTTCAATTACAAGGCCAGAGAAGCTTTCCCAAATATGAGCCAAATATGAGTAGATGGAATTTTTGACGTCACTGTTCCGAGTGTCGAAGATCGAGAAGCTAGTTCGGGAGCATTCGGAACCCTAAAAATGTGGTCACTCGTGAACGAGTGGTTCCGAACAGGTTTCGAGAAATTTTATCTTCATCTTCGGAACAACGTCACTCCGAACTATGACGTCAAAATTTCCGTCCCCGAGCGTGTCTGGTAGAGCTTCTTTGGCCTTAGTAGTTGAGTAGGCCGTGCTCAGGTAGAATATTGAAGACTAAAAAAGTTACAAACTGGTTGAATTTGTTGTATTTAAGTTTCATTAAAGATGTCGTTATACTGTTTCGTAACGAAACGACATTTCTTTCTGAAACATCTTAAAAAAGAAAGTGTGTTACTTGGGTGAACAGCATCATAATGTTTTTGTGAGTACTAGACGTGTTAATCACCAATGTTAAATTTTGATGTAAGCATGTATTTAAAGATTTATATTGTATTATTGCAATGGATAAAAGCTAATTAAAGTGTGGCATTCCTGTGCTTTAAGATGCAAAACTGTGTAAAGATTGTTGGGCTCTGAGCTGTGTGCATATGTAACTTTGTAATATTATAAATTTGTCGACCCATTTACAAATAATATTCTTTACCAGTTAACATAAATACGTTGACTGGTTGGTGTTGTAATTAAAGTTATGTGTGAAAAATGGTTGCAACATGAGTAGAGGAATTTAAAAAAAACCACTTTCATTTATATAGTGAACCCTAACGAAAATGATTTTTTCACACCCTTGTACACGTCACAGGACTTTAAAAATTCGTGACGGCAATCAATGGGACAGTGTACTATCTAATTAGGGACCTTGCAATTATTCGGGTCAAATTTCAATAATCAAAACAAAAAATATTTACAAGTGTCTATATAATTAACCACCTGTCCCTATTATGGACATGCATGTCCATACTAGAGACCGGTGGCTCCAAATGGAATTACAACTGGATGAAAGAGCCACACTTCAATGGATTATAATCCATTGAAAGTGTAGCTCTTTCGTCCATGTCTATACCCTCCCTTCAATAATTATTGAAGGGAGGGGATAAAAAAAATATCGTAAAGTATTGTGGTTGAGAAGGGGGGGGGGGGGGGTCAAAGTAAATATCTTCAAAATGTGTTCTTTACAAGTGAGGGAGGTTATTTTCATTGTGTACTTGAAACTCTATTACTTATAACTATAAATAATAACTTAGATTATTGTTAAGAGTCAATGCGGCTATTTATTTAAAGAATTTGTCATCATTTGAAAAATCATTAAAAATCTAATTAGTTTAATCACAGTTAAAAAAAAATTACAATTTGGCAAGACACAAGATACACAAAAGTAATTAAGAAAGTATTAATAATTGGTTTATGTCGACTGGCCAACAAATCGGAATCGTACAAATGGTGTGAAATCCCAATATATGCATCAATGGATGTTTAAGTGTTTAATAACTAAAAGAATATATTTGTGAATTTAACAATAAAAGACTTTTCCGAAAGTATTAAGTAACTAAATACCACAAAATAAATGGCTTTTTGTGCTACCTTTAAGGAAATACATCGAAGTAAATATTATTTACCAGCTTTATTAAGATGCTCAAAAACTCGAACTTTAAGTTACAGAATAAATAAAAAAGTTATTTTAATTCTTCAAAGTCTTTAATCCCGGTGACTTAAGTATTTTAGGATGATAATTGCGGGCTCTAACAGCAAATATCACAGTCATCACTTAAAAAAAATGAGTTAAGAGTATATGTTGCTTCTTTACTTTTCTTGCAGACGTAAGGTACCGAAGATTTACTACTGAAAAACTAACAATATACCACTTATGTTTAATGTTAATATTTAAATTGGGTTAAAAAAACTAACGTTCTTCGTTAAATTTGGAATTTAAAAATTTTATAATTTTTTAATTTGTCTCTTAATTTTACTAATTTTTATGTTCAAAACCTGTTTTCAATCTGATTGCTTGAATACAATTGCAAGTTTATTTCTTTATAGGATTTGTTTGTATAATTTTATTTGGGGGGGGGGGGGGGGCTTGGCTAGTTTTTGCAGTTTTTCTACACCTTTAGAACTCCCATAAGCTTTGTGCCCAAAAAAAATATTACAAACTAAACAACTTTGCTAACAATGTATTTCTCTATGTGCTACACTTTGGAAATCATTTTTGGAAAAATGTCTATTTTTTAGTTTTTTATCTGTAATTACTCAATGTTCGAGCTGGTGTAATTAATAACTGTTATTGCAATGTAAGCCCAATGTAAAAACTGTATTTATTTTGAAGTTGTTGACATTGTGTATAATAAATTATAACTACAAAATACCAGCGTTTAGTGATCATT
Source organism: Oedothorax gibbosus (assembly GCA_019343175.1). NCBI lineage: Eukaryota > Metazoa > Arthropoda > Arachnida > Araneae > Linyphiidae > Oedothorax > Oedothorax gibbosus. The sequence goes on along the minus strand of CM033276.1, from coordinate 26,815,496 downwards.
GAAAATACAGCCTGTATCTAATATTAACCATTAAATTCAAAATACATACAAAACATTGAACACAAAATGCGCTATAGAACTCTGTTACATTTAATCCTCTCTAAAGGAAACAGACGTATAAGGCCGTCATCTGTTAGTTGGGTTTTCCAGCAATACATATAGTTTTTAAGATGACGCATTTGTAATAATGGTAAAAAACATATTTAATTCGGTAATTTGTTGGGTTTTTTAGGATAGTTATTACTTTGAATTCCTTTTCGAAAGGAAACTTTATCTAGATTTTAATTATATATTTGCACGAGTAAAAAAGATTATCTTAAAGCATTAGAATATGTCCTTCCTTGACTATCTACACTAATAATGTTTGATTTGTGTGGGTGTCTGTTTGTCGGACGGAAATCTATCTTCGTCTGAACCACGAAACAAGGAGATATGGGAAAGGTATTAAAACACGCCGAATGAAACGAGGAAGTTATTCCACGATTTTAAAAGTTTCTGTAACGTCGTTTTTTCGTGTAACGCTGATTGCTGATTTACTAGCATTGCTCACATTTTTCTAAATTAAAAAGAGTACTCCATTTCTCTCTAATTTCTAAAGATTTACATCTGATTAGGGAAGATTCATGGAGTAAACAACTTAAATTATTGGCGGAAATAGTTTATTAGTACAGCGCGGCCTCTTGAATTCCCACCGAAACATGTAAATATGTACGTAAAAACAATTTTTTGCACCAGTAATCTACGTTTTTCTTCATGAATCTACTCATGTATTATGCGCATAGCTGAAGATACACTGCTCAAAACAATTAGGGGAGCACTTTGCGTACTTTTGTTTACCCTTTCAGTTCCAATTTCTTATTTTTTATTATAAAAATCTAAAATTTGTTAAATAGATTCATTATGCATCCAGAATGAAGTGGTAAAAAAACAGGGGGGAAAAATCTCAATTTCTTAACTAAAATGTAAAGGGGGGGGGGGGGGGGACTTGGAATCATAACTTTTGAATAAATTATAACAAGAATTTTTTCAAAAAATTATTTTTAAAAAAAGTTGAACTCAATTTTTAAACATCTAAGAATGCAAGCGTGAAGAATTTAGGGTCAATTTTTTTTTTTAAATTTTACTAGTGAATTTTATTTTACCGTTTTTTCAAATTTTTATTTAATTGAAACAAACATTATTTAATTCTTCAAAGGACATGATTCTTCCATGTAACGATAAATAAGTACGAGCTCAGCTTAGTGAGAAAAAAATTCAGAAGCTGGTGATACCAAATGGAATCATAGGGGGTGAAATAGTTTAAACCATGCGTTCCCCTAATTGTTTTTGAGCAGTGTATTATCTGAATATCTGATTAGGGGTTGATTAAACTGTTAAGAGATCTGTAATAATCTTGAGGTCTTTTGAAATTAGGGAGAAAATTTAAGGAGTACTCTTTAATTTAGAGCCACGTGAGCTATGCATGATACTGATGAATATAAATCAGCAATCAGCGTCACATTCGTTCGAAAGTTGTGACATTTTAAAGGCGATCTCATAGACATAACATGAAACCGAACATTTAAAAAATATCCCTTCAGGGACATGCCGAAATTGTGGAGGTGGCGATAGATGGCAGCATCTGTCATATATGTGTGTGTGTCGTGTCCGTCCTTCTTGACGATGGTTTATAAGCGGGTCTTTGTGACCAAGCACACAAGCCTGAAAATATATGTCTACCAACCAATAAAAAATATCTCTCTGATCAAGTGAAATAACAATTAAAAGTAAGTATAAGAAAGTAGGTTTAATTTATAAACTGTAGTGGGGTTGTTTCAAATGATGTAATTCTCATGTTTTCAGTTTTTTCTTTCCTGCGATTTCATTGGTTGTTTCGATTTCCCTTTAAAAATGACCGGGTTTTTTTTCGTCTGCTGTGTTTCCATTTTTAAAGTTCTTCACGTGCAATTTATTTTTATTCCTGCTATTTATTATACTTTATCAGTTTTAATTCGATTAAATTTCAAGAATGCAAAGCATGACCAAAATTTCAATGCTGTTGGAAAACTTCGGTTTATATGATATTTTGCCTTGCGTAGACAAATTAAGAAAAATTTGGGAACGGTAATTTAACGTGATTCGCGAACAGAGCAAAGCTTTAGTTCTACTGAAAGAAAAGTTTGTACACAACATTCATTTCATTAAGGTAAGAAATTATTATATTGTTCAAAGCAAATGCAATTCCAGAAGGACTAAAACTGAAACAATAGAGCTGGAACTGTTGCTACTAAAGACGTGAAACATTGCCCATTTGAATAAGGTTATTTGATTTTTTTAAGCGGCTGTTGTTTTATCAGAATTGTTAGGGAACAGTCGCACAACGTCGGGTATATAAAGCTAGTTCTGAAAAAATTAGAGGGGGTGCAAATGTGGAAACCCAACCAGTTTATTTCATTCAAATTTCTTTCTCAAGCATCGATTCGTGAATCAATGTCACGTGAAAACAGAGCACTAATCGAAAGAAATTTAGGAATTAAAGCTGGGAGAAAATACGTCGCATGAAACCAGCCAATTAAGCTATAAACTGAAAAAAAAATAGTTGAATTTTGTTAATTAAGATAACTTTAAGTATGTTTACATATTTTATGTAAATTTGAAAGGAGAAAACATTTTAAAACTTTGTTTATGTGAGCTGCAGTCTTTTTTAAAAGATTAAAATAATAAATTATCAATCTAGTGGTAGTACTCACAAATAAATTAAATATACTTGTAGTTATTGAATAATGAATCTCTCCTCTTTTTATAGGAAGTAAACTTTTCTCCGCTATTCGAGAAGGTTAGAAAATATAACTTATTTGGTTTTCGAGAGTTGTCAGGGGGAAATAAATACATCAACAGACAAGAAAAATAGTGAAGTTTAATTGGATCGAACTGTTTCTGCGTTGCAATTCAGTGTTTTGGCTCGTACGAAGAACAAAGGAAGACCGTAACTAGCATCAAAATTGAAGGTTAGTCTATTTTTAGTCAAATTTTCTTTTCTTTTTTTAAAATTGAAAGAATTTTTTTTTTAAAAATCCTAAAAGTAGGTATTGACATGCTGAAGATTGGCTCGATCCAAATAATTTTGTGCCGTATGGCATCAGAAACCCAAATTTTATTTATCGATTTGTCTGTACGTCCGGACGATTATCTGTCAACCTGTCAGTCGACGAACGATCTTAAATTTGACATTTCAACGTATGTGCGTTTGAGAATATTGTTCCCATAATAAAATGAAATCATCCAAGTGCTTAGTTTTTGAGAGTTTCAATTTTAAGGGGGAATGGGCGCGCAGGATCGCGGGTCTCGAAACTCAAGTGCCTCAGTGTTAACCCAATGGGAAAAAAACTATTTTTTCTGCCACATTTCTCCGACTGTATTGAATATTTTTGCAAGCGAATTTTTTTGTGGGATAAATGTAGCTGACTTACAGGTCCCGACCCTCCCACGTTTTGAAATTGGTTCGAATATTATTTTCAATTTTCTATAAATAATTTTACACAAAATATTCGAAGCAATTTCAAAAAGTGGGAAGATAGAGACCTATTATTATCTAGAGTTATCTACTTTTATTATTTAAAAAAAAACAGTTTGTAAAAATATTCAATACATCCGGAGAAATGTAGCAGAGAAAATAGTTTTTTTCCCATTGGATTAACACTGAGTCACTTGAGTTTGGAGACCCGCGATCCAGCACGCCCATTCCCCCTTAACACTGAAGAAAGTAGGCAAAGTTTGAATGGATTCAAAGCAAAACACGTATTTGAAATAGTGTTATTAGATGTCAGGTAAAATGTAAACTCAACTGTAACTATTCTATAATGATAATAATGATGCAAATGATTATTATATTGTAGTTGTTGTGAATGTGATGGGGGGGATGTTGTTGAATCAATTAGGATGCGATGAAGAAAACGTTGTTGTTGAGAATGTAATCATATTAAGTAAAAATGATGATCATAATGGTGATGATGTTGTTAATGTTTGGTTGATGTTGATTACGATGCCTTTGTTGTTTATGATGATGTTATTTATGCTGCTGTTTATGTTATTAAAAGTGATGAGGATGATAAAGAAGACGATGGTGATGTAATAGTAATGATGATTTTGAAGGTGAAGTTGTTAATGATGAGCGCATATTGATGACGAAGATGTTGTTGTTGATCATGATGACGTTGATGAGATGTAAACATATTATGTAATAATAATGATCATGACGGTGATGATGTTATTAATGTCTAGTTGATGTTGATTATGACGTTGGTAATATGATAATGCTGTTTTGTTGTTAATATTTAGCGGATGTTGATGACGACGATGTTGTTGTTGATTATGACGTTGGTAATATGATGTTGCTGTTGTTTTTGTTGTTAATAGTGGGCGGATTTTGATGACAACGATGTTGTTGTTGATCATGATTATGTTGATGACGACGATTGTTGTTGGTCATTGATGATGTTGTTGTTGATTATGATGCTGACGGGGATAATTAATAAAATTTTTTCCTTCTGATTCAAATCAGGAGGAGGATGCCATCAATGTTATGTTGTTGTTGATATTGATGGTGATTAATATGATGGTAGTGTTATTAATAATATTGAAGACGAAGATGTTGTTGAACATGATTGAAAAAATTGAGTTGAGTTGAATTATCGTCAAGGGCTCGTCAGCTATCGTCAGCTACTCGAGGGCTATTAGCAACGGTCGTCATAAATTAGAACCACAGTCAAGGATGATAATGATAATTATAATAATAATGATACTAGCAATTATAATTTGTAAACTAACCATGTATTTCTGTGATTCCATAATTTATAAACTATACATGTTTCTGTGATTCCACAGTTGATATTGAAGTCGATTTATTGATCATGATGTTGTAGATGTTGCTGTTGATGATGATAATGATGATGAGAATACTGATAATGCTAATAATAAACAAGCCATGTTTTTCTTCCGAATGCAGCCAGAAGTCCATCAGTCATGACGACCCAGGAAGACACGGAGTCCACCAACTGCATCCTGGTGTTCATGCAGCGGTTCCGCGGGTCCAGGAAGCTGGTCGTGCTCATCGTGGCTATTGCTATCTTGCTGGACAACATGCTGCTCACCTCAGTCAGTGAGTCCTTGTTGAAAATTACGAGACTTGGGCTTATTACAATTTTTGATTTAGTACTTAACAATTTTTTAAAAATAATTTACATAAATTTTAAGGTAGAATTTGATTACTGAAAACTTCTAGTTATGTTTTTCATATATTAGCAGGTGTCAAATAATCTATTCAGTGGATTTTACACAGGTATTGAAGACATAATCGAAAGAAAATTTGTTCAATGTCATTTTTAGTTTTAAAAAAATCAAATAATAAAAAAAATCTTTTGTTATATTTTTTTAATTAATTAAAATCTTGATTACATTATTGATAAATTAATAAAAGATATACTAAAATAAAAGACTTACTTAAAAATATATACTTAAAGATACTATATTAAAGAAATATACTTTAAAATATATATCTTATTCAAATTAAACTATGATCCTAACGGTACAAGAACATTTTAAAAATAAGAATGATTACAGGATTCGGCATTCCCCGTTTGTTTAACACAGTTAAGGGCAAATGAGACCGCGAGTCACCAAACCAAAGTGCCCCTGTGTTAAATCAATTAAAAAAATAATTTTCTAAGCCATATTTCTCCGGCCGTATTAAATATTTTTACAAATAGTTCTTTGATAAATGTACTGACTTTCAGGTCTTTATAATCCCACTCTAAGAAATTGGTTCGAATATTTTTTTTTCAAAAAATAATTTTATAACAAAATATTGCAACCATAATTTCAAAAAATGGGATTATAGAGTCTTGTAAGTTAGCTACATTTATCTATCTAAAAAACCGTACGTAAAACTATTCATTACATCCGGAGAAATCTGACTTGGAAAAAAATCGATTGGATTTACACAGAGACACTTCGGTTTGGAGACCCGTGGTTATTCAGTCTTCTTCGCAATTAAGAATATTGACATTCTTAATTGCTTGCAATTTTGATAAATTATTTTTTTAAGTACCCATCATCCCAGCGTTCTTATATGAGCTACACCATGCGAATGACTTGAAACTGCTGAATGTGACGAATGCAACGACATCGTACTCATCAGTCACTACAGAAGCTGATAGATCTTATGATCAACATGTGAGTGTCGCTTTTTCAAGTTATTAATCCAATTTATATAATAAAACAAGTCACAGTGGACGAAGGAAGAGGGTCCAGCAAGGTAAAGTAAAACAATATTCAAACGAAGATTGCAAGGTTGAGTATACATAACACAAGGTTGGAAAATAGCTCCTGTAAAATCTGAGCCTTACAGAAGGCCATAGACACAATGTATCAATACTGTTTATTTAAGGGGATACGGTACCCAAAACATTATTTCTAGAAATACTAACATAAACTTGTAAATTATAGTGGTTTTATATAATGTTCACTCTAAATAAACATTTTCTAGCAATAACACAAATATTTACAAATAGTTTTTCATTTTTTTTTTTTAAAGTCAACATTTTGAACTTTTTTAAAACGCTACTCTTCTTTCAATTTTCAGAACAACTCCACCAAACTTTTATAGTTTGTTTTTAGTACTATTTTTTAAGAACTGTGCATGGATTTTAAAATGTGAGCTACAGTTAGAAAGTAACATGCATTTATACTGAAAATCACAAAAAAATTACAAAATTATTGAATTTAAATTTTATAAAAAACCAACTATACATGGTAGACCTTTTTCCATGCACAATTTTGTGCACCTTATATATAAGAACAACAGGTTAAAAATTTCAAAATTCTAACTTAATTAGCAAAAAAGCCTTAGGGATTTTTTAAACACAAGAATTAAAAAGCGCGAAACCGAGAAAAAAGGTTGATAGCAAACGAAATACATATTCAAACTTATAGGAATGACCCCAGAAAATATTTTATAACTTTTTTCTACCGAAGATATCGTTATGAAACTTTCAGTAAATGTTTAGAAAAATATATTGTAAATAATAAGAAGTAAAAACCGAAAAAATCGATATTTTAACCAATTTTTGGGTACCGTATCCCCTTAAGATACAAGATGTCTTGAGTAAGTTAAATACCCAATAAGACCTTAAAAGCCTCTATAAGAAAGGACTTGATAAAAGTAAAATTGACATAAAGTTGAAGATCGCGTTGCGTTGAGAGTTGAATGAATGAGCACCCCTGCTATAAATGTCCTTTATTTTTCATCTTCTCTTTTCCACCACGAATAAGCTTCGCAACTTTTCCCAAGACCAGACGACTAGGGACGACGAGATGACTACGACTGAGTTTGTGGCAACGACGACTCTGTCACCAGACATGAAGGAGGTACGTCATGACGAGCTGGTCGAGGAGAACCTGGAGGTCGGCATCATGTTTGCGTCGAAGCCCATTGTCCAAGCAATCGTTAATCCCTTTATAGGACCACTTACCAATAAGTGAGTGGAATTTGGTAATGTAATAAGTGTTTGAATTTACCTTAGTGTCCAACCCCAGGACAAACTAACATAATAGCATTCTGGTCGAAAATATCGGAAAACGTCCAGATATATAATAGTCCAGATATCTATAATAATAAAAGAAAAAATCTGTGTGTCTGTCTGAGAATCGTGAAAGACCAACTTATACTGCCCTCTGAATAATGAAATTTTTAACATAGAATAAATTTAATATTTTCAAAACACATGGGCCTGGATGAAACAGGGGCTAGACGTCATTCGCCTTAGAGTGGAGGACCAAAACATTTGCTTGACGTCATCCGCCGGTTATCGCAAAAATCCAGTAAGAAAAGCAGTTAAAAAATTATTAAATAAATTTTATCTTCTTTTTTTCTAAATTTTATCATCTGTTTTCGTACCTCTATTTTTTATTTATTAAATTCTTTAAATATTATTTCAAAAGTTTTCATTTGCTATTGTTTGCTTTTGCATTGAGCATGCGCCAACACGAATTCGATTTTGTTTTGAAAATTTCAATAAGTAGGCATGCCTCCTAAAACACACAAATTTTCTATTAAGTTATTTCCATCAGGGTGGGGCCATACAGCTAGTACTAGTATATAATATAATCCAAAATAATAATTATTAAAGTAATTTATATTCTATATATCCATAATTAATTAATATTAATTATCCATAATTTATTTATTAATAATTAATTAACAATTCATCTAATTAATTTTTTTAATATCTACCATTTTTTTCCGCTTATTTTCCGATGTTTTCGACACGATCCATTGTGCCCTGAATGCGCGGTGGGACTATTATAACGAAATAGTTTTGTGTTTGTAATAGAAAATTTCAAAAAAAAAATTATTTTTAATTTTGAAGTCAAATTCATGTAAAAAAAACCAATTGCTTAGTAAAGAAAGCTACATTAAAAATTTAAAGAAATTAAAAAAATATCTTTGATATTTGTAACTCAATATGTGTTTTCTGAGTTGCAATAAAAGTATTTTAACCAATTTTTTAAAGAAATATTTTGTCTGTTTCAGAATTGGATACAGCATTCCAATGTTTTGTGGCTTTGTAATTATGTTTTTCTCTGCCTTAAGTAAGTATTTAAAAAGTTTTAGTTTTTTGAAGTTTTCTTTTAGACTAAAAATATATTTCAGATGTGTTTCCTGAGTAAATTTATCACTTTATTTAACAATAAGCTAGTTGTAGCACGATATAAGGTATCTTGACTTTTAATCCCTTTTCGTACGATCTTATTTAAAACGATTACCGCGTTCAGTTCACATTTAAAAAAATCATGTTTATTTAAATTCAGCTTGAGAATAACAGCTTGAAAATTAAATAAGTAATATTTCAAATTTATATTTTAGTTTTCGCCATGGGGACAAGTTACCCGCTCCTATTTGTGGCAAGATCATTTCAAGGTGTAGGTTCAGCATGCACAAGTGTCGCTGGTAAAACGACTCGTATCTATTTTATTATTAAAATAAAAGAAATTTTTTTGTTACGAGATAACGTTTTTATAAAATATACTTTTAAAATTGTTGTTTTTACTACTAGTATCCAAATTATTATAAGCATTTTTTTAACGAAATAACACGAAAAAAAAAACAAATGAACTCATGCCAATATTGTGGTCCATTAAATTTTCCTCTAATTTAAAACAAAACAAAACAAGTAGGTTTGTTACAGAATCTGTCACTTCTTTTTCAGATTTAATAATTACACTTTATCGTTTGCTAAATTTGTTTGAAGTTTGAAGAATAATGACGTAATTTTTTTAATAAATATCTTTGAGCCGTCACGATTTAGAAAATTCAGTTATTATTTATCGTTTGTTAAATTAAGTTATTGTTTGAAAATTATCTAATTAGTAAAATTGATGCTTTTAAAATAAAAGCGAAACTTTGCATATTTTCTATGCAAAGTTAGAATTCTCTAAGCATCTTTCTTCATACATTATATAATGGACCATCAAAAGAACTCTATTGTGATATTACAACAATCCAAACTGAATTATATCACATAAATAAATATTCTTTCAAAAGTGTTTATTTTTATTTTAAATAAAGTTTCTCGTTCGTTTAACGAAATGGCAACAGTGAAAATATTGAATACAAATGGAATTTGCATGTTATTTCAATGAGATTAAATTTTTAGTAATTTAAATTTTTAATGAAATTTGGAATGCAGTCTATTCTGATTTTTTGCTTCAAAATGACGTATTTCACTTCTTTATGAGACTAACGGTTCTTTCTGTGAAAGTGGGTGACGGACGGACAGACGGACGTACTGAACGATGACTTATGACTTTCTTGGTGGGGGTGCAAGTTCGCCAAGCACTGCGACCTCAGGTCTATTGTACTCAACCCCAGAAATGACACAGGCACAAGAGACACACAAAGAAAGAGACGACACAAACACATAGACAAATAACAACATTTATTGAAAAACACAAACATCCATGCCTTACCGGGATTCGAACCCGAACCCAGAAGCTCCAAAGGCTAGCTCCCTAACCGTTGCGCCGCCGAGTCGGCTACTGAACGATTATAATACCTTGCACTTCTTACGTTATAAACGTAGTGTGGAAGCTAAAAGCTAAGTTTAGCTATATGTTGCACGGATAAACTTCATATAACGATTGTTGCGTTATTCAAGGTATAGTGATGTTCATGACGTTAATAAACGAGTCACGTTATAAATGAAGTTGAATAATAAGTGAAGAAAATCATGTAAAATAAGTATGATACAAATTTCAATTAAAAATGAATGTATTGAAAATTATTAATTTCATAATATTGGTGAAAGTTAAAAAATGACATCGATTGTATAAATATTTACCAAAAATAAATTTCAAATTTAGCAACTTTACGCATCATTTGGCGAATGAAATTAAGTTTAAACTGAAAACGAATTTGTTTCTTTTTTTTTAAGAAGGCATTTTGGATATCACATAAACGTATATTTTTAGCGTTATAACTGAAGATTTAAATAAAAAAAATTGTAGTTAAAAGCAAGATATTAAAACACATGGGTATCTCAAGGGACATATTTGGCGTTAAACAGGTAAAAAGGCGCCAAACACAGCATTAATTCTATATTAAACATTTACATGCTAAATTTGGCTAGTTTCTTTTATTTTATTTCGAAAATTCAATAATTATTACTTATCGTTTTTGAAAAAATTTATTTATGTTTCAAAGAATAAATATGTAATATTCCTCGCTTTTAAATGGAATGAAAACATTTCATATCAACATACAAAGAATCCGTAGTAAAATATATTTGGCGTCATTTCAAACTAATCGATGCCACAAAAATAAATTTATTTTATTTTTTAAAAGAATTAAAGTTTCTCGAGCGATTGTTGCGAATGGAAATGGTGATTTAATTCTAATAACAAACAGGGCCTTTAGTTATTTGTAATTCAAACTTTTAAACGCCAAAATTAACTAATTTCAAAAATGGCTTCCTATTCTTTTTAAATGAGCATTAAATTTTGCAGTTTTTTTTTTTTAAATAATTGAAGTACTTCGAATTCGAATTATTTTCTGAAATTTTCAATGTATTCTAATTTCGATGTGCTGAATTTTTTTGACGTATCACACTTATCCGTAGCATTTGTAGTTTGGGCTATGAAAGTGCGTGACGGACAGACGAACAGACAGACGGACAGACAGACGGACTGGATGATTATAATACCTTCCACTTTTTACGTTATAAACGTAGTGTAGATGCTAAAAACGAGTTTGACTGTACTATATGCAACTTTTCTTTGCACGTAGGAATGGGCATGCTTGCTGCTCTCTACCCTGACGACAGAGAGCGTGGAAAAGCCATGGGAATTGCCCTAGGGGGCTTGGCCCTAGGTGTCATTTTAGGGCCGCCCTTTGGCGGAGTTTTGTACGAGTTTGTGGGAAGGGCGGCTCCATTTCTGGTGCTGGCATTCATATCACTTTTCGATGGACGTGAGTTATATTTTAATCATTTTTTAATAAAGGGTTGCTTTTGGGCATTTACAGCCTCGACTGATTTCTAAGTTGGATTTATGTTGATTAGAGCTGTACATAAGCTATTTGTCAGTTTAAATCACTGTCAAGTGATGACATTTAAAAAAAAAATTAACAGAAGTTTTCTTACGATAGTAAATTTAAAAATAATTACTTAATAATTGAAGAGCTAAGTGTAATAATGTGCTACAATTAAAAAGGAAAAAATTAGAAGTTTTTAGTTAGCACTTTGATACTTAAAAAACGGCAACTACAAAAAGTAAAAACTATACTTAACTTAAAGTTTATAAAAAAGGGGTACTTGTTACCTATAAAATAGGGAATAACATGTTCGTTGACACAAAAAAATTCTTAATTTTTTCAAAAATGTCAGGCAGCACGTTCTTCCACTAAGCTTTTCAATTATTTAATTACGTATCCCTTAATTTAATGACGCTTCACCCCGCGTCTACCCACACTTCTAGCACTGGTTGTTAAAAATTGCGTTGTTGTCCAGTGCTGCAGCTGCTGGTTCTGCAGCCTCAAGTGACGACGAGAACTCAGGAAGGCGCCTCTTTGCTCTCTCTCATCAAGGATCCCTACATACTCATTGCTGCAGGTAAGTTGCCAACAGTGATTGGAAAGGGATTGGATTACAGGGATTGGATTACTTTTAAGGAGGAATGGGCGCGCTGGACCGGGGGTCTCAAGGGGGGTGGGGGGGAGGGGGGGGGGGCAAGCAAAGTGCATCAGTGTTAATCTTACGGCAAAAAAAATATTTTCTCTGCCACATTTCTTCGACCGTATTAAATATTTTTACAAGTGGATTTTTTATGTGATAAATGTATCTGACTTACAGGTCCCGACCTTCCCACTTTTTGAAATGGGTTCGAATATTTTTTTTTTAATTTTCAATAATTAATTCTACACTAAATATTCGAAGCAATTTCAATAAGTGGGAAGATAGAGACCTGTAAGTTATCTACATTTATTATTTAAAAAAAAAACGTTTGTAAAAATATTCAATACAGCCGGAGAAATGTGGCAGTAAAAATAGTTTTTTCGCCATTGGATTAACACTGAGGCACTTGAACTTGGAGACCCGCGGTCCATCAGCGGGTACATTCCCCCTTAAAAAGCAACTCTGTTGCAGTTACTTTATTAAAAAGATAACTCTGTTACAGTTACTTTATTAAAAAGGTTACTCAGTTACAGTTACTTTATTAAAAAGGTTGCACTGTTACAGTAACTTAAATAAAAAGGCAACTCTATGCTACAATAACTTTCTTAAAAAGGTTACTCTGTTACATTTACTTTATTAAAAAGGCAACTGTTACAGTTACTTTAATACAAAAGGCAACTCTGTTACAGATACTTTTATAAAAAAGTAACTCTGTTACAGTTACTTAACATGAAAAGTAACTCGTTACAGTTGCTTAATGCGAAAAATAACTACTATTTACATACTCATTGCTACAGGTAAGTTGCAAACATGCATTGGAAAGATACTTTTAAAAATCAACTCTGTTACAGTTACTTTATAAAAAGGTAACTCTGTTACAATTTCTTTATTATAAAGGTAACTGCTACAGTTACAAATACTAATATGAAAGTACTATTACAGTGCTTGTATATGAAAAATAGCTATTTACAGTTACTTTTTGTAATTTCAAAGTAGGGTAGATGACCAGTGAGTGAACAGGCCCCAGTGAATGAACAGTTGGAAAATACATTGAAAAAATAAGGATTGAAAATCATTCCACTGGATGAATTGGAGAAACCTTTTTTCTAGTTGTCAGTAAGACTTGTAAAATAAATACTGAGCATGAAAATGTCAATGAATCTAGTTTTTAATTAAAATCCAACATGTTTATTGACTGGACATTTTTGTGTTCATTCACTAGAAAAGAACTGTTCATTCACTTGGCTTAAGCGTTCATTCACTGGTTAGTCTACCCTATAGGAAAAATTACAATTTAACCAAAAGCTTTACAGAATTTGTAAGTAATTCTATATTGAAAATTGTAGATGAGCACGTCACATGTCAATAGAACACACAATCAATTGATGCACAAGAATTCAGTCTGAAACAAATGATCTCGGTGAAGAGCAGCGTGTGAAGTAGGGGAAAGAAGGGTAATTGCGCCCACTTAAGCAAAAGTGACTGCAACACGCATAATACGACACTTTAATTATGTTTTTTTATTACCATTTATAACTGAACAAATATAAAACAGAATGCCGTATCGTTAAACATGAAAACAATAACAATTGTGCTGAAAAATTGAAAACAAGAAAATATTACATTGAGCGCCATTACCCGAACAAGTTGGGTAATGCCGCTCACTGCGACGGGTACTGCCGCTCATTATTTAAAGCCTTTTTAGAACATATTTCACAACTGATTAAAGTAATTTTGCAATTTGAAATAGTCACAAATATAGTTTTCTGCTTTATCCTCTCCACAACAATATTAAAGGCTCTACTTAGAACAGGATTTGCACCTAAACCATAGTTCGTTGTCCTTTCCGAACTCCCCGCAATCATTACATATGCCATTAATTTCATTTCTAATAATACCTTCGCCAGATAAATCGTCCATTTCATCATTATCACATATCATGGTTTCATCGATGATTTCCTCATCTGTACTGGCCAAATCTTCTTTCTTTGACGATTTTTTTACTTTTCTTGGTCTGGACTTTATTTCGGCTTTCGACTCCTGTTGTTTCACCAAATAAAGCCTTTTTTATTTTTTTCACCCTTATATTTTTCTTTGGCGTCTTTGCCAGTAGATTGTACGTATTTGTGCAGCTTTCGTAGTATTTAAAGAAGAGGCTGTCTTGGATTCCTTGAGACGGCGTCGTTCCTCTTTCTTTTCAAGCATAATTTTCATGGGTGTTCCTGCAAGGATGACAGATTTTTGTTTTACTTAAAAAAAGTTAATAAAACAGTTTTGATTAGTTGTAATTCGACTCTTCCAAAAGTGGAGGGTAATACCGCCCATCTGAGCGTCATTGCCCGATCGCGCCATATTTGATTTCGAGCCTGATTTGATTCGCGCCATATTTGATTTCGGTCTCTGCAACGCACACAATGTGTCCAATGAATAAACTTAGTTACATTAGATAACAAGATTATTATGCTTCGTAACTATACAATGATCATACTGTTAACAGTAATTATAGTTGACTTACTTCGAAATTAGCTTCAGAAGTTTTTTAGATGAAAATACATGAAAAATTATTCACGGACGAAATACTATGTGCTTTTGCTTTGCCAGCCGCCTTTATCACACTGAGCATTGCACGTGCTTTCCGCTAGGTGTAAGTATTGTCAAATTAACTTAGGGGTTGCCCAGTTTGTCACAGCTGAGCTGAGCGCGATTGCCCTCTGATCGCTATTACCCGTCTCTCCCCTAACGGGAAAGTAACAAACTTTTTTGTTACTTCGTTACCAGTTACACTTCGTTAACAGTTACAGTTTTTTTCCCGAAAAATCTAACAGCGTTGCGTTAAAAAGGTGTGGCGGTTCACCTCACACGCTACCTCAATATGCGATCAACAACTAGGTGGCGCTGATTTACCACCTCGTTCCTACCACTATTCTTGATTACAACGTTTATAGTAGTATATAAGCCGAGGTATCACGTCCGGGTCACTACTGTAGCTGCCTCAGTAACCCACAGTCTACCAAAAGGATCCGCAAGGTGGAGATGAGTTACCTCGGCTTATATACTACTATTAACTTTGTAATTAAGAATAGTGGTAGGAACGAGATGGTAAATCAGCGCCACCTAGTTATTGATGGCATATTGAGGTTGCGTGTGTGGTGAACCGCTACAAAAGTAAGTGTTACAGGTAATACGTTACTCCAATCTCTGATTGCCAACCAGCTCTGTAAGAAAAGGCATTTGCTTTGCACACAAAAAAAATCCTCTAGATGACAGAATATTTCTGGCACGCAAAGTTGATAGAAACAAAAGTTTGTTAATATGTTTTGAAATATAAAAGAAGAAAAATATCGTAATTTCATAGATATAACTGAGATATAACTTCCATAGATATAACTTCCATAACTGAGTGACACTCAATGTCATTCAGTTTTTAAACCTTTCAATGAAACGCCTATAATTGACACGAAATTGGAAAAAGCAGCAAAATATCGTAGTTGGAGAATATGAGATAGGATCAGGTGGGTTAAAATAAGTCACGGGGTAAAATAGGTGAGTTTTAAAACAAAATTCCTTAAAAAACAAACGAGATAATTTTTTCTTCTCCTGTTGCCAGTTTTATATTTTATTGATACTGTTCATTTTATATGCAAAACTAACTGTAAATTGTACTGTGCAGTTACAGTTTTTTGCCATTATATTTTTTCAGTTGTGAAACTTTAAATTCTGGATGTAGAAAACTTTTGTTTTAAGAAAAGTTAGAAGTACGTGTATATTAAATTTTTATCTTACTGTATACAGATGCTGTTCAAGAATAATTTCAGAAAGTTTCAAAGTAAAAAAAGGAAAAACTTATTTTTTGTAGCAAAAAAACAAAAAAGGTGGGGTAAAATAGGTCAGATTAACATATAAAATAGGTTATGCTAAGCCCACATTATACAAATAACATCATTTTTTGCTTTTTAAATCTCTTTATGATAACTACCATTCTTATAAACTGCTTTTAATAATTGTATGTTACTCTTTTACTCATAAATAACTGCAAATTTGAAATTCATTGTCCCCTTCATTATTGAAACCTGCTTTCAAGAATTTCAATTCGAAAACGATGTAGGTGGATGGTGGATTTTAAAAAGTGGGATATTTCCTCGGTATATATTGTATGAAAACAAATGCTTAAAAACTATGTTCCCGGCATAATTTCAACAGTTGAATCAATGGCAATCACATAATCAATTAAAAAAAGTCAAGCTGTTGCAGCAGTGTCATCTACGTCGGTAACCACAACTCGTCAGACTGTTTGAGCTACCTTTCAAGATAAGTCAAGTATAGGTTTTCTTTTAGAGCACATCAAATCTGCAATCGTAGAGACACTTCTCCAAGCTTGAAATTCCTTGCAAGGAAGCCATGTAGAGAAAAATAAAACTTATGTAGCAAGAAATGGGAGAAATTATAACTACTGCATCTTTTTTAAATATACTACATATCAAAAATGTAAGAATGGAAAATAAATCTGCAAAAATGTCTGTAGGGAAAAAGAAAAGAAAATGAAACTATTACATGTTAAAAAAAAACTACATTGAGCTATGATAGTTTTGACAATTTCAATTCACTAAAAATAAGAAAGTGGTTTCAGGTCGAGTTTTTCGGGGATAAACCCAAGAAGTTATTTCTTGGTATTCTTTCACAAATTGAAGAAGACCTATAGACAGCAATATTTTTAAGAGAAAAAGAAAGTTCCTTTTTCATTTTCTCGAGATGATGTTTCGGATGGAGATGCTTCTCAAATTGTAAAAGTCCTCCCCAAACCAGGATTGATCCTCAGGGGACTGTATTAGTTCTTGTGAATATTTATATCATCTTACCTGATGGCTTTCTAAATATTGTTAAAAATAAATTTAAACAAGAAGTTCTAGAAGAATTAAATAGCCTACTTTCATGTTATTTAAATACTTACTGAAATTCTATTCGGAAAACAAATTGGTTCCTAACAGAAATATCATCAATAACCGTTTCTATACATAGATTTGTACACATTAGAAAAAATCACTAAACATAGCATCCAGCTATAATTTAAACTAAAAAAAGACAAAATCAACTATTTTCCGAAAAAATATTTAGCAAATGAACTTAATATTATTTATTATCTGCCCAATTTATTTGTAGTTCGAAGAATAATTAAATATTTATTAATAACAAAAGTAATTAAACTACTCCAAACTGCATTAAAAAATAAGAAAAGTGAATTAAAACTAAGCATAATTGTATGCAAAAAATATGCATTGCCGCTTTCTTGGTAAACAATTAATGAACAATCAAAGAATCACATTGTGCTGCATTTTATGACGTCATTCCAAACTGATTCATGAAAAAATTATTCTGCTTTAAATATTTTTAAATAAATAAATTTTCTTATGTCATTGTTGATTTGGCAACAGTGATTTAAATGACTCAAAATTGAATTTTAATGCTAATTCAATGGGAAATTCCCCGACAGATAGTAGATTTATGTCCGTCCGGACGTGCAGACAGGCGGACAAAAAGTATGAAAGTTGGGTCTCTGAGGTCATAGCTTTCTAACAAAAAAATTAATTTTTAAGATCGGATGGATAGAACCGATTTTGGAAAGGAGGTACGGACAAATGGACAGACAGACGGACATCGACCGCATGTCAATGCCTACTTTTTCATTTTTTTAATTATTTCGAATTAAAAAAAAGAAAAGTGGGCTAAAAATTAAATAATTGAAGTTGTTTTTAAAGGCTGACTAATTTTCCCCACTACTGACCTATTTTACCCCACCCCACGGGGTTAAATGAGTCATTGACATCACTTTTTTAAACACATTTAATCAATATCAATAATTTGTTTATTCCGGGAAATTTCACTTCAAATGTTATAAGAAAGATGTTCATTTGCATAGCCTTAATATTTTTTACACTGGTAAAATTGATATTTTAATTGCTCTGAAGGTGTGAATGCAGAATGCGCTGTTTTTTATTACCTATTTTACCCCACCTGACCTGAGAGAGAGAGAGAGACCTCTCTCTCTCTCTCCAGAGGAGGAATCCCAGCCACTCTAATATTGACACAAGCTAAGTTTAGGCTATTCTAGTTTTTTCAGAACTTCTTGATCTTCCTGTGCAGGTGCCATCGCGTTCGCCAACATGGCGATCGCCACCCTGGAGTGTTCGCTGCCCCTGTGGATGATGGACACTATGAACGCCCCCAAGTGGCAGCAGGGGGCGGCTTTCTTGCCTCCCAGCATCTCCTACCTCATAGGCACGAATCTCTTCGGTCCCTTAGGACACAGGATGGGCAGGTAAGGCATGCGAGATTTTCACACAGAGATTTTTATCTGGGATATTTATAATCTATAACCACCTGCTATGGAAATTCAATTTTGAATTAAAAAACCTACATTTTAAATTAAAAATCTAAATTTTCATCTCATACAGTGAAAACAAGTTTACATATCAGCAAATTTGCTTATCTCTCAGAGGGATAAAGTCAATCAGATCTGAACTCTGTAATGAGGACTCGAACGTTTTTAATGGCCTTTTGCGCAGTTACATTTAAATATCTCAAAAATATCTAGCTATCCATGTGTGGGTAAACTTTAAAGATTATAATTTTTGACCCTACTACATTAATTATAAATTTAATTAAAACTATTACACAACATTCTACCACCTAAGGTCTGAAAAAAGCGGTAAATCAGCCGAAGACCACCTAAAACTTCAGTTTAATTTCTGGGAACCTGGTATACTGGCTTGTGATCGTTACATCTTTTAATTACTATTTGCATTATATCATCTTCATTTTTCCAATCTTAACTTAAGCACGTTATCAATCTATCCTAAAAACATTAAATGGGTAATGTGTGTTGTGTAGTATTTTCAAACAAAAAGGCTTCAACCTTTCGATATTGTGAACATAAAGGCTGTCAATGTTATGACATCAGAAACGTACCTTATATTAGCTTCCACACTACGTTTATAACGTAAAAATTGGAAGGTCTGTCAATCAATCCGTCATGTTCAATCCATCATGTTCAATCCATCATGTTCAATCCATCATGTTCAAACCGTCTGTCCGTCCGTCACCCACTTTCACAGAAAGAACCACAAGTCCCACAGACAAGTGGGATACGTCATTTTGAAGCAAAAAATCAGATTAGGCTACCTTCCAAATTTCATTAAAAAATTTGAATTAGAAGTTTATTTAAAATTTAAATAACTTAAAATATAATCTACATTGAAATAACATGGAAATTCCATTTTTATTCAATATTTTCACTGTTGCCATTTCGTTAAACGTACGAGAAACTTTATTAAAAAAATACAAACTTTTGAAAGAATATTTATTTATGTGTTATAATTCAGTTTGGATTGTTGTAATATCACAATAGAGTTCTTTTGATGGTTCATTATTCATGTATGAAGAAAGATGCAAAGAGAATTCTAACTTGGCATAAAAAATGTGCAAAGTTTCCCTTTCATTTTTAAAGCATCATTTGTACTAATTATATATTTTCGAACTGTAATTTAATTTAATCTAATTATTAAATCTGAGAAAGAAGATTAATGAAAATAGTTAATTTTGTCGTTTAAAAGTTTGAATTACAAATAGCTAAAGGCCCTGTTTGTTATTAGAATTAAATCACCATTGCCATTCGCAACAATCGCCCGAGAAACTTAATTCTTTTAGACAATAAATTAAAATAAATTTATTTTGCGACATCGATCAGTTTGAAATGACGTCAAATATATTTCACTACGAGATTCTTTGTATGTTGATATGAAATATTTTCATTTTATTTAAAAGCTAGGAATATTACAAATTTATTCTTTGAAATACAAATTAATTTTTGCAAACGATAAGTAATAATTATTGAATTTTCGAAATAAAATAAATAAAACTAGCCAAATTTAGCATGTAAATGTTTAATATAGAATTAATGCTGTGTTTGGCGCCTTACCTGTTTAACACAACTTTGTGTGGAAGCGGGTTTAGTGACAGATTCTGTTACAAACCTACTTTTTTTTGCCTGTCCAATTGCCTGTCCGTACTATAAAAATTTCTGTCAGCAATATATCAGCCGGACAGATTATTAGTTTAGTGCTTTCAGAAATTCTTGTTTTCTTATTAAATACTAGCAAATAAATACCCGTACTCTGCACGGATTTAAAAACATACGCTATAAAATGTATGCATAATAGTTATCGTAATTTCCCTCATAAACATATAAAACCTTTTAGCTCATTTGGCGCCTTTTTGGTAAGAATTTGGCGAGAAAAGATATATAGCTACAAACACACTTATTAAACAGCTCTAGCACGACGATCTTCGAACAATCAACCAACATTATAAATTTAAAAAAAAAGGCTCATTTGGCGCGTTTAGGTAAGAATTTGGTGAAATCGGCAACGTATTTGGCGAAATAATGAAAACGTTAAACCCTAATATGCAGCAGAATATAATAAAATTTTTTAATTTTAATTATTTTCCTAAAAGTTTTATTTAATTTCTTCTGCCGAAAGGAAAGGAAAAAAAATATCGGATTTGAGCGAAAGTGGTGTATTTTTTTCAGAATATTCGAATTTTCTCTAAAAATAGAACATTTTGAGAGCTCTGAAAGTTCAAAATCTGTAACTTAAGTATGAACTACACATTTGTGCCAAGTTACGAGTCAAATAAATGTCTAGTTTATGAGTTTTATTATTATAGATTTTTATTATTTTTAAAGGTGGTTTTCAACAATGGTAGGATTGATTGCTATTGGAATTTGCCTTATGCTGGTAAGTACTGCTTCTTTTCCTGAATCATGAAGTTTAAAGCCTTTAATTTTTATCTAAAGAGTGGAAAGAACTGAAAAACTTTTTTAAAAAATGAACGTCCGACACATGCATAGTCCAAAATTTCTTAAAAGGAAAAAAATACCACAATAAATAAAAAATTAACACAGTTTCAGAGTAGGAAAGCTTTTCGAATATTTTAAGCAAACTTTCATTTACATATTTGATTATATATATATTTTTTTACATGAACAATAAGTAAGACAAGATTCAGTTAGATCATTTAGTTTGGTAGAAGAACATTTCGAACTCCACCATATATATTTTCTATAATATTTGTAATACTTTAAATAAAAAAATATATAGCAAAAGAGTGATTTCATACTGTAATTTTTTTTCGTTTTAATTTATATTTTTATTAAGAAATAATTCGCATACACAGTTATGTATTTATGTCGAAAATTAATAATAAAACAGTAATGAATTATATTCGAAATATTCGATTTCAGATTCCGATGACAATAAATATTAACCAACTCATAGCTCCGAATGCCGGCATTGGGTTTGCAATAGGTAACTAACTCGCTTATGTTTGCATGATGTTTTCAATAACCGAATCTTCATTGTATTCACAAATTAATTCAAAGAGTATGGTAAAAATATCTGATATTAGACAATTTCTCTTGCATTATCAATGTATACTTATACGAACGAAAGAGCTACTGCAGTTTTGTCAAGGTATAGGGGTATGTTGAAAATCTTAACACTAGAGCTACATGAGGGCAATTGGTGACGTTATTTAGAGCCACAGTAAAGTGAAGAGCCGACACCTGAGTAGGTACTAAGACACTTTAAAGAATATTTAACGTGTACTCCCTCTACATCAGTCGGACAAACTTTTTAGCTACACGGGCCATTTATAGATCAGCAGTTATTTTGGCGATTCCTGGACCAGAACCTGTGACATTTCGCCAGCAAGGGGAGCGTCTTACCCGACTGGGCTTCCCAGCCCGCAGTTTTGCCGAGTTTTTTAACAATTCCTTTTCACCACTCGAGGCAATTGAGTGCAAAATTTAATGTCCTCGAGACCGATAGTGATCAACAGTTAATTAACCACGCTGAACGTTGGTTTCCATATCGCAAAGGTTGTCGCTACTCTATTTGCGTCAGTTTTCACTTCTTTCAGGAATGGTCGATTCTTCCATGATGCCAATGTTGGGCTATCTGGTGGACATTCGTCACACGTCTGTTTATGGCAGCGTGTACGCGATTGGAGACGTGGCATTCTGTGTTGGATATGCTATTGGTAAGTGGATGTATTAGGGGTATACCTATGAAATGACCCTTTTCTGGAAAAACGTAACTGATAATTTTGGCATCGCTGGTTGAGGGTAATCACTCGAAGTATGCACCATCACAAAATCAGTAACTTTTGCAATCTTTTTGGTAAATTATGGATTCCTTCGTGATAGAACGTTGCGTCTTTGGAGGCAAAAAAGGAAGATACCCATTTTTCTACTTCACAAAAAGTAGCGAAGTGCTGCTCAGCCAGACCATGTGCCATGGATCTGAACAAGTGTGATAATCTGAAAGAGCAACATCTGAAGAATATAGCGTGTGCGATAGAACATTCCATTTCAGGTTTTTTAAGGTGTCTTTTACTTGTGGTGTCACTTTTTTTTATTCCACGTCTTTTACTTAAGGTGTCACATTACTTGTGGTGTGAGGCCGCGCGTTGGGAGCAGAATAACATTTCTGTGTTTGCGAGCCTATTCTAGCCGTTTATTGACTAGTTACCGGTTTAAATCAGTTAATTGCTGTTGATATCGGTCAGAAGTAACTGTTTCATCAGGTTTAAGCAGCTCATAATAAAGAACGCCATTTTGGCTCTACCAAACGCAAAGTATTGTCTTCTTTCCAAATCGATTTCTCTTTAGAGTCGATGTTAAGGGTTGGCCTGGATCATCCCACGATTTTTTTCGTACAGGATTGTCAAAATATATCCATTTTTTGTCACCCGTGACAATTCGATGCAGAAAACTCTTTCTTTGATGTCGATTCAAAAGTTGTTCGCAAGTGACTCTTCGGTAATCTATCTGTCTTTCTGTTAAAGAACGTGGTACCCATTTTCCTTCTTTGCGAATTTTCCCAAAGGCCTGCAAACATTCACTAATAAATTTCTGAGTTACATTCAGGATTTCTGAAATCTATACCTGTTGGGTTTTCATCCAAAATTGTTTGCAATTCTTCATCTTCAAATTATTTTGGTGGTTTTCCCTTATCTTTGTCTGCCACATCAAAATCGCCATTTTTAAATCGACCAAACCATCGTTTACAAGTTGATTAAAATCTATCATTGTCTCCATAAGCTTTCTGAAGCATTCGAAAAGTTTCACCAGCCGTTTTTTTTCCAAGATAAAGCAATGGATTAAAATTCTCCGAAAATGACCCTTTGTTGGCACGATACACGACATCTCTAAAGCCCAGAATCACTGTGATAGAAACACAGCAGTAATTAATGACACCTGCCTGGTGAAAGGTTAAGAGAAGTCTGACAAAATACTAGTACGGCGATTCCCCACTTTTATTAACCCAGGTGCAGGGCCATCTGTTCATTCAAGGCCATTTCATAGGTATATCCCTAATATTAATTAAGCTAAGGTTCATTCTAATTTTCCTTCAAAAATTCAGGCTAAAGTATTTACAATGTTAAAAAACTTTTAAATTAAATACTTATTCCATTATTGTAGAAATTTTTTTGAATTTACATTGTTTCCACTATGTATTTTTTTGAACACCTTATTACTTTTAAACAAGATAATAGTGCATAGTTAATAAATATTTTTTTTAAATAATTAGTTTTTAATAATGGAATATCAATGTTGGAAAATTAATTCAAACTTATTTTATTTACTAGGATTTTATATGAATTTCAGTTTCTTTTAATTGCCTAGTTTTCAAATCGACTAAATTGAGAATAAATCAAATTTTCCAAAAAAATTAAGTTTTGAATGTACGTACAAAAATTAAATTAGAATTAACTTTATTTTCTTTTATCTTAAGTGAATTAATCATAAATCTTCTGTTGCGACAGAAGTGACAGCTACAGTCAATCTCAATTTTAAAAAGAAATGAATATTTGTTTTCTTAGGGATATACCGTTCCCATTTTTTTTTAATTAACAACTTTTTCCTTAAGTATATCTTTCACTTTCACTCTGTAAAAGATAGTTATGGGGAACTAATGTGGTTTAATGATTTATAGAAAATTAAGCGTTTTCAAGTCCATCAGGAATTCTATTTATTTGCATTAATGAATTTAAAATAAATAATAAATCTCTATTTTCTCAGGTCCACTTCTTAGTGGAAGCATAGTAAAAGCTATAGGTTTTGAAGGGTGAGTTATTCATGTCTTATTTTTGTTCATATTACCTTGTACATTACCTTTTGTATCTATATTGCATTTTGGGTTTTAAGTTGGATATTTTGGAAATACAAAATTTGTGTTTTAAAATCTGTTAAATATAAGTCGGTAGATGATGATTTTCAGGTTTATACAGGTGTGGGAAACTAATTTTTATAACGTTTGGTTTTCACAATACGTTTATGACCTTACAAGAGGAACGTATCAGAATCATTCATTCCGACTGTATGTCGCCTACTTTCACAGATTGCTATTCGTTAAATTAAAGCACCAAATCTGAGCAGGCTACATATTAAACTCCATAAAAAATATATAATTATAAATAAACATAATTAAACCTATTTAAAAATTAAAATAAATTAATAACTTTTAAACCACATAAGAATGTCATTTCTTATTCATTTTGACTGCTATTGCTATATTAAAAATTGCAAGAGAAATTTTTCTTAAAGTAAAATATTTTTGTGATAAAAATGAGTTTGGTGTAACGCCATAAACTGCGTACATCGCAATGAGATTTTTTGAGAGTCCTCATATTATTTGTTTATAAAGAATGTGCTATAAGGCACTCCATTTATTTATTTTTTTATTTTAAAAAACAGACGTAATTTTCAATTTACATTTCAGCGTTTATTAATCTATAATGAACTCATAAAACAAAAATCCGGTTTTGATGAGTTTTTTGTGCATTTTTTTTTTCAAAGGGCATTTAAAAAGATAAGTAAGATTAGTAAGATATGGTAAGTTTCGCTTCTTTTTAAAAGTAAGCCATTTTTCATATTTTTCTTTCAAAACACATAGAATTTTTTTAAAACGATAAGAAGTATAATTATTGAAATTTCGTAAGAAAACCCATAAAAAACAAATTTGGGGTTTAAATGTTTATTATAGAACAAAATACTGTGGCTTTTTCCCCCGGGGTGCATGCATTTTGTGTGGAAACGGTTCAAAGTGATAGTTTCCCAGGCAGCACACCAATGTGGGATCCACATGGTCCGACGTGGGCCCACGTGGTTCAGATGGGCACCGGTGGGCCCCATCAGCCCATCACCAAACCATGTGAATCCCATGTACTAAATTTTAGCAAATTATGCGCTAATTACGATAAAATATGAGTAAAAAATTATTTATTTTTTAATAATTAGGTGACATTAATGTATTTGGATGCTAAACATTTTATATTTTACGCTTTTTCTAGAAAAAATATAACCACGTGGATCTACATGGGACATTATGGGCAACCTATATAGATTTCTGTGGGCTATCCATAACAAGCCCACGACATTGATTAAAGTAGTTTAGAACTCGGTTTTCATTCTTAGTCAAATTGACTGTTTATAACTCAAATAAAATAGGTTTCATTGTTAACTAAAAATTATCGTACCATAAAAAAATATGCATCCGTATATTATTCTAAATTAATTCCTCGAGGCAAATTGAAATTATATTTGATAAAGAAAATTAATACCGTGAATTTCACGGTGTAATAATTGATGTTGTTCAGTACTAATGTATTTTTAGAAAAAAAATTAGTACAATTTATAGCTATTCTAATAAAACAGAGATTTATAGAAGAACCCGAATGGGACAACCAGGTGGGCCGATATGGGATAACCCAGGTGAGCCGATGTGGGATGGCCCATCTAAATCTATATGGATTGCCCATCTGTCCTATAAAGTGAACTGCTGTCCAAATACAATATTTTTTTTATCCTCCAACTGTATATTATGTAAATTAGTAAAATATATATTAATTGTTTCGGTACAGAGATCGTTCAACTTGAAAGGCAAAATTCAATGCTCAAGAAAAATTGTACTGGGCTGATGTGGGGAAGCCCAGGTGGGCCAATGTGAAAGAAAACCATATGGGCCTATGTGGGATGGCCCTTGTGGGCCGACGTGGTTTCACCAAAAAAAAGGGAGTCGTTTCTTTCTGGGCCCCATATGGAAGCCCACTAGTAAACCACGTCGGCCCATATGGTTGTGCTACCTGGGTTCTGTTCCTAACCTAATCATTAAAAATTTAATTATAGAGTGATTACAATGAGTAATTCTGATATATAAAAATATTTCTATGTTTTTGTCACAAATATTTACCCAAAACCTTCTTTACTTAATTTTAAATTTGTCAGTTCTAGTTTAATAGTATAAAAATACAAAATATTCTAACTCATTATTACAGATCAATAAATGAATTTCCATTTCAATGTAGTTATAGTAAAAGGCCTAGTAATTCTGTGTTTTGGTTGGGATGTATTTGGATTGGAATTATTGGAATAAGATCATGAGATTCTGCATCCAGAAAAATTATAAAAATACTGATGTTTTCTTATATTTTTTTAGATTGGTGTATTGTCTTGCCATTATTTGTTTTATCTACGCACCTCTCTTATTTCTACTTCGGAAGCCACCTGGACGACCAGAAGATCAGGTAAGATAAATTGCTTGTAACCACTAAAAACTACGGTTATGACTTTTTCAATATTATTTATGATTAACTTTTAACACTTTCGCTACGCAAAATTTATTGATATGTTAGAGTACTATGAAAAGAAAAAGAGAATTTCAGTTTTTCTTAAATCTGACTTGTTTGACCTTGAGAGGAGGTCAAAGTTCGAGGTAATGGATCAATGGTGTACATTATATCATCCTTCTACTTCTAAAGCCATGAGTGTTCCATGAATTTTTTTTGAAATATGAATACTACTACATACTAGGTACATGTCGGCATAATTAGTTTGGTGGGTCACTCATGCCATATTTAAATTAGATTTAATTAATTGTTCTAAGGTGGTTATAAATAAACTGGATGCAAATTTTGAGAGTTAGAAAATATACATATATTAATAATTCCTTTAAGATTAATTTATTTTTTAAATTTTCTATAAAAAGGTGTGAGCAAAGCTATTGAGCAAACTGAAATATTAAGCAAATAATTTTTAAATCTGTTTTTTTGTTTAAATTTTACTGTCTCTTTATATAGGTGGCATTATTTTCTTCTTTTTTGCAAAATCAAATCAAAAACGTCCATGGAAATTGGAAAAAAGAATTTGAATCGCCAATTATAGCTTTGATATCGTTTCTGAATTTTTAGAAGTTACAGATTAACAAAATCTAGATCTGCGATTTGAACTTAGCTAGATTACAAAAAAAAACCTCATTACTAAATTTAATGTAATAAACTCATTTTAAATTTTCCTGGAAACTTAAGAATATTTTGCCAACACAGAAATAATTCTTTCTTTTGCAAACATTTTGCCCACAGGAAGGCACAACAAAAATGTACCCGTTTTACATGCGTAAAATATTAAGCTAATTTGCAAAAAAACTGCAAATGTTTACATTAAAAATTAAATGTTTTTCCGCGAAAAATTCCAACAATTTTTAGCTGGGATACAATTACTACAAGTACACTTGTAAATAAATCAAATAAAAATATCAAAACTAATTTCAAAAATAAAGAGCAATTTTAAGATAAAGATTCACTACAAAAAAATTTACAGTATTTTTGGGGTTAACGCACACATTATTTTTTAAAAATAACTTCAAATAAACTTTAGATTAGTTTTTTTTAAAAAAATAGCTGAAATACTTTAAGCTAAGATGAAACTACGAAAAATCTACAGTATTATTGCAGTTAACCAGCTTATATAATTTTTTTATAGATCACTTCAAATCACCTTCAGATAAGTTAAAGTATTTAAAATCAAGATGGCCCTTCCAAAAAATCTACAGTATTTTTGCAGTTAACAGCCCACAGTAACCTTTGAAATAAATCACTTCAAATTAACTTTAGATTTTATTGCAAAATAACTGAAGATTTTTTACAGTCGACATTCTTCTTCAGAAAATCTGCAGTTGACTGTAGAAATACTTCAAAATCACTTCGCTTCTGTAGAAAAACTTCAGTTTATTTTTAGCTGGATATAGTGATGAACATAATATTGCAGCAATGTCGCATTGCGACTTGAATGCGACCTAGGTGACTTGCGTGGTGAATTAGCGACGAACTTGACATCGCAGCAAGGTCACATAGATCATGTTGCAGCCATATTGGTATGGGACAAAAATGGGATATCACATACAAGTCACAACACAATGCCACTGCAATATCGCATTGTGATATCACTGGAATATCTCATACAAGTCACATTGTGACGGGGAATAAAGCGACATCGCTGTGTCATCACATACATGTTGCAATGTAATGTCACTACAAGAGAAAATTGCGACATCTGTGGGATATCCCCATTGTGACTAGGATTTAGATGACATCACTGCGATATCACATACAAGCCAAACTATGATGTCACTGCAAGATCGCATAGTGACATCCCTTTGATATCGCATACCAGTCACATTGTGACGGCGAATTACGCGATATCACAGTGATGTCACATATTTGTCACATTGCGACTGTGACCTAGGGTGACAAAAAATTACGTTGCAGCGACGTAACTGTGACAAACCTGGCTGTTAGGGTGGCTTTGAAAGTCAGGGTCCTATGATAAAGGTCATTTTCGTCGATTTTTGTCATGTTTCTGCCTAATTATCTGCTTAAGCCGTAAGTGACACACAGAATAAATTATTGGATTAATTACACACACTAGAGTAGTACTTAGAAAAATACAAAACACCATGGGTGACCCTTTACTTTGGTAGTTACAGGGTCTCAAAGTTGATCATTTCCAAAAAAAGGTCAACTTGATAGGTTAATTACTCCAGAAGTGAGGAGTCACTAACTTGGGGACACAGTTGTAAATACACTTCAAATGTTGTAGTTTTAGACCCAGGTTACAAATCCATGGCACCTTACTTACTTTTTTAATTATAGTCCATTTTATATCTCAAATTCCTACCTGCTGTATAAAAGCTTCAAATTTTATATCATAGATAGCAGCATGATAAAGACTTTTGAATTTCAAATGATCCAAATGGACTGTATAAAATGGACTATAATTAAAAAAGTAAGTAAGGTGCCATGGATTTGTCACTAAGTCTAAAACTACAACATTTGAAGGGTATTTACAACTGTGTCTCCGAGTTATTGACACTTTGCTTATAGAGTATTTGACCTTTCAAGTTGTCTTTTTTTGGAAATGATCAACTTTGAGAACCTGTAACTACCAAAGTAAAGGGTCACCTATGGTGTTTTATATTTATCTAAGTAGTACCCTTGTGTGTGTAATTAATCCAATAATTATTTTTGTAGGTCATTTATGGCTTAAGCAGATAATTAGGCAAAAACATGACAAAAATCTACGAAAATGACCTTTTTTCAAAAGGACCCTGCCCTTCAAAGCCATGAGTGACCCACCAAACTCATTATGCTGATAAGTACCTAGTATCAAGTAGTATTCAGATTTCAAAAAAAAAAAATCACGGAACACTCATTGGCTTTAGAAAAAGAAGGATGATATAATGTACACCACTGATTCATTACCTCAAACTTTGACCGTCTCTCAAGGTCAAACAAGACGTATTTAAGAAAAACTGAAATTCACTTTTTCATATCTTAGAACTAGATATCAACTGAAATTCACTAACATATCCTGAAAGTTTCAAGAAAATCAAGGTATTAACTATCACAAGTTGTTCCCCTTTAAAAAAAATGACTCTTAACCACAAATACAGTAGTTTTAAAGCCTAAATAACCCATCTTAATCTTGGGGATCCTTTTGGTTCGAAGGTTGCTGTCGGTTGGCAAAAGGCTAGCAACATTGGTGACGCGCAGACACGAAACACACACAAAAAAGTGGATACATTCCACAGAAATTACAGTTGACTTGCTAGTTGCAAAAATAAGAATTAAAAAACAAATTAATAATAAAATTTAAATGAATAGAATGAATAAAAAATATCGTCGAAGTTTCTCCCGATAAGGTAACAGCAATTATCAACAGGTAGTATCATGTATAGAATTCCATCTCTTATAAAATTCTGGTGAAAGAGTAATGCAGGAAGACTACATAAAGACTGCCAGAAGATGGCGCTGCAAATGCCCACCAGTAATTTAGTTAACAACAAATAAAGTAGCATAAAAGACTAGGTAAGGTAACCCATCGTTACCTTGGGGATCCTTTTGTTAGACCAGCGGTTCCCAACCTGGGGGCGATCGCCCCCAAGTGGGCGATTTTTGTTATCAAGGGGGCAAAAGTACTTGAGGGGGTATTCAAAGGGGGAAAATTAAGATAATGCTGTACCTTTGTGCAGTATAACCATTCTTCAACCATAAACCAACCAATTTTTACTTTAAACTCTCTTTTCTGGAAACCAGTAAATATATCTTAGTTAATTATTTCACTTTTGTTCTTTAAAAATATGTGTTTTATGTTTTCTATTTTATTTAAAAGTGACCGGATAAAGCCTCTTTGGTTGTTTTTATAAACGGTAGTAAGTGTTATAAAACTGTTTTATAGTTACACTTTAACTCAAATTATGATTTGACATAACATGAAAATTAAAAGGGGGCGATAGATGTTAATCAATCTAAAATAAGAGGCGATGGTCCAGAAAAGGTTGGGAACCACTGTGTTAGACAATGGGTTGCAAAAGGCTGGTAACAGTATACTAACACCACCAATGACGCGTATGGTGAGTCACATTCTTTAATAATTACTGAAGCAAAGAGGGATTTCATTTCTTTTTGAATGAACTGTTGATGAGTAGGGGAAATTATATAAGGTGTAATTGTGAATAGCAATACTGTGTTGGATTTAAGGGGTTGTTTTTTGACCCAGGTTACCAGAGTTGGCGATTACTCTTTACAATAATTATTTATTGGACATTATCCTAGGTTTTGACTAATATGATTTCTTTAGTTGTTCATTGGTTATCTATAGTTGTTGACTAATGTAGGGTTATATTTGTTTTCAGACTTCCCTAAAAGATACAGACATCAAATATGTCAGTTACACCAACGAAGAATCCCCAAAAGGGGGGAATGTAGAAATCCACCCCCACAAACATGAAAACAGTGACGACGTACAAAAGTTCTACTTTTGTGTACCCTAGGTATATGAATTTCAAGGATACATATGCTTGGCAAATGGCAAAGTGTTGGATAAACGACTTAACTTGGTGTAAATTTGATGTGTACTACGTTTACCTACATGTGCTTTAACTTGGTAATAATAATACTGATTGCCCTCATTTATTGGCACAGGTTCATTTATTGGTTCTTCCTTTCTCACTGCGTAATAGACGTTTATTTTCAGCAATTTGGATTCTACAGCTTAGTCTTTTTATTCTCCTTTTTAGTTGTTTTTATCGTTTTATAATTCTTTTATTTACGATCTTGAGGTTTTTTATATGTCATAAAATGTTTTTAAATCCACTGTTTTGTTTCTGTTTTTACTTATTTCTGTATGTGTCCCCTATAATTGGAATTTTCTCCTGTAGTTATGACACATTAATATAAAAATTAAAAAAATGAAATAAAAAATTTCAATGACTTCTGTCTGATCAGTATTTGATGATTTATTTGTGTTTTTTAAGTCTTACTTGCGTCTGATTCAGTGTCGTTGAAGGCGACCTAAGTCATTTTCTCACGAATGAAATGTATCGGATTAGGTTTGATTTTCATATAATTTTAGTGTATGCATACCCGCTAGATTAGACCGACGGCCAACGGGTACCGGGTTCAAAAGGTAGGTAAATTATAAGTTAACTTATGTCATTTTCTCAAGGATGATTTATACGTATGTTTTAGAAAATATTGTTAAACGTTAATAATCAAAACTCCCAGACAGTTTCCTCCGGCCGAAACATTTGCCAGACGCTTTAAAGATGCTTGTAAAGTTCAGACTTTGTCCCGATTGACAGGTGGCGCGATATGGCGCTACGTATTTTCTAACTAAACAAAATCTTAATTAAATAGAAATGATAATCTTTCTTCGTTTTTATTGTTTATCGACTCAGCTTTATTTCTGTCACCATAAAAGTAATGGACAATTACAGCCCCCCCCCCCCCAAAAAAAAAAAACGAAGTAAGATTGTTATTTCAATTTAATTAAATTTTTGTTTAGTTAGAAAATACGTATCGCCATATCGCGCCACTAGTCAATCGGGACAAAGTCAGAACTTTACAAGCACCTTTACAGCGGGCCGGCGGAAAGTATCTGGGAGTTTTAATTATTAACTTTTAACAATATTTTATAAAACATACCTAAAAATCAGCCTTGAAAAAATGACATAAGTTAACTTATAATTTACCTACCTTTTGCACTCGGTACCCGTAAACTGGCCGTTGGTCCACTTTAGCGGGTATGCATACTAAATTTATATGAAAAACCCAAACCTAATCCAATACATTTCATTCATAAGAATAAATAACTTAGGTCTAGGGGCCCTAGGCTCTCGATCTATAAAAGCATTAAACTTTTCCTCCAGTTTACGATAGTCGGCTCGTCACTTGACTGTGGTTCTTAATTACTACGCCCGTCACCAACTGATGTCGTGTAACTCGACTGGTGCGATGATAATGCAAACTAACAATAACCTTCAGTTTAGCAGGTTAAATGTTTATTCAAACCGGTTCTTCATTTTTAACCTCTTTAGCTAAAGAAATATTTTTGCCCATTTAACCGAAGCCAAAAACCGGTTTAACTGTTCCCGGTTTTCCATCCCTTTGCACAATTGTGTTTTTGCACATTCGTGGTTTTGTCATTTTACCGACGATACGTTATTTGAGTTAAAAATTTATTTTAACTGACTGATGCAAAAGTAATATAACCATATAAATTTTTGTATATTTATAAAACTTTAATTATACAGTGATGACATTAGTTCCCTTGCTCAACCCATAGATGGTTTAGTTTAGTTTGAGTTATCGTCGCACTAGAGCTACACGAGGGCTATTGGAGACGGACGTCGTATTTTAGAACCACAGTCACATGACGAGCCGACACCTGAGTAGGAACCCAACGCAACCGTTAAGGGCGACATCGTACGCAGTGTTAGGACTTTAAAATATATTAAACGTGCACTCCCGCCACACGGGTTATTATTCGTCGGACATTTTTGGCTGCACGGGCCGTTTATAGGTCGGCAGTTATTTTGGCGATGCCCGGACCCGAACCTGGGCCCTTCCGCATGCTAGGCAAATGCTTAACCGACTGGGCTCCCCAGCCCCCAACCCATACATGTGACAAATAAACTTTATACAAGGCCTATTGTTCCTGTTGTCTCTGTTCTTCGCCATAATCAAGTTGGTTTATCACTAATATATTCTGTTTAAAGTGAAAATAGATTAATTATTGCTGATAACTTTTTTGGTCGGTTCAAAAGAATACTAGGCATGAACCTGTCGGACTAAGAAAATTCCGACAATATCACTTGTTTGGAAAATGTTAGTGAAATAGGTCTTGTCGTGGGAACTGGACGAAAAAAAACCATTAGGGACCACTTGAGACATTTTGGACACAGAGATTAGGGTCATAAAACTTGATTGTTAGGGATTTCTTGCAGACCACTGTCGCCAAGATAGGAGTCATAAATTTTAGGCTGCCTAGACCAGGGAGTCAGTTTTACGATTGCCGCGGCAGGGGGTCCAATTAAGGATTCCTGGAAAACCAGCGTTGGGGAGGGTTTTTCACAGGCACGACGATTGGAGAAGGGTTCACAGCCATAGAACCACTTTGACCTATCTCGGCAAAATGGACATCCCACAAGGGTGGTAACCGGAGGCGATGTCCAATGAGAACACAATACAAAAATAAGTAACGCCCATCGTGAAACGCAGGATGAAAACCTTTTTGTGAATTGAGGGAGAAACCAAAATGATGGAGAAGAGAACAAGCTGAAATAAAAACTAGCTGATAGCGACCCGATGTCTCCACACAAACGCAGGGAACTTCAAGCGGTCCATAGCCGAAGTAGACTGGGCTGACAACGTCCTCAGCTAGCCACTACGCGGTCTTTGCGAGTCTCGTCCCAGCGAAAAACTACGCTGATGTCAAGGCCATTGTTCGAGAGAGAGATGCGTTGCCACTGAAACCCATCGTCTCTATCTCGTCGAGCCCATGATGCAAAGAGAGTCCGTGCTGTCCACAGCACCCCATCGTCTCTAAGCGGTCATCGCGAGCACTATACTCAAGATATCCACGCTGTCACCGAAGTCCTCCGAACCCCAGGACAGCCACCACCGAATCACTACGCTGTCAACACTCCAGGCCAATCTTCTACAAGGTCGACGCCCAGGACAGCCGTCACCGAACCCAGGCTGCCATGCACACCGGCCCCATCCCCAGGACATTTCCCAGCGAATCTACGCCCATGAATATCCCGTCATCTAACAGATTGTGACCAACACCCCAGAAGTAAATGAAAGGAGAATTAGTGAGTCCTAAAATCTTTTTTTACAATTTGATTTCAATTATTCGTCGGGCAGAGAGTTTATAGTTAGTTAGGCTTTAACTAAAGTAGCATAGGGTTTAATTAGCATAAAAATTTCATTTTATAATTAAATATTGTCCTCCCTCCTGTCACAAACTTTACAAGGTCATATTTTGATAAAATTGTTTATAGAATGTATTCCCATGTAATTATGCTCCCTAAATAAACGATGTATTTTATTAAATTAGATTGTCTTGTTTTTCATTCCATACTACCTGCTGGTTCTTTTCATTTGGGACTAATCACTATTGATCATTTCGGCCATAAATTAATACAAAAATTTTATTAATGAAAATTCAATATTTTCATTTAGTTCATGTTGCAGCAGCATGACAAACCCAACAAACACGAACATTGACAAATAGGCGGGGTCACACTTTTTCTGAAATTAAGATAATCAGCAACGCTTCGGATAATTGGAATTCTACTGTAGCGCCTTTTTTATTATTCTATTGCAATGTAGTTAAAGAGTGACTGAAGATCAAAGCGATTAACAGCTTCTAGTCTTTGCGTTTTAAACGCAGTTAAGGAAGTTAAAAATCAGTATTCATACATAAAGAATGAAAAACTATTTAATAAAGTTCTTCTAAATTATAGATTTTAAAAAGAATAAAAAAAATTACCTAAAATAATATTTTCTTTTAACTTTTGAGTCACAGTCA
Source organism: Oedothorax gibbosus (assembly GCA_019343175.1). Lineage (NCBI taxonomy): Eukaryota > Metazoa > Arthropoda > Arachnida > Araneae > Linyphiidae > Oedothorax > Oedothorax gibbosus. The sequence goes on along the minus strand of CM033276.1, from coordinate 26,780,021 downwards.
AATAAGTTGAAAATAAATATTAAATTAATTATTTAGCGTATTTTTTAGTTTCATCAATATCATTTACTACGCAATGAAATCGGGTTTAAAAAGATGTATTTAAGCCTAATTATCCACATTTTAATTATTTATTAATTAACAATTCATTACGTTTAAAGATTACGAATATTAAAGTTATTTAATCATTTAAGAAATAACAAATATTTAATTAGAACTAAAACACAAAATATTATGACTATGTTTACAATATTTTATTTATGATATAAAACCAAATCAGTAGACCGAAATCACAATATTTTAGCTATTCGTTTAATAAAAAATCATTAAAGCGAGCAAAAACATTGAATTATTCTCTACAACTTTATTTACAAAGCAAATTTCAAACAAGAAATGTCGTACAAATTAAAAACATTTAAAAGTTTACATCAATACAATTGTTTTTATTTTAATTTAAAAATATGTATACATGTTTTTTTTTACAAAGACGCACACTTTGAAGATATCTTAAGGTATTTCAAGTCTGCAAAAACTTGGTAGTGTTAGACACTTGTGTTTTCAAGTTTACAGTGACAGAGTGGTAAACGACAGCTGCAGAATAGTTAATTTTGTAGTTTTGACTTTACCCGATTGCCAGTGGGATTTCAAATCGTATAGAAAAAATACAAATGCAAAAACCTGTTCAATGACTTTAAAAACAATAATTGGTCGTTAAAATATACGGGACTTATTATCCGATAGAACTTTAATCTGACTATTTCAGTAATAGCTTTCTTGGGCGATGACTTTATTGCAGAAATACCAGAAGACAACCTTCGTTTGATGACAGGATCAGCCTTGCTGTTTTTCGTCTACAGCAGCTGACACCAATAGCTTCAGGATTTAAAGGATGCCCTAGCCTTCTAGCCTGATAGGCTTAAATCAGTTAAAGCTTTTTTTATTGAAATTGCAACAACTTGGTTAAAGATCATTGATTCTACAAAAATTGTCACTAGGAACTACTCTAAAGTTTAAGGCTCTTTTGATCACTAGTTCAAAACTCTTTGGCTAAGACTTCAAATCAAAAGTATCAGGAGACTTTCTCTTGATGACAAGCTCAGACACACACGCGCCTTTAGTCTACAGCAGCAGAATGAGACGACACCGACTGCAGGATTTAAAATGCATACTTGCCTGATACCATCTATTCTATTAATAACATTTAAAGCCGTTATGTTGATTTTCAAAAACTCAAAACTCGTTTAAAAGAACATTAAAAACTACAATAAATTGTCACTATTGCAGCCAAATCGTCAGAAACTACTCTTGAACTTCCGTCTTATCAGAAATTTCGCTGATGACTCGCTTCGATCGCTTTTTCGCCACCCTCTTCGGCGAAGATTTTACAATAGACGCATCCAGTGACAACCTTCTCTTGATGACAGGTTCAGACACTTGCGGCTTCTCGTCTCCAGCATTAGAAGCAGACGACACTGGCTGCAGGATTGGGAAGACATACTTCTTGCCTTCCAGCCTGACGGCTTTCAGCTTTATCCTCTGGGCAGGGAACGTGAACGAGCCTGATACGCCCATAGCCTTCTTTGAGGTCTTGGCCCTCACCAGCGTTCCCCCTTTGAGGCCTTTCAGGATGGCTCGTTTCACGTTCACCTTTAGTTTGGAGGGATCCAGAGTGGAGTAATTATCTATAAAAAGAAAACCAATTTAAACCCAATGGGAGATGTTGCGTAACCAGAATACTTTACGATAATTAGGTATAGGTTACTTGCGGTAACCTATTATGCAGGGTGTCCAGAAAAGGACTCCCTGTTTTCAAAAATTAATAAAAAAGAAATGGATGGAGATATTAACACAATTCTTGCAGAAAACGAATGAGTCTTGTCTGGAATTTGATATGGAACACTATGTTAGTTATGTTTATTACATTATTATGTTATTACACTTTATTATGTTCAATTTAACCGACAGATGGCGCGGCAATAACGTGTGTTGGCTGTATGAAAGAACTAGGCATGCGTATATAATACCGAAAAGGACACGTGGTCAGAAATATTCAGTAGCTTTCAGTTCAGGGAAAGCAGCAATAGTTATTGCGTGGAATCCAACGCATGGTATTGCAGCGCTATCTGTCGGTTAAATTGAACATACTAAAGTTTAATTACATATAATAACGTAATAAACATAACTAACATAATAAAGTGTTCCATATCAAATTCCAGACATGACTCATTCGTTTTCTGCAAGAATTGTGTTAATATCTATCCATTTCTTTTTTATTAATTTTTGAAAACAGGGAGTCCTTTGCAACCTGTAGAAACAATGTTATGCTAATTTTATTGAAGTTTGGTTTGCTTTGATGAATAAGACTCGCTATATCTCCGCGATTTGAGTTGAGTTTAATTATAATCGCTTTAGATATACACGAGGGCGTCGTAATTTAGAATTACAGATCTAAGCGAGAGTTATTAGTGATATTCTTCGTAATTTAAAACCCGAGATCTATACTTAAGCGAATTCCTAAATGAACATTAGTGACCTAGTAAGCTTACGCTATCCAGACATTAGGCTTCACATATTTAATAAGAAAATGAGTTATTTTTGATCATAAACTAGACTTAAAGGACTTTTTGGCTCCACAGACCATTTTTAGGTAGGCATTTATTTTTTCAATGCCTCGGACCTTTCGCATGCAAAGCAAACATCTTACCAACATTGCTTACGAAAACCAGAATAGATAAGGTCTGAAAGAGTTTTCGGTTGTAAACTTGACGTAACCAATATCGATTATAGTAAGTCGTTTATAACATCAGAAGTATAATTCATCTACAGACCCTGGCGTTAAAATTTTTTGCTCAAGTATAATTATTTAAATTTAAGGTTTTTGTTATAACTGTAACAATTGATTTATTTTCAATAAATATGTCTCACAAGTCAATTAGATACTAAAGTACTTACTCAATATCCATGTAACAATGGCCGGAACGGATGCTCCATTATCACCAGTTCCTAAAAATATTTTGTTTTACAAACATGAAATTTAAATTTGTTGTCAAAGTAGAAGAAACAAGTTAAATAAATTTTAGTTCAGATAAAAACACATAATCGAGAAACAGAGGCTTTTGGCGTTGGGCTTTCAATTTTTAAACAGCATTAAAATGTAAAGGCAGAATCCGAGTTAGATGACATTATGAATGAAAGCGAAAGCTAGTTTTCTATTTAAATTTTCTATTGAGATGCAAATCAATATATCTCAAAATGGTATGCAAATTCAAAGTTTGTGGGTTTTGGTTTTTACACTACTCGCACCTATTAGTCTGTTTATTTCACTTTTAATGATTAAGGAAACCACAATTTAAAAAAAACATTTAAGTCAGTTTTAAGTCTAAGTTTCAAATAAACCAACCCAAAAATTCTACAGGAAAACTTGATGCTGCCATCTAGCGTCACATATTCAAACCTCAAACCTACTCGAGAGAACTTTCGAGAATGATTTTAAAACAAGCCTGTTAACTAAAATAAATTATTCAAATTCTTAAAGCCGACTAATCTTTCATTATAAGCCGACTTAATTATAAATTTAAAACTCGGGGATAATTTATGTGGCCAAAATAAAAATTTGCTTTAAATTTCAGTCATTAGTTAACTATCATATATTTACAAATTTTATTTTTGTAGTATTTAAAAAAAATGCTCCAATAAATAATTTTTTAAAATTAAATATATTAATTGAATTTATTATTGGAAAAACTGACTAGCTATTTTACCGCTCTATATTCAGTATCCCAAAGATGATTAACATCCAAACACGTTTCGGTTTAGTTATAAGGATAACGTTGGACATGTCTCTGAAAAATTTTATTCAAAGGCGATACCATGAAATATTGGACGCATTATTTTCTGACTCGTATGTATGTTAATGAAATAAAATACTCCTTCTCGACTCAGAATCATGCTAATTTGTGTTCTAAAGCTGCTTTCGCTTGAATAGTATATAAAAACACAATTTCGAGTCAACAGAGTATTCACAGCTTATATGACCCATGAATGAGGAATTCTTATATAACTTACTCTAATGAATGAAGATACTTTTCCCACTAATATCATTCTCTATATTTTAAACTTACAGAAATGGCAAACATTTGCTTTGTATAAAAGAACATAGAAATAGTAATATGATGGGAATGAAGTTGCACTAGAGCTGCACATGGGATTTAGCATAACTAGAAATAAATTCATTTTACAAAATGTCAAGTTCTGCCACACAGTATTTAACTTATTCACTCCCGAAAAAAAAGTCATATTCCCAATATAAACATTTTTCAAACAATTTGTATTTAGAAGTATATTATCCAAGTAATTTTGAAAAAGGTCAGCGTTTAACATTTGGTAAGACTAATGTCAATCAGTGGAATTTGCGTTTTTCTGCATTAAATGTTTTTGTGTGTGTGCTATGAATAAACAAGTTATCACTTTTTGTGATAAATAGTATATTCTAACTTTTGTTTTAAACCAAAATGTCTTATAAATTAACCACTGAAAAAGTTTAGTTTAGTTTGAATTATCGTCGCACTAGAGCTACACGAGGGCTATTGACGACGGGCGCCGTATTTTAGAACCAGAGTCAAGTGACGGGCCGACACCCGAGTTGGCACCCAACGCAACAACATCGAACGCATCGTTGGGACTTTGGAGGGTATTTTAACGTGCACTCCCTCTACACGGGGTATTATTCGTCGGACATTTTTGACTGCACGGGCCGTTTATAGGTCGGCAGTTATTTTGGCGATACCCGGACCCGAACCTGGGACCTTTCGCATGCTAGGCGAGCGCCTAACCGACTGGGCTTCCCAGCCCCTCCACTGAAAAAAGTTTTTCGCAAGACCTTCGTAATCTGCTTGACACTACTTAATACGTCATTTTTTCTATGCAGTTAATACATCAGCTGCTTCGGTATCGGTATTTTAGGAAGCATGAACATTCTAATTTATAATAGAAGAGTCAGTATTTAAAAAAATTAAAATAAAGTTGTGAAATGAATTCTACAAAGTTCTACGTATATGTACCTCTGGAGCAAAGAGGTTAAAACAAAAAAACTAACAAACAGATCTCCGGGAATCTTCATGATATCAGTTCCCGAGGTTCCATTTTATAGACCTTTCACTTTTAAAAAAAAGGAAATTAAGATTAAAAAAAACTAATGCACGTACCAATCACCGCTATCGCCTCTTCCACCTTTCTGTAAGTAGACCTGTTGTTGGAGGCTGCCAGAGATAACACTCGTTTTCGAGCAGCTTCACTAAAGCTGGTGTCCGATTTAAGGTTATTCCAGTCAAAGGGTTCGACCGACGAAGACTTGACCAACTCATCGGCTGGTTTGTCATTTTCAGCTGGTTTGTCAGTTTCCTCAAGAGATAGGTTTTGGGCGGAGACATCCGTTTCTTCCGACATGGTTGTCTTTGGGTAAAAATACTGCTGAAAGACAAGGATTAAACAAGTATAAACCATTGAATGCTGTCAATGGGTCTAATAGACAAACACACACAAGTTTGACATTTTTAACAGATAAGTTGGTACAGGTTCGAGTGTATTTCCGAAAAAACTGGGTTAATTTTTTTCAGTACCTAACATACTAATAGAATTGAGCAAGCTTTGTATTTTGATTGTTTTGATTGCGACGTTTTTTAATGAGTTAAACCTTGAAAGTTTAAAAGGTATAGAAAAACTACTTTTACCAAACTCACAAAGTTTGCGCCACATCAGTTAACCCTATCGCTTCTAAAAGGCTCCCAGACGCCCGTAAAAGCAGACTATGGGGTCGAACCATGCCGATTTGGAATATAACACTCAGCACCAATGAATTTTTCGGGAACTTTCCTTATTGTGACTACATACTCTTAGCAAGCCTGCCGTAATTATAAGGTTAAAGGCTGTGAGTCGGTTATCTTTCTTTTTCTGAATTTTCTTTTAATTTATTAATATCTATTTGCGTCAAAAGACTTGGCACACTAAATAAACGTCCTATCGAAAACTTTAAGCCGTTGTCAATTGGAGTGCAACATCAGCAAATAAAGGACTAAAAATCTGATAGACATGGAGAGACGAGGTTATTCTTTGCCGCAATCTCCGTTATGCAACAACAAAAATCGCTTTCCGAGAGGCATTTTTTAATAGTTAAGATCTAAATTTAAATACTATTTGCAGATTCAAGTAATCTCAGTATAATTAGGAGCATTAAATGATCCCCAATATTTGATAATCGAAGCATTGGGCGAAATTGTTCCTCAAATACAAGTCGATTTCAAATTTAAAACCATTTCGTATCTTCTTCAAATCAGCTCACATAAATTAAATTTTATCGCATGTAGCTGTATTGTACTGTACTTTCAAAAGCTTTTAAAGCTGCACTTTTTTAAAAAAAAAGATTATATTATATTTAAAAAGAACGATAATGAAACGAAAAAACACTGAAGAACCAAAGGATTTGTTTTTGAATGCAAATTTTAAACGAATAGATGGAAAACTTCTGAAAAATGTGACCTTGAATATCCTATAATAAAAGAAAGTAATAAAAAATAACTTCAAATGTACAAAATATTTATAAAACTTTAATTGAAAAAAATAATTTAAAGAATAAATAGGTAAATACTGGACTACGTAATTTTTTAACGTATAAATATTTTAAATGTGTTTATATTACCTTTCGGAATTTTCAATTGAAAGCACTGTGTTGAAACACGATAAGCACAGATAACCTTTCAAAATGAGATTCGAATTCGGTACTTTAAAAATTAAAATTCGGGTTGAACGCTTCCGGCTGTCTATTTACAGCTTCTCTATAGAGATTTATAACAGCTAACTAACGCCTTTTCATTTTAAACCGCGGTCAAGTGACGAGATTTACACCTCAACTGGTATCCAATGGGACTTCGAGCGACATCGTTTTCTAACCGTTTAGGTCTTCACTTGACCAGGTTTCTAAATTACGGTGTAATTGGCTGTGTTAAAGCTTCTAAATAGGAAGGCAAGAAAGAAACATCCGGAAACGATTACAAATTAGCGTCTGGACTTTGAACTCCATAAAAGTTTACTGATCATTATCTATAAATAGCCATAATATATAGCCATAAACAATTTTACAATTCAGGCCAACTTACTACAGATAATTTACTGTAGGACATTCAATTTGTACCTTAGATCGAAAAAGTTCCAGTATCTTAGTTTTGGCCCTTTTGGTTGGTTGGTTGGTTGGTACATATATATTCAGGTTTGTGTGCTTGGTCAGCGACCCGCTTATAAACCTTCGTCAAGTAAGACAGACACAACAGACAACACACACACATAAGTGGATCCATCTAATTTTTAGAGACAGAGCCAACTAGAGGATCCCCAGAATTGGCTTGTCACCCCCAGAGATATTGATTTGGTATGGGAACTTAGAGGACTTTCGGACCCAACAGATTTAACGAGCACGTACTCCGCATATACTCGTAGGTCTTCAGTGGTACCGGGACTCGATCGCAGGACCTTCTGATCCCGAGACCGAGACGCTGACCACTAGGCTCACTACGGCCTTGGCCCTTTTTAGTTTAATCGTGTAGGCAGAACAAACATAAAAGTACGCTGTCACAGTGTTCAAATATTGACTGTTTCATATTTTACAGTGCGTTTGCTTTTATTGCAATAACGTCGCCCTAGAACTACAAGAGGGTGGAAAAGGGGTGAGTTAGCAATGTAGAGCGAGAGCCCAGGGCCCCTAGATCTAAGTTATTTTCTCACAAATGAAATGTATCGGATTAGATTTGGTTTTCATACTTTTAGTGTATGCATACCCGCTAGAGTGGACCGACGGCCAATTTACTGGTAAATTTTAATTAATTTATGTCATTTTCTCAAGGCTGATTTATACGTATGTTTTAGAAAACTGTGTTAAAAGTTAATAATCAATCTGCCAGACACTTTCCGCCGGTCGAAATTTTTGCCAGACGCTTTAAAGGTCCCTGTAAAGTTCAGACTTTGTCCAACGCACCTGGAGGAGCGATATGGCGCTACATATTTTCTAACTACAAACAAAAATTTAATTAAATTGAAAGGATAATCTTTCTTCGTTTTTATTGACTACTCAGCTTTATTTTTGTCACCATAAAAGTAACGAACAATCACAGTTCCCTTAAAAAAATTAAAAATGAAGAAAGATTATCATTTTGATTTAATTAAAGTGTTGTTCAGTTAGAAAAACGCAGCACCATATCGCGCCACCAGATGTGTGAGACAGTCTGAACTTTATTATCTGAATTATTTGTATTGTACTTTTTTAGCAATTATTCACAAACTACAGATGGCAGCACTAACTAGATGTAAATATCTGAAGATTTTTTTTGTTTTAATTATAACTAGGGTCAAGTGGGGTAAGTGTGATAGGGTTTCTGCATTTTTCCTTTAAAAAATTAGTTCTCTGCTTCAAGTAAATTCCAAATCCTAAAATTGGTAGTGAATTATTATAAGAAACATACCTATGTAGGAAAAAATTTATATGTTTGAATTCCAAATTTAAGTGAATAAAATTTGCATTTCACAATCCATTGCTGATTTATCACACTTACCCCACATAAGGGTAAGTGTGATTTTGATGTGGGTAAGTGTGATTTTGATGTGGGTAAGTGTGATTTCAGTTGCAATAAGTGTTTTCAAGCCATATCAATTACCTAGCATACATTTTTCTTAACAATTTAATATAAACATAAATTTATTAGCATTTTACATCTTATTATAGAAATATACGGATAAGAAAAATAAAAAATATTGAGAATTTTCGTTTTTGGTTCATGTTGTGATAATAAACTTAAGTCAGGATGTAAAAGAAACAAACAATTTTAAAGTCAAAATACCTATGGTGCTACTCAATTTTTATTATTAGTTAGACTGCTTTTTTTTACAAATTGTAATTTTCAAAATCTTGCGAAAAATACAGACGTTCTCTTCGGTCCATATTTGGACATGGGAGGTTCAAAACAATATCGTCCTCATCAATTATACACACCTTATCTATATTTGGCCATGAAAATGTCTTTGTTATGCTATCATATTTAACAAATTTTACAGTAATCCCTTCTCGATTCACCTCATTTTCAGACTGAACTTGTCCCAAAAAGTGCTTTACCGTGCGTTTTTTTAAAGGCAACAAGAATGTAGCATCCAACAGAAAGGTCAGTTTTTGGTATTTCTAATTCAAAATCCTCTGACATATTATGAAATGAAATGCCATTTCCTTTTATTCATTTTTTTAATAATAATTTATAATTTAATAATAATATAATAATTTTTTTATATTTATGTATGTTTTGCACAAGGTAAATGGGATGTTTTGGATTATCACACTTACCCCATGTCACTTATCACAGTTACCCACATCTGATATTTTGAGGGGTAACTGTGATTGTACTTCCATACTTCACAACATGTGAAAAAATAAACGAAAACAGTTTTATAACTTTACCTTTATTCTTTTTACTAACAGAGAAGGAAAAAACAACAGGATTTTTATAAAAATATGACACTTATGGAATTTGGAAGAAAACCTTTCGAATTTGAAAAAAAACCAGACAGTTGCACTTAAATTCAAAAGCTAAAAACTATCTTTAAACTATTATTTAAAGTCAATATTTCTTTTTAGTTTAAGTATAAGTGGTCTAATGTTATATATTGCAAACTTTCAGATTTTTAAAATGATTCCCAAAGTTACAAGAGCTGTTTATCACACTTACCCCCGATCACACTTACCCCACTTGACCCTAATTAATATCGTTAAAATTACACTTATTAAATATTTTATTTTCAAAATAATTTTCTTCTGTATTTTTTGGTAAGTTTTCGTGAGTACAAGTCGTATACTTGATTGAAAAACTAGAGTCAAAGTTCCCCCATTGGAATTGTATAGAGATCTGTACTCTCTTTAAGGGTCTAGTAGAGACACTACTAGACCCTTATCTTTAAGGGTCTAGTAGCAACTAGACCCTTAAAGCGTCTGACAAAAGTTTCGGCCGGCGGAAAGTGTCTGGCATTTTGATTATTAACTTTTAACAATGTTTTCTAAAACATACGCAAGAATCAGCCTTGAGAAAGTGACATAAGTTAACGTATAGTTTACCTACCCGGTTTTTGGCTTCAGTTATAACCGAAAATACCGGTTCTTAGACTGAACCAGTTTAACCAAAAAAAAAAATTCTGAAAACCAAAATCTCTTAAAAGTGGTTGTGCTGCTAATCCCACAACAATATTTAAGGGGGAATGGGCGCGCTAGACCATGGGTCTCCACACTAAAGTGCCACAGTGTTAAGCCAAAAGGAAACAAATTATTTTCTTTGCCACATTTCTCCGGCTGTTTTGAATATTTTTACAAACGGTTTTTTTTTTAAATGATAAATGTATATAACTTACAGGTATCTATAATCCCGCTTTTAGGAAGTGTTTCCAATATTTTGTGTAAAATTATTTATTGAATAATAAAAAAATATATATTCGTACCAATTTCAAAAAGTGGGATTGCCGGGACCTGTAAGTCAGCTACATTTATCACATAAAAAAATCCGTTTGTAAAAATATTCAATACAGCCAGAGAAATGTGGCCAAGAAAATGCGCGTTCTTGTTGTTGTTGTTTCTAATGCCACTCGGTAACCGAGCCCGGAGTAGAAAACTACCCGATTTTAAGGCGAAGTGGGGCGGCTTCCGTTTTTATTGAGCGCCACAAGGGAGGAAGTCCGACTTTTGCTCGCAGCATGACACATCCGTTTTACAGGAAGGTCCCTTTCACACATCCATTCTCACTCACATATCGGAATTTTTGATCCAGATCAAAGGCCGATAACCCCCTGATCTGGTACCCCCAGAGGTATTAATTTGGTATGGGAACATGGAGGACTTTGTGACCACGACATATTTAACGTGCCCCAGCCACCATTAGCAACACGGCGGTCTTTAGTCGAATACAAGCGCCGACCCATCAACCATCAGAATTGCGAGCACCGCCGAGGACAGAACCCACAACCCTTCCGATGCGAGCACGACGCTTCACACGACTGAGCTACCGCGGCTCGCGCGTGATTGTAAATGCGCTGTGGCCGTTCCCGCCATTGTGGACAACAGTATAGCAGCAGGCCGACGATTTTCTTGATCAGCACCCTTTGACGGGAGTATCGTTTTTTGGAAATCGTTTTTGAGTGTTCCTGAAAGACAATATCTTATAACCACTATGATCTTAATTTCTGTTTTATAACTTCCACCACATCTTAATCCATAATTTATCTCACACAGGCCTCTAAGTTGGTTGTAAGTTTAATTTGGACAGCCCTGTATATCCTAAAAATTTTCAACCACTTTATATCCATGCTGTACATTGAATGTTGTTAAAGAAATTAAAATATATATTCTGTTTAAAAAAAACTTTATTAGTTTGTAGCTTTACATTCATTAAATTATCAAAGTACATTATTCGTACAACTTTTTAACTTCTTGTCCAGAAAAGATTTTCTCTGCTTCAAATCGTATGCTTGCAACTAACGCCAATAAAGCAACTGCAGTCTTGTGGGCAAGGCAACCATCTGAAACATTGTTTTAGGAAAATAAAAGCGCTTGCGTTGGTTGCTCAACTTATCAGCAATCTAATTTTAATGACTTATCCAATTGAATTGTTTAGTTACTAGCAGTTAGCATAAAATGTTGCAGCACTTCAAATTTTTGTTCATATTTATAATTCAACTGTATTGAGCTGAATATCGCAAAGAATGCTAATTTTGCAAGTATATTGTTCCTATCTATAGCATTTTAAGTTAGATTTGCAAAGAGAAGAACAAATGAACATACAAACAAAAATTCAAAATCTAAGACCATTTATATATCTTTTAGCTTCAAGCGTAATGTCGAAGTTGCAAATCAGTATTCGTACACAAAAATCGGGGGAAATATATCTATAGTTTAACTCATAGTTTCCTTCCACAGAAGCCACACTAGCTATAAAACGCGCGGAACAATCAGATAAAGACAAAATAAAACGGATGAAATTTTCTCTTCATCTGATTGCTCCGTGCGTTTTATAGCTCCGCCCATGGTCGTGGCTTCTGTGCAAGGAAACTATGAGTTTAACTATATGCAATAATATGCTCTTTTAACGATGTCTTCCTTCTTGTTTATTCATCAGGAGTGGCGTTACATTAAATTATTATTAAAGGTCGTTTATCCGTTTGAGAAAACATTATGTAAGAAATTAAACTTTACGAGGTGATGCTATCTAGTATTATTATTATCCAATGGAGTTAATAACTTTTAATGATGTATGTTACGCTTTTAAATTATTGATTATAAATAGGTAGAAAAAATATTACCTGACATAATCTTTTCTGTTCTTTTAACTCTTGTATGAGTCACGGTTGGCAAATCATCTAAGTTTAAAAAAGTAAATAGAGTATTTGGTAAATATTTCAGTTTTATCATAATTATTTATTACATGAAGAATCCTTATGTTACCAAACCCTATACCTTTATTACAGTTACTTTAAGCTTCTTTAGTTATTCAAGCATATATAAATGATGAGCAGGAAAAAAAGTACATTAGCTGTCGCAACAGAAAAAAAATTAAGGGAATTCAGTAGTTGTAAGTCTAATATTAAAAGGACATCACTAAGTGATGTCCTTTTAATATTAGACTTGCAACACACGTAAATATCGAAACACATTGAAATAAACTGTACATACTGTAGTTTTGTGACACCTAATTGCTCTTTTTAAACACTTTTACGAATGACTATTCATAATTGGCAACTGTTTCTTATTTTAGTTTGGCAGTCTTATCTTAAGTTTAGCTTATTTTAAGTTTTAGCAGTCTATTCTAGACTCAATTAGGACCGATTTAAATATCTCTAAGACAATAGAGATCCCCAGAATCACGATCTTAATGAAAGTGAGTTACCATTCCGCCAAAGTTTTCACGACTCTGTCTACTATTGGAGAGCCAATATTAATTTACCTGTGCAGGGGTAGGAAGTTATTTCCCCATCGTAGCACCCAGAGGACCTTTGCCACTTTAAGATCTGATCCAGCCATTCTCTCTTGTTGAAGTCTCTAAAACCCCAGATCCCGCAAAGACCAACTGAAATCAGAGTTTACAGTGAGATAGAGAATAAAGCTTATTCATCACGAGAATAGCTTAAGGGGGAATGGGTGCGCTGGACTGAGGTCTCCAAAGCAAAGTGCATCAGTGTTAATCCAATAGAAAAAAAAAATATTTTCTTTGCAACATTTCTCCGGCTGTATTGAATATTTTAACAAGCGGGGTTTTTTTATGTGATAAATGTAGTTTGATTTGATGATGACTTACAGGTCCCGACCTTCCCACTTTTTGAAATTGGTTCGAATATTTTTCATAATTTTTAATAAATAATTTTACACAAAATATTCGAAGCAATTTCAAAAAATGAGATTATAGAGACCTGTAAGTTATCTACATTTATTATTTAAAAAAAAAAGTTTGTAAAAACATTCAATACAGCCGGAGAAATGTGGCAGAGAAAATAGTTTTTTCGCCATTGGATTAACACTGATGCACTTAAGTTTAGAGACCCCTGGTCCAGCGCGCCCATTCCCCCTTAAGGGCATACAGTATCCAAAACATTATTTCTAGAAATAATAACATAAACTTGTAAATTATAGTGGTTTTATATAATGTTCCCTCTAAATAAAAATTTTCTAGAAATAAAAACAAATATTTACAAGTAGTTTTTCATTTTTTTTTTAAAAAGTCAAAATTTTGAATTTTTTAAAAACGCTACTCCTCTTTCAATTTTGAGAATAACTCCACCAAACTTTTACAGTTTGTTTTTAGAACTATTTGTTCAAGAACTGTGCATGGATTTTAAAATGTGAGCTACAGTTAAAAAGTAACATGCATTTATACTGAAAATCTCAAAAAATCACACAAAAATTAGAAATTATTGAATTCAACATTTAAAAAAAACCATACATAGTAGACCTTATTCCATGCACAATTTTGTGCACCATATATATAAGAACACAGGTTAAACATTTTAAAATTCTTACTTAATTAGTAAAAAAGTCTTAGGGATTTATTAAACACAAGAATTGAAAAAGCGAAACAGAGAAAAAGGTTGAAAGCAGACGAAATACGTATTCAAACTTATAGGAATGACCCCGGAAATTATTTAATAACTTTTTTTCTTCAAAAGATATCAGTATGAAATTTTCAGTAAATGTTCATGTGAATAATACGAAGTAAAAACTGAAAAATCGATATTTTGACAAATTTTTAGCTACCGTAGCCCCTTAAGAGGGATAACGGTCAGTCCCAAAAATCTAATGCATTAGTTTTGAAATCGCAACCTCTGCGAAAGTATTGCTTTCCTATGTTATTATGTTTTCAAAAGGTGTTAGAATCGTACATAACAGCAAAATAAAGAAAATTTGAAAGGAAAAATAGCAGCTGATTATTTAACTACATTTTTTAAAGTTTTCATTACCTCAAAATATTCCGAAGAGGGCGACACTATTTTAATTTTTATGAAGCTATTTTCCTTTCAAATTTATTTTATTTTGCTTTTTTGACAAATTTCTGATACTTGGTTAAAAAGTTCTTCCATGCCAAAGCAATATTTTTGAAGAGGTTGTAATTTAAAAAACAAACGCATTAGCTCAATGGGACTAAACTTGCCTCATAATAGAGAAGTTTCTTCAGAGAAATTACTCTTTTTAAATGTGTATAAATACATACAATAATTTAAAAAATGAATGTTTTGTTACCAACAATTTAATTGTTATCGAAAAGATTTTTACTTTGTTCCATAAAGAGATCTCTGTAGGATACGGGAAAATTGAGCATTTCAGCCTCCTTAGCGTCTCTCAAAACGTTGGAGCAAAATTCTCTTCTCAACTGAAGGGAGGCCTTGTTTATGCAGTTCCTCTACAAGGACATTAAATAAAGAATTTATCTTGAAATGATTATTTTGGGTTACACTTGGATTACACACATACTGTGGAGTGAATCTCGATTTCATACCATGCTTAACACGTTCCGATTCACCGATAACAGCACATTCTGATGAAATTCATAGAACCATTTCGCCAACCGTTCTTATCAGTTCAAGTTCCTTTGAAAACTTGATAAACATGATGGTCTAGTGGTTACAAACTACACGATCTAGCTCTCTCATCTACCCTTTTGTATGATATTTAATCGACACCTAGTAATCCCAGATGTGACTGATGAATTTCCATACATATATTTTAAAGCTAAAGCAGTTTCTGTGTTATTGCGAAGTGTATCTTTCGCCTATTGACGACAAACATAATACAGCCATAATTATGTAGAGATGTTAACAACTATATTTGAATTATGGTAACACCTATATTTGAATTATGGTAACACCTATATTTGAATTATATGGTAACACCTATATTTGAATTATGTTAACACCACAAGCAAATTTAAGGTTACTTGGTGATCAATTTGAGGATATAGAACGTAGAATATTAGATTTTATTTTTTTGCAACTGATTCTGCTGTGCTTGGAATAATACATGATGATTTGAAAGAGTACATTCTATTTCAAATTACGAGGAAATTAAATCTTTCGTCTAAAGTGTAGGTAGACCAGACACCAGACATACTGCATAAACATACCGCATTTCGCAGTGCGGTTTAGTTTGGTATTCAACTATCTAGCTATAAAAAGATTGCAAATAGTCTTTGTTTTTTTTTTCTCTTGTAGTTTTTTCAAACAAAAATAACCCAAAAAATATGAATTATGAAAATTTAATCATGATTTGATAGTCGAAAAGTTAATCGTTGAAACAAATCTGGTCATTTGCTTTCAAATCAATAATTAGTGATAGATGATGAAGATATCCGTTCGAAAAGACCTGGAACATTTCAATAGGAACGTACAACAGTATTTTTACGACCAGCTGTCGTGTAACTTTAGTTAGCGACGTTAATTCAACCTAACCTTGTAATTTTACGGTAAGGTAAGGTAAGGTAATCGTTTCCGGCTGCCTATTTCTAGCCTCCTTCCGGAGCTTTAACACAGCCAATAACGCCTCGTAATTTAGAACCCTGGTCAAGTGACGAGGTCGACACCTGAGCGGGCACCCAAAGGAACTTCGAGCGACATCGTACGCTAACGCCGTCGGGACTTTGGACTCCACAGATTTAACGAGCACGTCTGTCCCTGTGTACTCGGGCCCATCCGTGATGAGGATTTTTCTACTATTTCCAGCACGGATCCGATTTATAGGATGACTGGCAGTAGGTGGGATTCGAACCCCCGCACTCCTGAGAAGTTTGAATATCTAGGCTGATGCCCTAACCACTCGGCCACGGACGGGCCCGTAATTTTACGACCTTGAACTAAGATTTTTACTTTTTTCGAAAATGAAGAAGAGTTAGTTCACTTCAATTGTAACGAACTGGTTTAAAAAACAGGACGTTCTTCTACTTCACATCAGCCTCTATCGATGAAAATTTTCCATCGCTATAGTTTCAGCGAGGGTGTTAATAGACAAGGCCAACATTTAGTGCTATGGGAATATACTTTAATTTGAAAGAACATATACAGCGAAGTATACTGTTCAATCACCATGTATTTCTGAGAAAATTCAGGTAGGGTAAGTCCCATATAGATCTATTTTCATACTCTACAGTTAGTTTTCAGAAAAACCCTCTGGAGTTTATTTTGTTTTGGTACGGACCTGCCCGTATTTGATCCAGGAACCTCTTGAGTGCCAATACAAAACCACCTGCAACAAAGTAACTACTCGGTCTCGAGGCCAGTATTGGGTATTTGTGCTAGTCGCCACAGTTCCATTGTATTTCATCAGATAAAATAAATTATCTGCTAACTGTGTTCCAACTAATCTACTAATCGATTCTAACTATTGCTTTTTTAATGGCTTTAATCAATAGGTATTAAAACTTCAAATATTATAGCCTTTTAACCCGAAAAGTCACATCTGTCCGATACGTCTCTTGTCCACACACGGTGCGATATCCAACAACGGGAATTTTTCTAAACGCCAAATACTGAGAATGGAATTAAAAATATGGTATTTGACTACAAATTTTTGACTGGCTTAAAATATTCTTATGCCAAAAATATTAGACCCGTATTTTTTTCTTTTTTTCAAATACCCAATAAAAAGGGAGAAAATGAATTTCAAAATTAGGACGAAGAATTACGCTCGAAAATGCTTTGTGGCTGTCACGTGGTATCAATGACGTCACTAGTAACTATAAACAAACTTTGAAACACCATTTTGGAATCTACAGGGTGGTTATAAAATAACGCTCCCTATTCCCTATTTGGAGAGGTCTGTAGCTTGAATGAATAATCCGAATGCAACAAAATTCGAGACAGTTACTAATCAAGAAGGGGGGAAAAGAATGGAATCATAAAAAAAACACTCTCGTCTCTTGACCAGGGTTCTAAATTACGAGGCGTAATTGGCTGTGTTAAAGCTCCTAAAGGAGGCTAGAAATAGGCAGCCGGAATCGATTACATTACATTAAAAAAGAAATAGTTACAATAATCATCGACAGATGGCGCTGCCAATGCAAACACAATATTGTAAGCATTAGCAAAACCAAGAAGCGGTCATTTCTTGCATTAATGTAATGTAATAGATTCCGGTTGCCTATTTCTAGCCTCCTTTAGGAGCTTTAACACAGCCAATTACGCCTCGTAATTTAGAACCCTGGTCAAGAGACGATGGTGTTTTTTTTTATGATTCCATTCTTTTCCCCCCTTCTTGATTAGTAACTGTCTCGAAGTTTGTTGCATTCGGATTATTCATTCAAGCTACAGACCTCTCCGAATAGCGAGCGTTATTTTATAACCACCCGGTACTTTAAGCACACATTTGAACTATCCACTTCTGTAAAACCTCCTTCCATTATTTATATAATTCTTATTTTAATAGCATATTAGATTAAATCCAGTTTAAATGTAAGCAAAAAACATCACACCGATTTATATATACTAGTGACGTCAGCCAAATCGACGTGTTTGTGTTCACGTGACGTACCGATGAAAAATAAGCCATTTTAAAATGATTTTTACTAATTATTTAAAGATTTATTTTGCCAAAAAATATATACGTTTGTTATTTTTGGGTTCAAACTATAATGAATTTAATATTGGAAGGTATTTTAGCGATACAGTCAAGTACCCTATTATACTTTGAAACCCATTGGATTGGTTGGTGTCGTGTCCATGGGGAGAACTATAGATAGCCATGAGTGTGCAAAACACTGCCTGCAATCTCCTTGATGTAGTCGGAGTACAGATTGATGTCAAAGGGGGAGAATTCCCTAAGCTGAGCCACGGATATTACAATGGCGGGGGAGTCAAAATTATGTTTTCGTGTTAGTGGAACATCATCACAGTGACTTCAGAGACGGTAAGTTCTATTGCCATCTCCCATTATTTTCATACCTCCATAGGGACCCGTTCTATGACGAGTGATAGTTTTGGAACGCATTTGATGTACACTATAAATTGCATTAATATTTACCGCTTCCATCAGCTCCCAGAAAAGGACTTGATGAGTGAGGGCGTAGCCACGAAGACCCGTGGCTTGACTGTACTTAATACACGATGGCGACATGGGGCATACGCTAAGTGAATTGTTAAACAAAATAATAGTTAAATTGAAATACATGTATATACGTAGTAAGGAAGCCGACAGGGAAACGTAGTACTTAAAATCTTTTTATTCCAAATGGACAAGGAATTTTATGACAAATTGGGCTTAAATCCCAAATAAAATTATATTTGTAACCCCTATTAAAATTAATAATTTAAATTCCCTTTTCACATACCTTTACAGTTATTTATTAATATCTTTAACATCCCAATAAAATACAAGTGGTGTCACTACGTCGCGTCACTCAGTCATTCCCATGGAAAATGTTTTAGTCAGCAAATAGCTTAAATGACCTTTTCACCCTCTTCCCATCACCCATTCCCACACCTAATTGGTTAATCGAACTGAACAAGCCGTAACAATCTGCATCAATTCCTACTATCTAGGAGAAAACACATCGAAATTCCCTATCTATAAGGAATAATACGATTTCAAGTACTACGTTTCCCTGTCGGCTTCTTTTATTACTTATATACACAAAATAAATTTAATTTTTAAATGTTTAATAAAAAGATTAGGCATTTGGTAAGTACATTCCAAAACACAAATCTTTGGGATACTTTAATTATTGGGAGAACTGAGAAGGGAGGAGATGCAAGGTTTGAAATGCAAAACTTTAATATTTAGACAAACAAACAATACATGGACCGCCTTTCCGCAGAAAGCTATTCATTCAGCGTCTTGCCAAACGACCGCAGCCGCTGGTCTCCGATCTTGTTCTGGCGAGAAAAGGTTTTTCCCCAATTGCAAGAGTTTACAGCGCTCTCTATTAGTGTTATACTACATTACCACATTATAGTATTAGATAAACGGTATTTTTTTTACAGTATGTGAAATAAAACAAGAAGGTTTGTGAAAGAATCTGTCACTTTGCCCGCTTTCACACAACATTATTGTGTTCAACAGGAAAAAAAGGCTACAAACACAGTATTAATTCTGTATTAAATATTTACACGATAAATTTGGCTAGTTTAACTTTATTTCTTATTATTTAGCGTTTACTAAATTAATTTATATTTCAAAGATTAAATATGTAACATTCCTCGCTTTTAAAACATTTCATATCAACATATCAAAGAATCTCTTTGTGAAATATATTTGACGTAATTTAAAACTGATTTATGCAGCAAAAATAAATTTCTTTTAATTTATTATTTAAAAGAAATAAAGTTTTTTCGAGCGATTGTTGTGAATGGCAATGGTGATTTAATTCTGATAAAATTGACTTATTATCATAGATATCAGAATTAAAGTATTAGATTGGCTGATCACGTGACCTCCAGTGCTAACGACGGGACGCGCATGGAGGCTTTTTTGGAGGGCCTTATGGCCAGTGTTGCTGCCACTTTAAGGAGAAAGATACTACGAAAAAAATACTATTTAATTCTAAAATTACAAAAAAATACTAGAAAAGGATTTAAAGTCACTATAAATATTCCAAAATGCAGCTAGTATTTTTACGATATTTTTTTGTAATTTTAGAATAATTCTAAAATAAATTATAAAATTAAGTTACAAGTTTAGTTATAGAGTTTAAAGAGTATATTAGTATTTTAGAATAATTCTAAAATTACAAAAAAATATCGTAAAAATACTAGCTGCATTTTGGAATATTTATAGTGACTTTAAATCCTTTTCTAGTATTTTTTTGTAATTTTAGAATGAAATAGTATTTTTTTCGTAGTATTTTTCTCCTCAAAGTGGCAGCAACACTGGCCATTAAGCCCTCCAAAAAAGCCTCCATGCACGTCCCGTCGTTAGCATTGGAGCGCACGTGATCAGCCAATCTAATACTTTAATTATGATATCTATGCTTATTATGCTTTTTAAATTAACATTAATTTTTGAAGTTTTGTTAATAACTGATGTACTTCGTATTCGAATTTTTCTGAGATTTTCAATGTCTTCGAATTTTGATGCGCTGATTTTTTTGACGTGTCACACTTGCCTGCAGCATTTGAAGTTTGGGCTTTGAAAGTGGGTGACAGACAGACGGACTGAACGATTATAATACCTTCCACTTTTTACGTTATAAACGTAGTGTGAACGCTAAAAATAGCCTGCATCAGACATCAAAACCAATAAACCAATTTCCTTGATCTGTACTATATACTCTTCGTATGCCATACGTCCACATTTTTAGTTGCGTTTTCAAACTTACCCTCCGGTCGAAATCTGACTAAAACACGAATCCGCCAATGTCCCATTATGCATGGAATGTTTGCATGGAACGGGAACCACTGTAGCTTCGGCCGATGTAGAGGTGCTTGGATACCACAAGAGTTTCTTATTAGGCGACAGCAAAAACCCCAGAGCTACCGAAAAGTAAAAAGTTGTAAGAGTAGTGGAGTGTATGATTGGTTGGTTTGTAGACATATATATTCAGGTTTGTGTGCTTGGTCAGCGACCCGCTTATAAACCTTCGTCAAGTAAGACAGACACAACAGACAACACACACACATAAGTGGATCCATCTAATTTTTAGAGACAGATTCCAACTAGAGGATCCCCAGAATTGGCTTGTCACCCCCAGAGGTATTGATTTGGTATGGGAACTTGGAGGACTTTCGGAACCAACAGATTTAACGAGCACGTACTCCGCATATACTCGGTAGGTCTTCAGTGGTACCGGGACTCGATCGCAGGACCTTCCGATCCCGAGACCGAGATGCTGACCACTAGGCTCACTACGGCCCAGTAGTGGAAGGTAATCGTTTCCGGCTGCCTATTTCTAGCCTCCTTTAGGAGCTTTAACACAGCCAATAACGCCTCGTAATTTAGAACCCTGGTCAAGTCACGAGGTTGACACCTGAGCGGGCCCCCAACGGAACTTCGAGCGACATCGTACGCTAACGCCGTCGGGACTTTGGACTCCACTGATTTAACGAGCACGTCTGTCCCAGTGTACTCGGGCCCATCCGTGAATTGAGGATTTTTCTACTATTTCCAGCACAGATCCGATTTATAGGATGCTGCAGTTAGTGGTACACACTCCTGGAGGTTGATCTCTAGACCGAGCCCTAACCACTCGGCCACTGGACGGGCCCCCAGTAGTGGAGTTTGAATATGTTAACAAGCAATGAAAGTAGAAGTACTTAAAAAAAAAACACAAAGATTTTAGTCGTTGGTTTCTAACCATGGATAAAGACCTTTAGGGGGACCGGAGCCCTCCATTGAAGTCCATGTTAAAATGACCTTTTTATGTACCTTTTTCTCAGAATCTATTTGATACTTTTTAATGACATTTTTAACAGTTGTTATATGGATGTTTAGCTATACTATAATGAAGGCATTTAAAAAAAATTTGTTTAGTTTTTAAATTATAATTTTTTAAGTGAAACAACATTTTTTTTACCTAAAAAACATCAATAATATTAAAAAGAAAAAAAAAGTAAGATATTTATAGTCAAATCCCTCCAGCGGATTTTAGAAACAAACTTCTTAAACATATAAAAAATTTCAGGCTGATACTTACAGTAGATTTTGAGAAAAATCTATATGAACATTGAAAAACTAAGTTTTGAGATATAACCGTTTAAAGTAAACAATAGTGGTTTCTTACCTATAAAACATGACTGGATTTTACCTAAACAACGTTTGTTTAAAAAAAATATTAAAAATACTTCCAATACTCAAAACTTTTAATGTAAGATATCGTTGAAAAGCTAAGATTTCATATTTCAAGAAACACTAAAAACATTGAAATGTCATTTTTGAAAAGTTTTGGGATTCTGGTCCCCCTTAAAATTTAACCAAAAGAAAGGTTATAGTTATACCAGTATTTCAGGCCCGTCCGTGGCCGAGTGGTTAGGGCATCAGCCTAGAGATTCAACCTTCTCAGGAGTGCGGGGGTTCGAATCCCACCTACTGCCAAGTCATCCTATAACGGATCCGTGCTGAAAATAGTTAGAAAATCCTCATCACGGATGGGCCCGAGTACACAGGGCAGACGTGCTCGTTAAATCTGTGGAGTCCAAAAGTCCCGACGGCGTCTACGACGTACGACTAAGTTTCGAAGTTCCGTTGGGTGCCCGCTCAGGTGTCGACCTCGTCACTGACCAGGGTTCTAATACGAGCGACTTATTGGCTGTGTTAAAGCTCCTGAAGGAGGCTAGAAATAGGCAGCCTGAAACGATTACCTTACCTTACCAGTATTTCAACAAAAAGTATTTCTTTAAAGAATATGAATGTAATACCACTGTAGCGATCCGCCGTACTCGCAACTTCAAATTCCATCTACGCTAGATGGCGTTGATTTAATACTGCGTAACTATCAGCCATCTAGATCAAGGGATCCCAGCTGGTGGTACGCGGGAAAATTTCAGGTGGTACGCGTGAGTGATGTTAGTAACATGATGCTATTAATAGCTTTTGTAGCAGTGAGAACGCAAGCATATTACTTATTATTTTAAACATTAACATTATTTAAAAGAGAAATCTTTAACTTCTGGATCGGATGTAAAACGTAGTACAGTTTGATCTTCCGGCAAGTCATGCTATTTTTGATGCCATTTGTTACGAGTACTTGTGTAAGAGTGTTTTTTCTGAACTCTTGTACATAAAAAAATAAACATAGAAGCAGTAAAGACTATAAAAGTATATTTTGTATGATGATTAATTGTTTGCTGAATTTGTACGATTTTTTATTTGGATGTTTTTAGACCTATGGGTAATAAATAAAACTGTTAAAGTTTTCTCGGACATTTAATTCAAAAAGCCTTTGAACACTTTTAGAAAAGTATATATTATACATTTATTAAAATATTTAGGTCTGGTGGTACGCCAAAATTTCTCAAAAAGTCAGGTGGTACGCAGATGCAAAAAGGTTGGGAACCCCTGATCTAGATTATAACAAATATTGTAATACGTAAGCCGACGCAACTTGGTATTGTTGCAATAACTTCGGCAACTCACACCGCCACCGCCTGGAGGGGTGATTCTAATTAAAGTTCAATTGTACCATTAACTTTTATACCTTCGACTATTGATTGGCTTAAATAATTCTATTTTATGTTTTGTATGTCAGTAACAAGCTAAAAATTCAAAAAAGTGCCAAGTGAATAAAACCTGATATCACACAATTTTTCTGGCAACAAGATTTTCAGGCCTTTTTTTTTAAAAATAATGTTGGTGATAATTATAAACATTTTGAGAAATGTTTTAATTTTTAGCTTCCACACTACGTTTATAACGTAAAAAGTGGAAGGTATTATAATCGTTCAGTACGTCTGTCTGTCTGTCACCCACTTTTATAGACCAAACTACAAATGCTACGGACAAGTGTGATACGTCAAAAAATTCAGCGTGTCAAAATTACATTGAAAATTTCAGAGAAGAATTCGAATTCGAAATACTTCAATTATTGAAAAAACTGCAACATTTAATGCTCATTTAAAAAGCATAGGAAGCCATTTTTATTACAATTGCCATTTTTATTACAACTGCAACATTTAATGCTCACTTAAAAAGCATAGGAAGCCATTTTTATTACAATTAAATCACCATTGCCATTCGCAACAATCGCTCGAGAAACTTTAATTCTTTCAGTTAATAAATTAAAATAAATTTATTTTTGCGACATCGATCAGTTTGAAATGACGTCAACTATATTTCACTACGACATTCTTTGTATGTTGATATGAAATATTTTCATTATATTTAAAAGCGTGGAATATTACATATTTATTCTTTGAAATATAAATTAATTTTTGCAAACGATAAGTAATAATTATTGAATTTTCGAAATAAAATAAATGAAACTAGCCAAATTTAGCATGCAAATGTTTAATATAGAATTAATGCTGTGTTTGGCGCCTTTTTACCTGTTAAATACAACTGTTGTGTGCAAGCGGGTTAAGTGACAGATTCTGTTACAAACCTACTATTATATTTAAAGACTAAGGCCAAGTCCAACGGTAAAATGTATAGGTATATAAGATTTGTATCCAAAATAAAAAAATATTAAAGACAATAACTAAAGTATGTGTGTAAGATAATACGTTTTATATCAATCGATTGTTAAACTTAAAATAAAGCTTTTAATTAACATCTTAATATTTTGTTTCATTTTAATTTCACGTTGTGTCCTATGTAACCCTTTAAGACCGGCCATCAGATGGCGCTGATTCAAGATTCTGAGACTAAATTTTAGAGTTTTATCGAAAAAATACCTTAAACAGCATCAATGCCAGCAACTCCTTAAAAACAAAGTCATTTTTTTATAGAAATAACGAATGGTATAAGTAAGCTGCTTCGGTAATGACATTTTTGAAAAGCTTGAACAATCTCTGTTATACCAGCAAGATCGCGATAGCTCGGTCTTAAAAGGATAACGACTCACGTCATATGCCATGCCCGCACTTTTTGCTGGGATGCATTAAATCAACTTGGCGACTTTCAAACGGCTTCACTTTTTTTTCCTCTCGCCAAGCCTTTCCATATTCTTTAACTTCCATAAGGTTTCTTACCAATTGTAGATTTTGATTGTTTTCCCTTGTAAATGAAGTTCCTTCCTCTGTCTGCAATGCGTCTGGCCCTTTTTCTAAGACCTTCAACCCAAAAGTGAATTTCCTTAAACACATCAGGTTGAAATTTAAGGAAAGCCTGCAGCTGTTCTGAAATGTTCAAAGTGACAAGATGACAACTTATAAATATATATTATATATATATATTATATATATATTATATATATATATATATATATATATATATATATATATATATATATATATATATATTATATATATATATATATATATATTATATATATATATATATATATATATATATATATATATATATATATATATATATATATATATATATATATATATATATATATATATATTATATATATATATATATATATATATAATATATACATACATACATACATACATACATACATACATACATACATACATACATACATACATACATACATACATACATACATACATACATACATAATCATAACATACATACTCATACATACATACATACATACATACATACATACATACATACATACATACATACATACATACATACATACATACATACATACATACATACATACATACATACATAATACTATAATATATACTATATATATATATATATATATATATATATATATATATATATATATATATATATTAATATATATATATATTATAATATTATATATATATATTATATATATATATATATATATATATATATATATAATATATATATATATATATATATGTATTAGTTTTTCATATAATTATTATAAATTTTTCGTTTCGTTTACGATTTTATTGTTTTTTTTTTGACGTATTATATCGTTTTTGGCTATTATATTGGGTTTGTTGAAAACGTTCTATGGGATAATACACAGGTACTTAATACTTCAAAAAATTTATATTTATTTTAATTAACATTTAGACTGTTAAATTGGCCCCCCGGTGGCCGAGAGGTGTAAGCGACGAGCCTCTCACCGAGAAGGTTCTTGGTTCTGTCCTTATCTTAGCCATACTATAGACGTATTCGTGCTGGTGGAAAAAATCCTCAAAAAAAAATCACCGGGTTGCCCGAGTATACTGCGATATACGTGCTCGTTAAATCTGTGGAGTCGAAAGTCCCGATGGCGTTAGCGTACGATGTCGCTCGAAGTTCCGTTGGGTGCCCGCTCAGGTGTCGACCTCGTTACTTGACCAGGGTTCTAAATTACGAGGCGTAGTTTGGCTGTGTTAAAACTCCAAAAGGAGGCTAGAAATAGGCTGCCGGAAACGATTACACTACATTACTGTTAAATCTGAAAAATATGTGAGACCTTTCATGCTGAATTAGAGATATAGTTCCTTCCCTAAGTTTTATAGCTACAAGTCTAACCCTCCACTGAACTAGCATAGCACGGTAGCTTGAAGAACTTCGCCACAGAGAATACCTACCGAGGTTCTGTCCTCGTCTACCAAAACAGTAAAATAAAATTTCTGCAAATAAATAACGGTGTGTATATGGGACTGGTGCACCTTAAATCAGTTGTGGTTTAAAGTTCTGGTGCCACTTACGATGTTGATATGAATCTGCGTTGGGTCAGGTAGTCAGAACGTCCCGGGATCGAATCCCGGCATATGGGTATAGATTCTTGTGCTATGTGTTTCTCTGTATTTGTCCTGAGTACACTGCGACATACGTGCTCGTTGAATCTGTGGAGTTGAAAGTCCCAAACAATTGGTTTGATTTGGGTGTCCACCTCGTCACTTGATCAGGGTTCCAAATTACGAGGTGTAATTGGCTGTGGTAAAGTTCCATGGAAGCTATAAATAGACATTTAGAAAACCTACAAACTAAAAGGTGGGTGGTTAAAATATTATGAGGCTCGTCGCCAATAGCCCCTGTGTTGCTATTGTGCGTTGATAATTGTACCAAAATAAACCTACCTTCCAATAAGCGAACACAAAAGACAGCATCTATATGAACATCCTTGATAGCCTTCTCCATGTAGTGCAAACCTCTGGTCAAAGCGTCAAGCGCTCTGTAAAGAAGAGAAACATCCTTCTCTGATGTAGTACGACATTGACCAGGAACCAGTATGAAAGACCAGCAGCAACAAAACCAGCAAAAAAACAGCGACATTCTATTTTTTAAGCAACAACCAGCAGAGAGTCCTTCCGTAGTTTAAAATAAACTGTTATCATAAGCGGTTTTAAGTAAACCCCGTCGAGCAAAATAGATGCGTCCATTGTTATGAAACGAAATGTGAAGTCTCAGCTGTTGATGTATGTCATTTTTCGATTCACAGCCGTAATAGATAGTGAAACCACAATAGCTATTTTAAATTTAATTCAATGAAATTGTGCAACGGTTCAATTTGTTACGAAACAACTGTTCCCGCCTACTGTCTTATCAAGGGTAGGGGGGGAGGGGTGCTACTAACGTAGACAGAATCGTAACAAGTTTGACAGTACAACATATCGCATTTATCAAGGACATTACAGTGGAACTCCAATTATCCGAAGCGTTGCTGATTATCCAAATTTTAGAGAAAAACATTTCCCTGGCCTATCTCTTCATTTTACGTCTTTGCCATGTCTAGTAATTTTGTTTGGATCAAATAAAACAAGAAGTTCATAAAGAACTAAAATAGCCTACTTTCCTGTTACTTAAATACTTACTGAAGTTCTAATCGGGAAAAAAACTAGGTTCTTAAAGTAAATATCATCAACAGCCGTTTCTACACTAGATTTATACACATTAGAAAAAAAAATCGAAACACAGCACCCAGCTATAATTTAAACTTCTAAAAGCCAAAATCAACTATTTTCCTTAATATTCGTTCGCAAATTAATTAAATATTATTTATCATCTGCTCGTGATTTATTTGTAGTTCGAAGAATAAATATTTATTAATAACAAAAGTAATGAAACTACTCCGAACTGCATTAAAAAAGAAGAAATGTAAATTAAAACTAAGCATAATTGCATGCAAAAGTATGCCTTGCCGCTTTCTTGGTAGATAATTAATGAATAATCAAAGAATCAAATTGTTCTACATTTTATGACGTCATTCCAAACTGATTCATGAAAATATTATTTTGCTTCAAATATGTTTAAATAAAGTTTCTCATGCCATTGTTGATTTGGCAACAGTGATTTAAATGACTCAAAATTGAATTTCAATGCTAATTCAATGGGAAATTCGCCGACAGATAGTAGATTTATGTCCGTCCGACGTACAGACAGACGGACAAAAAGTATGAAAGTTGGGTATCTGAGGTCATAGCTTTCTAACAAAAAAGAATTTTTAAGATCCGATGATTAGAACCGATTTTGGAAGGGGGGTACAGACAGACAGACAAACGGACAGACAGGCGGACAGACAGACGGACAGACATACGAACAGACAGACATACGAACAGACAGACAGATGGACAGACAGACAGATGGACATCAACCGCATTTCAATACCTACAGTGATTTAAATGACTCAAAATTGAATTTCAATGCTAATTCAATGGGAAATTCGCCGACAGATAGTAGATTTATGTCCGTCCGGACGTACAGACAGACGGACAAAAAGTATGAAAGTTGGGTATCTGAGGTTATAGCTTTCTAATAAAAAAAGAATTTTTAAGATCCGATGATTAGAACGGATTTTTTAAGGGGGGTACGGACGGACAGACGGACACGATCGACCGCATGTCAATACCTACTTTTTCATTTTTTAATTCTTTCGAATTAAAAAAAGAAAAGTAGGCTAAAATACTTAGACATGGCATCCAATAACAGATCAGCCTCTTATTAAAATAAAGAGGATTTTAAAATTTCAAGGTTAGTTTATTTTAATTACGAGACCAGTTGCTAAACGCTATTAAAAAAGTCCAAGAAGATAAGACTATACAAAAAACTAATGAAACCATAAAAATACCACATGTGACCTGTGACAATGTGTTGTTCAAGTACGAATTATTCAGCCGCAAGCAAAAGTGTATTCAATCGAATCGTTTATTTCAAAATCCAGTCAAGTGACACGACACTTGACCAAGTTTTTAAAATAAACTGAAAAGGAAGGCTAGAAATAGACAGCCGGAAACGATTAAATGGGGGCCCGGTAGGCCTAGTGGGTGTGATCTCAGCCCATTACGCTAACAGTCTGCGCACTGTACCGGGTGCGGGTTCGATTCCCGCCATCGGCTTGAGTGTACTTTCTCTCTCTGTGTCAGTAAAAATTCTGTATGTGTCTGTCTTACTTTACGAAGGGTTATAAGCGGGTCTCTGATCAAGCACAATAACAGGAAAATACATGTACCAAGTTATTTACCACTTGACTAGTTTTTAAAATAAACGATTCAATTCGAGCATGTTAAATGTAGACGTAAAATTACAATTACCGTTACAATTAATATTTATATTATATATAGATTAAAAGATCGCTTGACGCAGAAGGGACGAAAATGATTCAGAATTCAAAACTCATTTTTAAAAAAAGCAAAAAACACCGATCTAACACTAAAGCTAAAAACTTCGTAGCCTCTTCCCTTTTTTTCTTAAAAGCTTCTAAATGCTTTCAGTTCAAAGCATTCAAAAGCAGTAATAAGCAATAATAATTCTTTAAGCTTCAGAATAGTTGTACAGGTGACTTGTGTGTGACACTACATACAAACGAAGTTTTTTAACCTCCCTTATACCCTCCTTTAGTAGATATGACGATAATTGGTGTGTAAACGTGTTGAAAAGAAATGTCTCGGAAGTAGTAAAAATTGGACTGGAAAGAAAAATAAAACAATATTTTTAAACTTTAAACATTTTCTTTTTAAAAATTATCAAATACACCTTCGAAAAAAATATGTTCCTGAAATTCAGTTAATCGAATTATTTTTCAATGGGAAAGGATAAAAAAAATCTCAACTACCGACGGACTAAAGTAATTTTCCAATCTACTTCGTTTTCCTCTCATGTAGCACTTTCTACAGACACTTTAGTTATATAGTTACAGTAAAGATGGCAGCACTACATTTATGCCATAGGCAATAAATCTTTTTATTTGATTCAAATAAATACTCTTCGTGGCAACAGATGGCAGCACCACAATTTAAATACTCAAACTTGACGCTTTAAATCCGGCTACACAATCATAACCACAATATTGACATATTTTATAGATAATTTAATTTGCAATTTGCTGGCACATTTGTATTTTAAATCGAACTACATAAAATCATCAGCAATTTTTTGCTCTAAGTATTACTTATTAAAACTTTAAAGAATAAAAAATACAAAAAGGCTATGGATTTTTTTTTCAATGGGCAAACAATGAAGTCTTAAATGAGGGTTCATATGGAAAAAAAATATACGTGTAATAATTTTACCTCTATACAGAATACTTAGGAATTTCCAACATTTGTATTAATGATTGTAAATTAATCACAAATATTTAAATGTATTAGGTAATAAATTAGTATAGAAGAAATATTGCTACTAAAATAAAAAATAATTTAAAATTGAAAAGATATTTAGGGCTTTATTGTTTTTTAACATTATGCAACATATATTAGAAAACGACGATAGCTAACCATACAAAAAAGTGTTCTCTGAGCAAAATCAATTTTTCCCGTGTGGATTCTTAATTTCTTTGATGAACCTTGGCAATTTTTTTTTATATTCGATATAAAAGTTAGAAATTGCAGAGTTTTTACCAATGGAATTTTTGAGTTTGTTTTAACTCACCCATCATAACAATTTTTTTTTGCTAATATTAGTTTGAAAATTTTTGGAATATTGAATTGGAATTATTTTTTGCCGGTTGACGAAGGCTTATAAGAGGGTCTCTGAAACGGTGATTGTTTTTTTAATGTAAACTTTTATTTTATACCAATTGATCCCCTCTCCACTGGTCAGCACTCCATCAGTATATTATAATTTCGTCCCATTCTAATATCAACATTATTTTTTTAAGAAAGAAGTCCTATTGTATCCATGCCCTTCTGGGAGTTAGAGGGCTTTCCCATAGGCCGTGTTAAAATTGCCAGAATAGTTATAGTATAATGGCCAGTTTCTATTTGCCCTCCTACACCCGAAAATGACCAACATGTGTTAAACATTCCACTCCATATTCGATCACTCGACAGGGCTGGGGAGCCCAGTCGGTAAAGGCGTTATAGCCTTGCATGCTATAGGTCCCAGATTCGGGTCCGGGCGTCGTCAAAATAACTGCCGACCTATAAATGGCCCATGCAGCCAAAAGTTTCTCGAATAATATCCCGTGTGGTGGTAGTGCACGTTAAATATTTTTCAAAGACCCGACGTTGCGTACGATGTCGCCCTTAAAACTTGCATTGGGTGCCTACTCAAGTGTCGGCTCGTCACTTGACTGCGGTTCTAAATTAAAACGCCCGTGTCTAATAGCCCTCGTGAATAGCTCTAGTGCGATGATATTCAAACTAATCATAACCCATACAACTGGATGCGAATAACTACCCTAAGTTAAATTTTCAACTTCGCCAAAAGCCGCCAAAGCCAAAATTCAATCGGCAATTATATCATAGCTGTACCGAATTCCCAGTTTCATAGACAAAAAGTACGTACGCTATACGTAGAGAGAATTGACATTTCTTAGAAGTATTCATCAGATCTAGAATAGTTATTGCCTTTACTATATTGAGATATTGTTAAAATATCTTCATTTCTTACCATTTGTAAACATCAACTAAATTAAATTCGGTAGCAAAAAAAATCAAAAGATTCAAATGGGCTTGTTTCACGAAGAACGGAAAGAAAACAAAACAACCAATGAAATCGCAGCAAGGAGAGCGCTGAACGTGACGTCATAAGAAATATTCCCATTCAATAAATAAAATAAAATAATGATACTCAAATAACAATCCTACAAATTAAACTCACGTGCTCTTACGTGTTTATACTTAATTTTCGCTCACTCTGAACGCGCGGAAATTTCTTTTAAATTGAAATAAAAAGTATACATTCTAATCCTACAATGCTATTCCTATGGAGAAATCGGCTCACGTTTTGCACTCCAACACCCGTTTGGGTTCGAATTTCGAAAAATCGCTTCTTAAATTACGCCTTCATTACAAAAAGAATATACTCTTAAAATTTGGTAGCTGTACAGCTGAGGAAAAAAAAAACCGATCCACCCTTCGTTTTTTCGGCTGCTATTGGTCAAGGAATTTTGTGAAAGGTGGCATTTTTCAGGAAATAGCGTAAGAAATTGAGAACTGGCAACCAAAATTGTATAAGGGTCGTCTACATATTAAAATGAGTACCAACTTTGAAAATTCCAATAGCAACACCCAATTACTTTTATATAAAAATGTTTATCATCTTCAAAATACACCAGGTCCAAAAGAAAATTTATTTATTTGCATTATTTGTTGAGATATAAGCATTCAAAGTTGAACGCCCATAATGTTAAAAGAGTTTCACAAACTTTTATTCATACCTCCACAAATAAAATGAATTAAACCAAATTTTTTTTTTTGATTATAAACTTCTCAATTTTCCAAAAACAAATCGCACAAGTTTTTTCATCAATTTTTCATTATTATTATTTTTTTATTTAAATTTAAATAAGAAAAAATAAAACATGAATAGCAACCTCACATTTTTGTTACATAAATCAATAAAATAGATCAAGTAGAACCAAATTCCCGAATTTTTTAATTCAACAACAATTATTTGCCGAGTTATTGTAAAAATACTGAAAAAAAACGAATTTTAGGGACCGTGTAAAAAATTACTTAGCAAATTGGATCCTAACTTGCATCACTGTTTGGTGGTTGAAAGCGTTTTTGGTAAATGTTTATTCAAATTATTGATGTCTGTCAAATGTCTAAAATCTTTTCTTATTTCAAGTGCATACAATGTATTTTGTTTGTATAATTAACATTAAATTATATCGATTACTATGTTTTTGAATGTATGTTATTTCCAATACAATATCAAAAAGTGTGTTTTATAGTAAAAATTAACAACCCTAAAATATTATTGGAATTCGGTGTTTAGCATATTTTATTGTTACCACATTGATTATTTAAAATGATTATTGCCCACTGCCTTGGTTAAAAATCATTGCCAAATCATTCTGCGTAATTTTATTTTGCTTTCCTTAAATATCGTGTTAAGATCGTAACTCTCGTTTAGTAATAGTATAGGTTTATATTACCGATAAAGTGAAATCCCGACAAGGACGAAATCCCGAAAATAGATTTTTGTCCATTTCGCGATTTTTAAAAAAAAATTATTAGAGATTACTTATTTATTTATTTACTTATTTGGTTAGTCAGTCCGTTAGTTAGTCAGTACGTTAGTTAGTCAGTACGTTAGTTAGTTAGTCAGTCAGTCAGTTAGTTAGTCAGTCAGTCAGTCAGTCAGTCGGTCAGTCAGTCAGTCGGTTAGTTAGTCAGTCGGTTAGTTAGTCAGTCAGTTAGTTAGTCAGTCAGTTAGTCAGTCAGTTAGTCAGTCAGTTAGTCAGTCAGTTAGTCAGTCAGTTAGTCAGTCAGTAAGTTAGTCCGTTAGTTAGTCAGTTAGTTAGTCAGTCAGTCAGTTAGTCAGTTAGTTAGTTAGTCGGTTAGTTAGTCAGTCAGTTAGTCAGTCAGTTAGTTAGTCAGTTAGTCAGTGAGTCAGTCAGTTCACTGATTGACAGTCAGTTAGACTACGTTAGTCAGTGAGTCAGTCAGTTCACTGATTGACAGTCAGTTAGACTACGTTAGTCAGTCTGGACTAACTAATGGAGCGACTAACTAACGGACTGACTAACTAACTGACTGACTAACTAACTGACTGACTATCTAACTGACTGACTGACTAACTAACGGACTGACTAACCGACTAACTAACTGACTGACTAACGGACTAACTAATGGACTGACTAACTAACGGACTAACTAATGGACTGACTAACTAACGGACTGACTAACTAACTGACTGACTAACTGACTGGATAACTAACCGACTAACTGTGTGACTAACTGACTGACTGACTGACTGACTAACAAACTAAGTGACTAACTAACTGACTAACTAACTGATTAACTAAATAACTAAATAAATAATCTCTAATATTTAAAAAAAAATCGAGAAATGGACAAAAATCTATTTTCGGGATTTAGACCCATTCGGGATTTTGACTCATTCGGGATTTCGTCTTGTCGGGATTTCGGCTGTCGGGATATGTCCCAGACCCAGTGTGCCGAATTTTAAACAAACTTTTTGTAGCAATATGAATGACACAAAAATTTGCATAAAATGTAAAACATAAGTGTAATAATCATGTTTGTCTATCTGATTGTAACTAATCGCATTTGAAAATATGTTCGTTATAAATAATCGTATATGTGACTTAATTTAAAATTAAAACTTTTTCTCGTCTACCCTTTATTTTATTTCTGAATTTTAAAATCCAAAATTAAAAAAAAGGGTAAAAACATAAAAAAATCACAATATTAGTGAAGTAGGTTTAATTCTAGCATCCTTTGGCGAGATTATGGTAACCCTTTTGTTAGCTTGTCGTTTCGAAAAGACACCCTAAATATTACCTTTTCCAATTTGGAGATTTCCCCCTAATCGCGTTCAAAATTAATGCTTTAATATCTCGGCAAATAATGAAAAAGAAATAATTCTTTTTTATACCTAGGGTATTTTGAAGGTGCTGAACATTTTTATGTAAAAAAAATTGGGCGTTGCCATTGGAATTTTCAAAGTTGGTACTCATTTTAATATGTTGACGACCCCTTATACAATTTTGGTTGCCAGTTCTCAATTCCTTAAGCTATTTCCTGAAAAATGACACCTTTCACAAAATTCCTTGACCAATAGAAGCCGAAAAACGAAGGGTGGATCGTTTTTTTTTTCCCCAGCTGTACCTCCAGTAGTTTGGGCTGGGCGTTGATACGTGAGTGAGTCAGTCAGTCAGGACTTTGCCTTTTATATATATAGATTTTATACGGGATTTCTGCTTGGGTTTTCACGTTGAGCTAATTTTCAATCATCAGTTCAAAATTTAATGGGATGGGATAATACCTTCATTCCATCCTAAGTGGAATTTGAAGCCAGTTAATGTAAAAATGTGTCAATATTAAAATAATGATTAATTAGCAATCAATATACACAATAACTAGCATTTAGCATTCCATTCCTTCCTCCATTTGGCGAAATTTCAATCACCGAAAGATTCAATCCGAAACAAAACCGATTCCTTTCTTATCTGACCGTTGCCATCGGCCGAACAGAAATGTTTCGTTTTGCGTTTCTTGATTATAGGGACTGGCTTGACGGCCCTCGTTTGTTTTTCTGAAAATGAGTGCCGCTATGACAAGGATGGGCAAATAACAGGTTAAGAAAGGAAAGCTTATGGAGGATAATTGGAAGGGGAAAATGGAACGTTTTTTGGCAAATGGAATAACTTTCTTTTGAATGGAAACTCGTGTTAGCGGTTTTAACTATGGGTTATTGTAAATGTTTGTTTTTGTTACAACAGAATAAGTGTATCAAAATTTATCTTTTAGGGTGAAAATTTTCTCTGAAATATTAGGAAGGGGTTGTTTTGATGGAAACATTTTTCGGAACGATAATAAAATTGGAAAATATATCCGATTCACTCACGTTGAATGTTGATACATTGTTGATAGTTTCACTTCAGTTTAACTAAACTATTAGATGGTTGGTTCAAGGCTAGATAGGTTTTCATCTGTTTCGAGTTGACAGGATACTCGATAGATGGCTTCAAATAATATTTTGATTGGGATGTGCATTTATTCTCTGTATGTTCAGTGTATAAAGTACAATTTGAAGTTAATTTGTTATAATCCATAATAAAAAATTTTGTGGCTTTATTCTTGTTATTTAGGAGACATTTCTTTTCAAGATTTATCTTCATGGGGCCCCTTCTGCATTAAAAGGTCTTCACCCACCAATATCTCAAATGAAACAACGATTTTTGTTTGAGTATTATAGATTATGTATGAATATAATTGTTGTAAATAATAATGAGGAAAATATTGAGGAACTGTAAAAGGGGTTGTGATAGATGATGATCATGTATTACGATATTTTTAAAACTTTATTCGCTCACCATCACATGCTCCTCCACCCTGAAATAATTATCTGGCTACTCCTTTGATTGAGCAGCTCTCGTGCATCGTTAAACCCAACCCATCGCCCAAAATAACCACAACTTTTTTCCCAACGTGTTTTTCTTTCATTCATAGAAACCCCCAAACAAGTCTTCGCCTATTATACCCAACCAAATAAACCATTCATCTAAAAGAAAAACCGGGCATAAAATGGCCCCCGTGAAATCTACACCCCGTATCCCCCTTCCATATAAACCACAACATATGTTTTTACATCCCCAACACCAGAACAAGAAAAGGGGGCCGTCGCATTCTCACCTTTGTGCGAAAAAGTCCTCCACAAAAGCCACATCGCACAAAAGGCCTCAGTTCACGGTCCCCTCAACACTGTACTATGCCCCCCCCCCCCTTGATGGGAATATTATGGACTCGACCGCCATACAAATTGATTCGTCGACTTCTGGACGGGTCCATTGTGTCTGGTATCAAAAGGGGGAGATGGGTGACAAGTTGGGTGGGATTGTTGTCGGTGACGTGGGGTTTTATTGTGTAGTATAGACGTTATGGAGTCTAACTTCCTTTGATGGGTGTTTTTATATGATTATGTAGAGAAGTGTACACAACGTATTAACATGGGTGATTTTTTTTTTCAAAAGTAATTTGGATTTGATAAACTTGCGAAATGGTTGGTTGAAGTGATGTTGCTTTTGAGCTGTAGTTGTTGGAGATGTACTCTTTGGAGCTGCTTAGATATTAATACAAAAGAAGCAAACCTTTTGAAATCTGTCCAATTCCATAACAAAGTGCCACACCCCTTTTGAAAAAGTATAAAAATTCCTCACATGTTTTATCAAATGTTTAAAATGTTCAAGATAAACAGGTTCGAGATATACAGGTTTATTCATTTTAATTTTTGTTGCAGTGGGGGGCATCAACACCACGACTTTTCCCCATATGCCTAGCTACCACACTCCTACCTAACCGAATTTCGCCAGTTAAAAATAAACCTATACTTATTTCAATAATTCCTATAAATATACTTTTAATTCGCAAATTGGCAAAACTTAGTGGTTTTACTTTCACCTCCCCCTTTGTGCTCTCGTTAAAATGACAGGCTGGGGTTGTTGGCTTTTCCTAAATGAATGTTATATTTTCCTAGAAATTTAATATTTTTAAATTTCAAGTTAAAAACAAATTAAAAATTAAAAACGAATTTATAAATACAAATACAAATACAAAAATTGTCGACCAACAACAGGCCAGAGGCCCAGCAAGGATGGTCCAAAATAAATCTAATATACATTACCAGTTTCCAATGACCGTCAAGTTTCTTCTTAAAATCTTCAACTCTCTTCGAATGCACAACATAATCTGGTAAAGCATTCCACTCATTGACAACTCTATTGTAAAAATAATGTTTTCTTACCTACCTTCTGAAGCTCGATTTATTCAATTTCTGATCATGTCCTCTGGTCCGGCTATTTAAGGTAAAACCTAAGCCCTCCATGTCTCCCTGTTTTCTGAACTTGAATAACTGTCTCTATATATAATGAATAACTGTCTCTTGTATATATTGTTCCATACACATATTTTTATACAAATTTCAAGGATAAAAATATATATACTTTTATGGTCGTTGGAGTTAACCCCTCGCCTTGTAATAATCCTCCTTTACGTTACTACTACCCGACCCCCCCCCCCCCTAGCCGGTCAAATATCTCCCTATTTAAACGCGTGAGAATCAAGTAGCCATTTAAGATTTGATTAAACACATATAAAGGCGTGCCCCTCAGGCAACCTGCCCTCCCTTGTACAAACTGAGCCGGACAGTGATGAATAGGAGCAGACCTCCCCTCCAAATCATCACGATGTTGCACAGGTTAGAAGAAAAAAACATCGTGAACTCTAATCAGTTTTTTTTTTTTGTAGTACTACTATTTGTTTCAACGGTGTTGGTGAGGTCGCAATGGTTGGTTTATGTTTGCCCATTTGGTGAGGATTTGTTTATTTTTTGAATTGACGTTTTAGCGGTCAAGTTATAAAATTTCCACTAAGGGATGGACGAAATAATATTTGTTTTATGCATTCGAAATTTTTATTCGTAGATTGTGTTTGGGGTGAAGTGAATTCTTACGGTTTTTTTCGTCATTATTCGTAGATGTAGAACACATTCGGCATTATTTATAGATGTATGCGTCAGAATCGACAAGTCGAAGACATGCAATGCTTTCGGTGAAGCATGGGCTTATATATTCAGTGTTGCGAATATGTATACAAATTATTTGATAATATTAAAAAATAAGTAAAATTATTGATAATGATTAATTGATGATAAGTAAAATTGTGGATAATGATTAATTAATACGGATAAAAATGTCACCAACACAGTTACCCCCCCCCCCACTCAAAATATAGAACCCGGATCCGTGCCTGCAAGGAGGGATCGAGAATATTTTTTAAACGCTCAATGAAGATTTTTTTAAACTTAAATAGGTATCTAGATATTTCCCAACATATTTTACAGAAAAACACTTAACTTATGTAACCAACCCATAACGTTTTCGCACATAATTTAGGAAGCGGATAGTAAATCAAGTAAATTATGTAGAAACTGGAATACTAGTATTTAAAATCTAAAGCAATGCATTTAAACCTTTTCACTTCTTGGCGACTTTTTATTGAAAAAACCTGAGCCGATCCGAAATTACCGGCAGCCCTTGTGATCCCACAAAAGTGGCCAAATTTATTACCCTTATTATCATTTTATTGTTTTTATTATTCTCATGCTTCGGAGTGGAATAAGCGGTCGATTTATCACACCAAAGAATTGCTATTTGCGCCGTGGCTGCGCATTATCAACGCTGTTATTACGCACATTTTCGAATGATTCTTTTATTATTATTATTACTGCTGATATCTGTTGGTTTTAGTTTCTTCTCGTCTTCTTTTTTTTCTTTCTTGAAACTCTTGTCTTTGATTAATTGCTGATATTCCTCTTCTTTAAGAGCTCCGCCCAACGCTGTATCAGGTGAGTTTTGCAATAGTTGGCCGTCAAGAGCTACACTGTTAAAAAAATTGTGCTTGGTTTCACCATGATATTGGTTGGTTTCACCATGATATTGGTTCCTAGTAGCTGCAACGGCTGAATGGTGAAACGTTCCACCATATTTTTGGTATTCGGTTGAACCATTTCTCAGGTTTTTGTTTCCAAATCCAGAAAAATGGTCCAACCAAACACCGAAAAAAAGGTGAAACATTTCACCACTCAGCCGTTGCAGCTACCAGGAACCAATATCATGGTGAAACCAACCAATATCATGGTGAAACCTAGCACCAAATTTTTAACAGTGTAGTTTTGGAGATTTTGTCTTGTTGCATGCATGGAAACAATCTAATAATTAGAAAAATGGTTTTATTGCTAACCACGCGCTCTCTCTGTTGAAAAAACAGTACCCAACTATCGTACAAGCCTGACTTGCCCTACCAATTTCCAAGGACACCCGAAGTTTGGTAAATTTAATCTGTTTTTAGACCTGCTGAAAATATTTATAAAGATTTAATTACATAATTCATTTTTTAAAAATTTCAATGGGGCTCCATGAAAATGGGGTTGTTTCACGGATGATCTGGCAATAGCTCTGCGGTCTTGTTTTCCTGTCTCTCGAATTACTTTTGTTTTTGTTGGTTGGTTGGTAGAAATAATCAGGTTTGTGTGCTGACCAAGCACACTAACCTGAATATAGGTCTACTAACCAACCAACTTAACCAAAACAAAATTCGAGAGACAGGAAAACAAGACCGCGGAGCTATTGCCAGATCCTCTGTGAAACAACCCCATTTGATACTTAATTTAACAATAGGCATGGTACAGGTTTTGAGTGGCAAGAGAAATGCTGAATGAAAATAAATTCTTTCTCGAACTTCGATTGGTAAATCATTGTCAAGTGGAAACCGAGCACCAATCGGAGCAACGATTGAAGGAAGCGCAAGAATAACGGCTGAAATGAACTAACTTATCTGAAACTAACCAACTACTAAATTTTTGCTAGGGATAAAATGTAACGAAAGAATGGAAATCAGTCGTAGTATATTGTCTGAAACAATTTATAAGGTGAACCTCGGACAAAAAAGGTTGACTTCCCTCGCATTGAAGTATGGGTCGGACCTTGTCTAAATAGCTGGCCCCCAGAAAGCAAGCAATATAGAATATGTTTGGTGGTTAATCACTTAGAATATTATACTGGCTTAAATCTCATTTGCATC
This sequence comes from Oedothorax gibbosus, assembly GCA_019343175.1. Lineage (NCBI taxonomy): Eukaryota > Metazoa > Arthropoda > Arachnida > Araneae > Linyphiidae > Oedothorax > Oedothorax gibbosus. The sequence continues at coordinate 26,739,482 of CM033276.1, read as the reverse complement.
ATATTGCTGTCGAGGCTGTAGTACTAGGCAAGGTTCATGCTGTTTTTGGTTCATCCTCCTATATCCCTAAGCCTGTGCTATGTCGTTATAAGATTGCATTGGTTTCGACTCGTCACCTGACAACGTTAAAAAAAATTAAAGTGCATGTGGCCTCGTTTAGCCTCTTTAAGAACCCAGAAATAAGAATCTGGAAGCCAGCCTAACAGTATAGTGGTTCATTTTCAAACCCAACGGCGTAGTGAGCCTAGTGGTCAGCGTCTCGGTCTCGGGATCGGAAGGTCCTGCGATCGAGTCCGGTACCAAAAAATTAGCCCGGTATCTAAAAATTAGATGGATCCACTTATGTGTGTGCGTTGTCTGTTGTGTCTGTCTTACTTGACGAAGGTTTATAAGCGGGTCTCTGACCAAGCACACAAACCTGAATATATATGTCTACCAACCAACCAAACCAAACCAAAATTAATCTTATATCGGCTATCTTTCTAATGATCAATTTAATTGAGAGCACTAATTTTTTTTACTACACGAGAGCTTACTACATAAAGGGACCTACTTCCAAACCATTCATTACTTTAAATTACGTTTTTAAGTAATCGACCGAAAAAGATAGTTTGACTCAAGTTTATTCAAACTTGAGTCGTCATTGACCACATTTAAACATTGCCATTTTACATAATAGAGTTTTATCTCGGCAAACTTTAGTCTTACTCCATTGCTCCATTTGGCATCGTATTGCTCCCTTGTTTATTCCAAGCAAAATTACATCGCTCCATGACTGTCTTCTCAAATTTAATATATTATTCCAACTTGTGGTTCTAAGTTTAATCCCATATGAAATCATCGTATTTTTAGTTAACTATACATTTCAATGAATTATCGACAAATGGTTACTAATATTGGTTAATTGGTTAATAATGGTTACGAATATTTTAACCGGTCTCCTGCACCGCGTGGCTTAACAACCAATTAAAGAAAAACTACTATCCAAAATTGCATCCCCATTGGCAACCCCCTGCCGGTTCCACAGAAATTTTTCAATTAATTTTTTTATGCTATCGATGAAAGACAGAAGATTAATCGGTTTTCGTAAAGATCATTTGCCTGGGGAGGGATGAATATGAGTGGGGGGAGGATGTGCTCATCGATTAGTTTTAACTATGCTTTGATGCCGTATTAAACTGTGTTCACAGTGTTATGTTAAAATCTCTGAAAGTTTGGAGACCTAAATGATTTCTCTGATGCGCAGCCCATTCTATGTAATGGTTCTGGTCATATCGCTTTAACCTTGTGATGGGACCTTTTATTTTGAAATTTAACGCTATCGTTTAGCAATAAAGTTCTAAACGTGTCACCAAAGGACGAAATTTTTTGCTGCTGAGCTTTCGTCTACCTATTTTGATATACAGTAAATTTCCGTTACAACGAATTCCAAGGGACCAGAAAAGTTTTTCGTTATAGTGGATTGTTTGTTAAAATGGAATTGCATTAAAAAAATAACATTGTGTTAAATTTAAAATGCTACAAAACTCAAAAATATGCAACTATTTCATTAAGAGAAAAGTTATAAAATTTATACTTTCAAAATAAACAAGTACTAAATAATATAACTAAGTATTAAAAGTTTGAGGATGGCTGTGTCTGTCCACATCTTGAAACTGTGCAGTCAATATTCTTTTCCTACTCACACAGCCCGATCATCGACAACTGCAATTGAACTTATAATTTATTTAGGTCTTTCAAAAAGATTGATAAAGTTGAAGGAGAGATTATAGTACTTGTGACTTGTCGCACTTTTTGAGTTCCGTTAGTATTGAAAACAGTATATACAGTACATATATTGTAGATCCTTCGATATGACTAGGTAGTGAAGGTATAGTCACGTGAAGGTGCAGTCACGTGATAAGGTACCAAGTCACGTGATGTGTATCATTTCTTCTAGATCACCCTTCATTAAATGAAGCACTAGATTGAAATCTGTTGTAACCTTCATATTTATTGACACCAATTTAAAGTTACCAATTAAAACATTTATTAAAACCCAATTAAGGAGGCATGGGACACAAAATCGTCCAAAATATCGAGAAAAAAATTATTTGTTTAAAAAAAATTCAACTTATTTTAAATTCAACGACACCAAAATTATGCTTCTACGTTATCACGTCACTTCTTCTATTAAGAATATTAAGCTTAGGTATGAAGTTTTTGAATTTTGTAACCTTTGAACCCATTTTTCTCATTGATGGTTTTTTTCATGTTTTACCAAGTTCAAATTGATAAATAATAACTTCAGATCTATTTGAAAAATATTTTTAAAACTTGCGCGCTACAGTATATTTTCAAACATATTACTTTAATTTGTCTTTATTGATTAGTTGCAAATGAATTGGTTTTTATTTATTAATTTTTTTTTAAAAAAATAGTGAACCTGTGAAATTATAAAAAAAAATTCAATAATTAAAAAAAAAAAATTGACAAATAACAAAAATTAGTAAAGAAAGTTTGTTAAGTACATTTTCCTGTTTATAAAAATGCTAAATTTTTGTTTGTCAATAAATAATGTTTTGACTTATTATAAAAATGAGAAACGTCACTTTTTGACACATTTTATTTTTTTTAAAACTAATAATTTTTTAAAACCTTTGACTATCGAAAAGTGTTAGTAAATTTAGTATACATTTATGGAAAAAAATTATAGTGATACCTGCAATATTAAAAAAAAAGTTAAGTGTCCCGTACCCCCTTAAAAGTAGCTTTACTTTTTTATATTAACTGCATGGAAAACTCGAAAAGCACTTTTTGTTTGATTGTATATCCCCTCAAAATAAAAACTAAACAAGCATCTATCATGTGCAATAATTACATTTTATTTGGCATGGGAAAATAGTAGGATTACATGGAACAGTATACATGACAATGGGTGTTCTTCTAAATCGAGGAACCAATGTAGAAGACTGTTTAGAACATATTTTTACACAGTAACAATATACCAATGTGAATGCCATAGGTAAAACCTATATGACCGTATGAATCTAATTCTGCATTCCTATTTATTTTGCAATACCAAAATTACTGGAAAACTATATTGTAGCCTGGCAGTTTTAGTAAAAATGCGTGGGAAAGTATCCGTCACTGGTATCAGTCAATATAACTCACCTAAGATGAAAATGAGTCCTTCGAATGTATAAATTTTTATAGGTTTTGAGTTACTAGGGTTACTAGTTCATAAAGGTTCACTGGTTTGTTTTTCAAGTCAAGGCAATGACCTATTACCTAAATACTCCACGGAATCAACTAAAAATAACTTATTACAAAAATATGACTTTCACGAACACTGTTCAGTCTTTAGATATTAACACATTTTTACACACAGAATTTTACTGCTTTTCATTTCAAGTAAAACATTATTTAACTGGGGGCGCTATCTGTGGAGATTCAGGTGCACTGTGTTCATCTAGTTCACCAATGTTTTACTACCTCATATCTCCAATGCATAATCTAATCGTAGATTTGGTGCTGCCACCTGTGGGGACTTCTTAATACTTTAACGCTACAAAGTTCACCAATATATGTACAAGCACATCACATTTGCTCGTGCTGCCATCTGTGTGCTACACACTGTCCCAAATCAAAGTTCACCAATGCATTTATGTGAAATCGTATGCACTTTCCCGATGTGAAGTTCACCGATACATAACAAAATTTCAAGTTTACAGTTGTCCCATCTCTGAGCACTCCACCAACCATAGTTAAACCTTACCTAGCCACAACGAAGATGGCTAGCTAGTGGCGTCATCTATGATGCTCCAAAGTTCACCAGTACAATTTAATAAATTCATGCTCATTTTCCTGACCAATGTAAGTAAATGAATTCATTTTCAAATTCCCAATATTGTTTTCACCAATGCATAACGCATTTCAAGGGTTCACTAATGCACAACGCGTCTCACGTTGCTAGTGGCGCCATCTCGGGGGATTCTGGAGCACTGTCTATTTCTACCATGGACCCATCGTCGGAGAGGGGCGAAGAGGGTATGTGGTCCTCCCATTTACCGGACTGGCGGTTCTTGGACTCGCCGGACGACCCGGACTTGTGGTCCGACTGCCGACTGCTCTGTTCTTCTTCCTGCTTCTGACGCTTGTGCTTCGTGCGACGGTTCTGGAACCAGACTTTGACCTGCAAAGACGAGAAATAGGTTTTTAGGAACCACATATATAAAATAGTAGACCGCCAACATAATAGTTAAAAGGTTGGGTAGAAAGATTGCTACATTTTGCAACTTATCGCTTTTGTCTGAGTAAATAAACAAATATTTAAAAGATGTTATTTGTGGGCGGCAACTCTTGGGGCATGCGTCAACACCCCGACTTTTTAATGTAGATAGGTCAAACGTTTATATACCAAACTCCTAATTACCCGAAATTACATCCCTAGTCAAAAGTCATATGAAAGCAATATTTGTTCTAGTTCCTCAAAGTATACGTTTAATGTAGAAAAATGCTATTCTTTTTGGAATATTGCAAAGCGAATCTATATAGATTGTTTCGAATTATCCAAAGTATCTCTGATCTTTGAAACCAGGTCCTCCCAAAGCCAAATCTAAAGTTTAAATATAAACTAAGAAAAGTATGCGAACTGAAAGAAAAATTCAAGTTAAATATAATGTTGCTTTTTATAATTCGCATAAAAATTAATGGAATTGTGTGTGTGCAGTGTAAAATGTTTTAATATATAAAAAAATTAAACACACCAAATAGTCAATTTACAACACCCTTACCGCCGTATTCACAAGTTCGAGTCAAGAAGCGAGATATCCCCAGAACATGAATCCTGCGAGGAAGGGACAACTTGAGGGTTATTTCAAATTCGTATTCACAACCGCGAGATTTATCTGGGTTTCTCCTTTCGGGTTTCTTCCTCAGGTTTCAATCAGATTTTGTAACAGGACATATCATTGGTCAAGCAGAATCACGTGACGTTGTTTACTGATAGAGATATTTCTCACTTGTTCTATTTGCATCGTGAGACAGATCGCAATCGCCTCTGGGGAGTCGGATGGATCTATCTCGCCCATGTTAATTTTACTAACTTTAGGAACATTTTTCTCAGGAACTTGAATTGTTTTTATAGTTTGTTCCTTACATATAGCTCTTTAATTTAAACTGAAGATATTTCACAGTATAAAAAATACTTTCACAGTGAGTTTTTTAAAAATATGTATTTAAAAAAACCCAAAAATCCAATTTAAAGTTTTATAACTTATTTTTGTTGCAGATATATTTAAAATTGAGCAGAGATATTTTAAAATTCCTCAGTTTAAATCAAATAGCTATTAATAGGCAAGAAATAATAAAACAAAACACGCTGATATATTTTATAGTTCCTGAGAAAATTTTTCCTAAGTGTTGAAAACCCTTATATTTCAGGAAACGCAAAGAAAATTAAGGTATTGGTAAGAACTGATGTACATAGTTTCTGAAAAATGTTTATAAAAATAAAACTACTAAACATAAATCGATAATCTTTGTCTTAAATTAAAGCTATACATATTAATAAGAAAATAAGAAAACTAATGCCTTTATAATTATCATTATGTATATGTATGAATCTTTAACCAAGAATATTAACCTGCTAATTATATTTTACAGTGGCAAATACTAGTATGGTTATAATATTCCTCTGTTATTTGTATTTTATTATTAAGTTTGTAACATTTTTGTGCATAACTACCGCAGCACACAACTTTTAAAACAGTTTTAGTCAATTTAAAGATACGTTTTTAAATGGATTGTACAATAAAAATTATCATCGCATATCCCACGTAAGTCTCTACGTAGAAATTTAGTATCAATCTAAATCATGTTGAAAATATATTTATCTTTCTAATATGCTATACTTCTACAATGAACAATCTTATAAAGATCAATTAAAATGGATTAGAACTAAATAATTATAATCACTAGTTTGAAAGAAGAACCTGATAAGCTATGTTTGTTCTGATTTTGAACATTTCTCAGAGATATCCCTCTGAAAACCCACCGATATTGGTGGGATAACCCGTAGAGCAGATTCGGCTCCTTATCTCCTCCCTTTTGGCATAACTCGCACTTGTGAATAAGGAATTTGACGAAACCTACCGATCTATCCCCCAGGCGGGGGAAACCTGCGGGTGACCCGAACTTGTGAATACGGCCGTTACGAGACCAAGTCTAACTTTATATAACTCAACCAAACCAAATATAAACCAAGCAAATACACAAAAACTCCAAACTTTTCCATAAAAATCACAACAATCCCCACAATTGTGTCCAGCCACAGAACCGGAACTGCATTAAAAGAAGGAGCACTTTTAGAAAGGTCCGGCTGTTTCCGGACCATCAAGGACGGAAGGACAGACAGACAAACAAGAGGGGTCTCTGAGCGAGTAAGGATAAGCTAAGGTTGGGGTCTTCCATTTACAACGTCATTACGAGGCAGAATACTGGAAATGGGCAATTGGAAGAGGTCCAAAGATTGATAAAGAGTTATGGGATATTTAATTTTTTGTTTTCTGTATTTAAGGGTTTTTATAGTATCTTATTATAAGCAATTGAATGAAAGCGTTTCCTTTTAATTGAATGTTTCAGAGCCATAGGGACTCAAGAACAATTCTGGCTAAGCATATTTTTTATTATGAAAAGTTAGTTTGTTTCTGATTTGATTCGCTATAAATGTGAAACACTGTCAAGTCCAATTCTGAAATTCCCTTTATATACGTCCTTCAACATCTTAATAAAAGAAGAAGCATACCTGGAAATATTTTTGTGGATTTGACCTTTTTTTTGCATACAACTATTCATTCAGTATGTTTATTGATAAACGAAATAATCTAACCAATACGTGACAATACCTTTAATGACAAACACAAACAACCGCATTGTGTTTACATTTGAGTGCTCAAGTCAGAAATGCGGCATGTCAGAATCTTGTATTTTGTGGATTGGACAATGTCATTTATTTCTTTCGTTATTTCGCTTATTAAGACTAAAATTAGGATCCAGCTTCCAAGAAAAAATGCATAATAAATTTAAAAGAAAAATGTGAGTTAATTGTTATCGAGTAAAAATTATTAATTATATTAATCCCACCAAAATAGAAGTAATACGTTTATGTTTCAATTATTTGCTTGAAAGCTGCTTTGCTTGAAGAGCCATATGAATAATTTTGACACCAATAAAGTTTTCAAATTCGTAAACTCCTTTAAATGTTTAACTTAGATTTAAATTAGAAACCGGAATTATTCATATGAATCATGGCGATATTAAAATTTACCAACTCACAGATCCTGTAGATATTTAACTTGCAAATTAATCCATTTTGAAGTGCCCTACTTCAACAACAATCACTTTGGAAATTTCCCCAAACCATCGACACTTACTCTGCATTAGATTATATCCTACCCTCTCCCCACACGGGGGTAAATCCCTCCACCTATCCAAAAAGGGGATCAACTATTTATTTTTCATCGAATCGAGCCTCAATGCCGTAATCCCCTGACACAAACGACACATCCGGTAGCCAATAGCGTCCCGAGATAATATTTGGAGAACCGCAGCAATCCCTTGTTAGTGTCGCCGATTGCCGCTTATTGTTGGCAGCGCAGTTGAAGGGTAAGGAGGGGGAAAAGCCCTGTGTTATGTGGCAGTGTCATGTATATGAAATGATTAGGATCTCTTTATTCGGGTGTTGTATGGAAATGAGAGTGGAAATTGGTTTTGATTGGTTCAAAGGGCTCCCGGGCTCTTTTAATTTGGGGCGCCTTACCCCTATTTATAGGATTTTATTGTTTTCTTTGGTTGTAAATTGTTTTTTTATGTTGAATGTTTCAGTTTTTGGGCCTTTATTAGTGGAAATATTAAGTGTGGAATTTAATTTTATTAAGTGGAATTTATCACCTGATGGAATTCATCTTTTCTAGCCAAATCAAACAGTCAGAACAGTTAGATTTTCATTTCAGGAAAAGCGGTTTTAGGTAATTATTTTTGGTAGAGAAAACAATGCATTCTAAGTAAATATATTCGGATATTATTATATTCTAAGTAATTTCGGGCTGATTTATGTGTTGATTACTTTTTTGATTTAAAAAATACGGACTTAAAAGGAATAAATTTGTGGTTAAAAACTTGTTCCTGGTACTCAAATACTCTGAATAATATGCTAGTGATCCTATAATGTATAATTTTGCATCAGATAAGAGAGTAAAAATTGTACTTAGAAAAAATTGCTGAAACCAAGTATGTTTGATGTCGTAAACGTCGAATAATTTATATCAAGCCTATTTTCTGCAAAATACGTCATTTGGACAACTTATTAATGAAATTTTTTTATATAATGTCTAAAGCGAGTAGGTAATTGTGACATCCCAACAATGACGTAAATTTTTAATCCGTCGATTACAATAGAACTTTAACGTTTTAACTGCAACACCAATTTCTATCTAAGGTTATTATTATTTAGGATTGTGTTGCTGGTTATTTTCTGGCTGGCTATTTGACTGGTTTTACATGGGCAATAACATAAATTAAATCAATATGAGTACGGCCCCTGTGTGGAACCCCCCCCCCCCCTTTCCTTTTAATCCGGGCACTTGTCAAGCACCCCACCGTTCAGTTCAATCACGGGGACTAATAGGAAACTAACGAAGCGGTAACGGAGCGGAACCAACGTCGACAAATCATCGCGCTTACACAATGACAATGGGGGAACGCCCCGCACTCGACTCGTTTCTGGTGTGGATTTGCGTTCATAGATGGCGCTGTAAGGCATTAGAGTCTCAGTCAGTGAGAGTGAATGCTTGTGGGATAAATTTTCCCGATTTTGATTATGAGGGTGTTGTTATTTCCTTTTTAGATAGTGCTAGAAATAACTATTGATTTGATTTTACCGGATATTTTTGTTTAAAAAGATTGTTTAGAGACTTTTATGGCTATTTCATAGTTTTTTTTTAGTTTTTAGTATAGAAAAGGTTGTTTGCAATTTTCTTCAAAATTTCCAAATCTTCATTAATAATTATCAATAAATGCGACCACACAGAATATTCAATATAAATGACCTTTGTAATGGTGTTTAATTGAGCATAATTGCAGGGTGCAGTTGCAAAAACTCACATTTTCAAAAGTGTAACTAATATCCGGCCCGTTCTTCAATGACAATGCCGTTCCATTGAATTTAAGATTATCAAAAGTCGCCAATGAACATACCGGTCCCATATCTATGTTAAAAGTTTTTATAATATGAGTTTTACAACTACTCTCTTCAAATGCAATGCTACACAACTGCCATTTAAATTTTGTTTTATTTAGCACACAAAAATAATAAATACATTTTTTCCAAAATTCAAACTTGGTTGATCACTACATGGTTATGTATTTTATTTTTTGCTATTAATATTATTTGCTATTATAGTATCGTGACCAATCACTCCCAGAATGACTCTGGGGGCATTGGTATAGAGATGGGCATTGGTACTTTGACCCTTTTGTCTTTTGACCCAGTTGCCCCCTTCCTGACGTCAACGACCAATCGAAATTAGTTCTAAACTGACAAAAGTGAATGATCCGATCAAAGTTGAAAATCCTACTGTCGCAACTGTGCGAAGCGTAGTCAAGAGATGTCTTGACGGCCTAATACACTAAGAAAAAAAGTTTGTGTTGACTTTCAATACAAAAAAAATGTGTTTTTCTCAGTAATTACAAGTTGTGTTAAAATTATGACGCCCGTCGCCAATAGCCCTCGTTTAGCTCTAGTGCGACGATGATACAAAACTAACCAAAACTACAAGTTGTGTTAAAACAATATAAAATTTGTATGAGAATGTTTCAGATGATGTAACGCTCGATATATATGAAAAGAATTTTCTCTTTCTATGCAAGCTTTCTTTAGCAAATGTTTTGAACAACCAACAGCAAGAAGTTGGCATTTAAAAAAAATATTAAGCAAAATATTCCTAGAAAACTAATTTTTGAATACCAAAACATAAGTAATTCCATGCAACAAATGACAACAAACCGTTGGAGCAGTTGCATCCATGACGCTAAACAACCCCATTGCGAATATCACCAAATAACAATGTATGCATTATTATTAATTTGTGTTGCGAATGTACCAATGTTTTTATTATTATCAACAAATAATAATGAATGATTAACACAAACAACAAAATATTGCAATGTAGACATTTTTACGCAATACTTATGTTCCACTTGTGCGGTTTGAACGCAACTTTTCTCTGAGTGTACACTCTTAAAACAAACGAGCGGTTTTAACTCAGTCTGAGTTAATTTCCACTCCTTTCCGTGCCGAAAATGCACTTCCCCTATAGGAGTGGATTTCACCCTTTTTGCGGAATGGGTAAAATAAATGAAAACAATCTACGTCCTGCACTCTTAAAACGAGCGGTTTTAACTCAGTCTGAGTTAATTTCCACTCCTTTCCGGTGCCGAAAATGCACTTCCCCTATAAGAGTGGATTTCACTCTTTTGTTTTAAGAATGTACACAGTCGGACTCTGACTCTGGTCAACTGGTGACCGGTGTCCAAACAGCAGAAAGTCCTCTGCATTTCCAATTACTATATACCGACAATCTAAAATATTACACCAAGCAGATTGACCGAATCAGGGCCTGTCGGACTACCCTACCATTGTCCTCTTACACAAACATTTATACAGAAGAAGAGGAGAGGGGGACACAACACAAATGACGCCATTTGTGTGCCAAAAATGGTCACAAATGGAACGAAATTGAACAGACGCCTGGATTGTGGTCGACCACCGAACCGTAAATGCATAGGGAGGTTTCATGAACTAGCGCGTCTATCAAAAGCCCTGCAGTTTTTCATCAGGCTGGTAATGTCGTTATCTAGTTTGTTGTTGAGATGGAGATTATGGCGGGGAAGCGTAAAAGGGTGGATACTTACATCTGAATATTATCCCCGTGAAAGTTCTTTATAAAAAGGATATAATGTCATTTGCATTTAAAAGGTATTTCGATGGTAAGAGATTTTGTCTGGGGATTTTGATGTTGGCTAGTAAGGAAAGAGAGTGACCAACCATGCAGTTAAAATATAAATTGTTTAGTAAAATAGAGAATAGTACACTGCCAGTGTTTTGTTTGTCAGGAGTGGAATAGCCTATATGCATAACTTAAGCCTGAGCTTTTGTTCATGCAATCGATCATTGCAACAAAACTGTGTTTGGTCATAGCTTACTCAATTCTAAGGCCACAGGAGCTCTTCGAGAGGTCAAGCTATCAGTCAGGTTCGGATTGTTGGCTTTTTTATGTAAATGTACGAAACCTATACGCACACTGCCGAATATACTTTTCAGGATCCGAACAGGTTACGCTCCTCTCATTCGGATACGGCGACAACTCGAACCAGACGGATGGTGTGACGTCACAGAGAGCTCCTCTTGCCTTATTAGTTGAGTCGGCAGTGATTTGGTAGTACGATATTTGTGTTACAACACAGTAGCACACTACAATATTACATTTAAAAGAACAGATTTGCCTACATTGTAATTTGTTTCTTAAGGGACCATCAGCAGCTATCCTATTTGCTACAAAAAATATTGTAGTATTTATACACCATAAAAAATCCAGATAATGTTATAATTCATGTCTTAAAATGCTTATTTCACCAAACTCACAGAACGAAATATCCTTATTTTTCCATGGCCATCGTAGGGTAATGGAATCCCCAAAAATTCTACCAACAATAAAATAGAGTAAATATATCCCAAAAGAGGTTCCTCTTAACAGCTCAGACACTTCTAATAGCACAGTGGCCTGCCTCCCGTTGAGGGCCAAACGCAGATCACCACACGATATGTCAAGACCAGGAATGCCTTCAAAGATCGCCAGACCAGATTCCAAGACCACCTAGGCAAGACCAACACGCTCTGCTGGATACAGTCGGACCAGAGATGCACAATGTGCCAGTCCAACAACTCAAACATCCGACACGTTAATCCATAAGTTGACTAAATAGATATAGTTTAGACACAAAACGACTTATTGAGGAGGAATTGGCCTCAAAGAATTATGGTTGTGACAACCGATGCTAATCTGACCATTGAATTTCTATTGACATCTGTTTAGGGCGCATTATGATACATTTAAGACGAGGATTTAACTCTCTAACTTTGGTATTTGCTAGGAAGACTTCGGCTAGATAAAAGTATGGTATTTTTTTAAATGTTCCCATGGTGCGTAAATACCATAAGCCAACCACAGGATAACTTTTTCATAGAAAGGAATAACTTATGTCAAATTTTTCCTCTTGAGAAACTTTGAGGATTTTTAAATGTTCCCACGTTGCTTAAATTCCAAAAGATGGTTTTTGTCGCCTTTATTTTACCATCACATCTTCATGTTGGGTTATGGCAGAGTTATAATAGGAATGAACGTTGAAGAAAATTCGTACTTCGCGACTGTATGTATTACAGAGCCTAAGACAAAAAAAAACGGTTTTGTGCGTCGTATTCAAAGATGGAAATCGCTTTGTTACAGGTCTTTTAATAATCTTTTTCAATAACTAGGGGCTTTTTTTTCACCGCACTCAACTTTTCGTTCCCCATTTAATATTTAGTTCAACTTTTTTTTTAAATAAAACCAACGTGTATTGTTGGACTGCCAAGTCAAGTTGTTAGCTATACAAACAACACATACATTTCTGACATATATCCGTCAGTTTTTCACAGCCACCCCAAACAACAGTTTCAATGGTCACCTCAAAAACTACCCACAAACCAAACACCAGTAAAAAATTTATAGTCCACAAGTTCGCACCTTTATCCGAAGACCTCCCTCCCACTTCAACAGTCGCATAGCACATCAGCAATCCACCTTTTCACATACAGTTCGCCAACAATGGACTTCCTCCGTACTATTTCATTTTATCGCCTTGGCCATCTGCAGTGTTATAAAGTCAAGGGCCTCTCTGTCGAGTTAGAGTTAGGATAGAGAGATCCGTATCGTATTTTGTGTGGCGTATCATCGACAAGAGGGTTTTGTGATTCCCGGGGCACAATAGGGGGGATATTTTTCGATATATAGGGGGTGTTTGGATAGATCGACAGAGGGGGAGTGGGTATAATCTCCGTATGTCGGGTGTGAGAAGCGGGATTGGTGAAAAAGAGGTTTGTAGGAATTTTGGGGTATGGTCGGTTTTGGCGAAGGTTTGGGGGAAAGCAAGCTAATTTAAAGCTTGGACAATTATTTACAAGTCATGAAAAATAAAAAAAGTACCTTAAAATTTTAGAATTTAGCCTTATAATTGAACCTTTCTGTCACCGTGTTGCATATCTGCAACTTACGCCAAAACCTAGTTCGAAATGACGTTTCCAACGAAGGTTGAAATTAATATAAAGGTTAATATCATGCATATTGCTCAATTTTTCTACTAAAGCATAAGGTGATTTTAAGTTCGTAAATTTCTTTCACTCAAACACACAAACCATTGTGAGAAATTTGGTGAGGACTATGCTACCACACATGTAACATGTTTTAAAACTTTGCCTTGAAATTAGAAAACAATTTCATCGGAATCTTCCTCAACGGTTCAGATGTTCACCGTTGAGAAATTATTTCTTTTTTAAACTTGATTATTTGCATGTTATTGCAATGTTGTTTCGAAAATAATAAATAATTGTTCGAAAACTAAAAATAAAAATGATGTTATGATAAGTTTAATTTCTATTTATAGTGCAATCAAAGGTCAAATCTTAATATCCATTAAAATATTGTTATTTTCTTTTCAAATCAAATTGTTGATATCCAAAACATAATTACTAATTTAGCCAAATGAGCGATAACAATCATAAACTAGTAACCCCCTCTAAACCCACCATTCTTCAGGGGCGCTGTTCACGCCTCTGCAGTGGACATGCTTCCCTTCTTTTGGTCCCTTGTGAAGTGGGGGTTGTTTCATTATTTCGCGTATTTGAGTTGGAGTCTGGGGATTAAATGAGCAGTGATTTGTGAAGGTTTTAAAAGAGCATGTGTCGCTTCGGATTTAGGCGGGGGAATTTCCCCGTTGGGGATTATCCGAAGCCGAAGGAGTTTTTGGAATGGTTTGATTGGTTTTATTGGTGAGGATTTGATAAAAAGATAGGTTTATATGAATGTTTGGATTTGTTTAGTCGCAAATGTTGCTTTTTTTTGTTGGTATGATGATTGTATAAACTTCACATACTAGAAAGTGATGTGGGATTAGAATGGTTTTGGGATACATTTTTATTGATTTGGATATAGATTTACTAAAAGAAATTATTAAGGTTGGTTCAAAACTGTAAATGTGAGAAACAATTCATCGTGTTTATGAGTCATGACCGGAAGACGCAAATAATTAATGTAACTGATATACAGTGTTAAAACTTAGCACTTGGCACCTTCACTATGAAAATGGTTCCTAGTAGCTGCAACGGCTATGTGGAGATATGTTTTACCATATTTTCGTATTAGGTTGAACCATTTTTCAGGTTTTGGAAACGGAAACCTAAGAGAAATGGTTCAAATGAATACCAAAAATATGCAAAACATTTCACCACACAGCAGTTGCAGCTACTAGAAAATATATTTTTAGTGATATCAAGAGCCAAATTTTTAACAGTGTCATACGAAGTGTAGTCTACGGCAGACAAAACTTTTAACTGTATTTTTCCAAGATTTTACTGTGGGGCATTATTTGGCGGCTTTTTCTAGTTATCTGTAACGATACTAGTATTACTGCTTGTGGAAATCAAGAATTTCAGAGATGTTGTGTTAACGAAAGTTTTGAGAATAATAGCTTGAACCATCTATAGTGATCCTCCGTTTAAATTTTGTTTTATCATACACTTAAACCATTTAACGGTATACAGTTTGGAATAGTTCTTAATCCAAACAATCAAACGAAAACGAGCGAGGGTTAAATAAATGTGCTTCAGAAGAGTAACATTTGTATAAATAACTCGTGCTAATGAAGACTAAAAATTCTTTTTCATTTTTCAAGCATTTTAATACCACTATTTTTATAACCGAAAACATGACTCTAATTAACCGTTAAACCACCAACATTTTCTCCCAGACCCCTAATCATAACATACCCCTTGAATTCTTCATCAAGACATCTCCAAGTAAAATACGACATCCAACATTCACTTGGGAAGTTGACACTAGATACTCAAGAAAATAGCACCCTGATGTCGTTTTACCTGTTATACTCATGATTTGAATAGGATAATTTTGTTTTTTGGCTTGCAATATGTTTTCTTAGTGGATTTTGGTTAATTTTTAACAAACCACACAATACTTCGTCAATTTTTTTTAAAGTGTTTGACTCTTTTTTTCGTTTGTTTGTTATGCAAAGCTTTTACCATTGAGAAAAAAAGCTTCACCAGCGATTGGCGGATTTATTTTTTCTACCAAAGAATTTTTTAAGTGAAATATTTTTTCTTAATAAAGTATGTATATGCAATTCTAAATAAAGTATTATCAAGGTATAATATTTTTTAAGCAACTATAAGCTTTAAATATTACTCAAATTTTATTAAATTTTAAAACTTTTTGTAAAATTACTGATTACAGCTCATTATGTGGCTGTTCTTGTTTTTACATCACATTGATTTAATGCTTATTTTACAGAAAAATTGCTGTTTTCACGACTTATAGAGTCACAAGAAAAACTTACTCCATTAGCGTTTATACAGAAAAGATGAGTTGTTGTTGTTGTTTCTAATGCCACTCGTAACGAGTCCTGAGTAGAGAACTACCCGATTTTAAGGCGAAGTGGGGCGGCTTCAGTTTTATTGAGAGCACAAAGGAGGAAGTCCGACTTTTGCTCGTCAGCATGAACCATCCGTTTTACAGGAAGGTCCCTTTCACACATCCATTCTCACTCACATATCGGAATTTTGATCCAGATCAAGGCCGATAACCCCTGATCTGGTACCCCCAGAGGTATTAATTTGGTATGGGAACATAGAGGACTTTGTGACCACGACATATTTAACGTGCCCCAGCCACCATTAGCAACACGGCGGTATTTAGTCGAATACAAGCGCCGACTCAGAACCATCAGAATTGCGAGCACCGCTGAGGACAGAACCCACAACCCTTCCGATGCGAGCACGACGCTTCACACGACTGAGCTACCGCGGCTCTGAAAAGATGAGTGCATCCGTCACTGCCAGTGAAAGTAACATTTTCAGCGGTACCCCACAATAAATTATACATCAGATGTAAATTCTCAGCACAGGGTGATTACAGAACTTTTTACTACCACGCTGTGATGGTAAATTAGAGGTTTTTTACTTTCAATTACCTAATATGAAATATAAGAAAAATCGCGCATGATCAAATGGCAGCTGCTATCGAACTTTCTTGATTTATTGGAATTACTTTATAGGTTTTGTGAAGTTACTGAAAGTACTTTATAGGGTATAAAAACTATTTTTAAGTGCAGTTATTTAGGGATAATTGAAAGTCGACACTACAGTGTTACACCCCTAGTGTGGTTACAGTGTAGGAATGTTCTACAAATCTCAATTTAAATAACATTATACCCCTATCTTTATTAGTACCAATTTTGAAAATCGTAATAACTGTTTATTTATAATAATACCACGTCTCACATCCCGCGTTGACACATTTATGCCCTATTTGTGAGGAATCCGACGACCAGTCATAACTTACAAGTGACAAGAATTTCTCGGAGTTTCGTGTCCCCGTGGTGTTTTTTTGCTGTCGTCTGCTTTTTTTAGGAGGGGTGGACTCAATCTTAACGAGGAAGACCACCCCAGTCTCGTTCTTGAAACCCAACACTCTGTGTCGAGGGGAGGTTGTGGAAATATATGTGTGAAACGGGACAAGTGTCAATTAGGCGGAAAGAGGAATGTCCCGGAACGTGACAGAGAATAAATCCAGGGAGTTTTTTGGATTATTTCTGCAAAAAAAAAAAAGATTACGAGAAATAATCACCATAAAATTCCGTTTTTGAGAAACGTTCAAAATGAATCCATCTGTTGATCCAGACGTAAATATAAGGAGAGCCATAGCCTTTTTTATTTCGTTGGCCCCCTTGCAAATTCGCTTAAGAAACTCTAAATAGTTTTCCATATTTTCGTTGCATTTCATAGTTTAAAAGTCGTTTAGAACACAATAAAAATAAGTTATTCAAAGTTATATGAATGCAAGAAGTTTACACCTATACACTTAGAACAAACTTGTGTTGAGTTTCAATACAAACAAGAAGTTCTAATCTAACTAAAAAAAAGAATACTTTACTATTACTCAAATACTTACTGGAATTCTCATCGAAAAGTTAGTTGGTTTGAAAAAGTAATTACGGTCACAAAGGCATTATTATTAAAATCCGTTGTGCATAACCATTGCTTATCGAAAAGTAATGAGAAAGATTAAACAGGCTTAGTGAATGATCAATGAAAAATTCGAAAAGATCCTAAAATAAACATTCCTTTTGAATTAAGAACAAGGGGACACCCAAAAGGGAAAGAGTGGACCGGTGATGTATATCGAAAGACAGTTAAGTGCTAAGATCGGAAGCTGGAAAATTGGGGCTCGGTATCTAGCTGAATGGAACAAAATTGTCCAAAACGCTGTCTCACATTGGGCCGAAACACTTAAAGACGATAATATAAGGGTTTTCCTAAGACAAGACATTTTGGACCTCAATAAAAAAATTACTAAAGTAATCGGCCATTTCTTTGTTGCTAAATTACTTACACCAACTACTTCTAAACTCAAAGTAAGACCCCTCCGATCACGTTCTACAAACAAAACCATTTCATTCTTTGAAATTGATACGCCAAACAGTTGAAGTAGTACTAAGATCGTAAGATCGGAACCATCTAAATGTAGGCGCGAAAAAAAACAAACCTCATTCAACTTACCGTTTAAATATCTTATCTAAAATCATAACACCTAAAACCAACTGCAATTCCGTTCAAAAAACGATTCTGACCCTAAGCCGGCCCCTCTACCCTCTTTTGGAACTAAATGCCCGCCAAATATAGATGTTCTTTGTGAAGCTTTCCGGCCTAATAGCCCTCATTATAAGTTTTATGAAGGTAGGATTGTGAGGTGGAGTTGCTTGGCGCGAAAAAAAGTGTAGCCATCTAAAGTATCGCCAAATTGAGGAATTAGGCCCAATCAAACAGCCCAAATAGTTATGTTTGAGTTCCAAATGTCCCGTTTTTTTTTGTATTTGTGAATCTTATAGCTCAGAATCTCCAATTTCTGCTGTTGTAGACAAGGTGACATGATGTACTTTATTTCGAAGTAAGGTTTTATTTATTATTCTGCTATGTAGCTATAAAAATTGCCTAAATAGATTTGTTTATTTTTTTAAAATATTTTTTATTTTCCATATGAAACAATGTAATTAAAATAAAATTCCTGAAAATTTGATTATGATTTCATAGTTGAATATTTAATCATTAAAACAAATCTGGTCGAGCTAGTTTGTTGCTGTATTAGGAGAACTGAAAAATACATGTGATTGTAGGATTCCTTTTCGTATGTAAGCTAAATAGTTGTTGAAACAATTTTGGGGGAAATATTTACGACAGTCTCCTCGTTACACCAGTCCATTTTTCTCGTGACACTGGAGTTAACGCGGATCTTATCATACATCGTCAGATACTTGAAGATTGGCAACAGTAAAAAATTGTTATTAATTAAGAGGCTTTAAAGGTGGCCATTAAAAATGTGCCTTGCATATATACCAAAAGTATATTTGGGCATATTACAGAGTATCAACGGCTTCATTTGGAAAACCAGGTTTTGCATAAGACTTGCTCAGGCAGCATTTGAATCTTATTCTTATCTCCATGTTACGTTAGGTTACTTGATTGCCCGATACCGACACTGAGAGGTGGCGAAATTAGAGCCTAACTTGGCGATGGGGCGTGCAGATTAAGAGTGTCACGAAGTTGTTATAAAAAACAAACATAAAATGAGCATAAAAGCTTAGACAAGTGCTAAACACCTCCGTTTATGTGGTCGGAGGTGTGCAATTAGGAGATTGGTATTGGCACGCATTGGGGGTTTTAGCGCGAAATGGCCCTTAACTTGAAACGCGAGGGGTTGTAGTTTTTGGCGAATAATGATTTTTGTTAGGATGTGAGAAATTAATGCTCATCTATCGCTCACGATGCTACAACAACGTCCTAACTCAAGAATAACAGTTTTTATTTCTAAAGACACTTGAAAGTATAAAAATATACAACGTCTTAAAGAATTTTGTTACAAAATGTCGGAATGTCATTGGAAGAACTGCAGATTTCATCGAGACAAAAGAGTTCCTCGTAAGTAATGATGTTCCCCGAGTTGAATTCCCTCCAGTTGATCTCAAATTTATTTCACCCAAATGGACGGATATTGTGATTCCAAAATCAGGTCCATTATACCCTGTCCAGTGTCCACGCTATGGGTGTTTTAGGTTCCTGAGGCATGTGTTATTGAGCTATAACACCGTGTGTACAACACGGCAACAAGCCAAAAATCCTGCAATGTTTTCTATGTTTCCTGTAAAGCATGAGACATACATTGTGTTTTGCACATGCTTAACCTGACCAGATTTGTTTCAGAGATTAATCTTTTAGCAATGAAATTCTTATAAAATTTTCTAAATCATATTTTTTGAGCGTTGTTTTTGTTTCAAAAAAGCTATAAAAAATAAAACCGAGCATATTTGCTCAATTTTTATAACCAGATAGTTGAGTAGCAAGCTAAACTGTACTGTGAAATGAAGGACATTTAGTCGCCCTACCTATGCGTTGTTGAAAGGTGTCAAGAAACAGGAAAGGAATCCAAGTATAGACAAGCCTCCGAAGATGCTACTTTTCACATAAACAGATTTGGCGACACTATTATAAGTTTCCATCACAAAACAATCGCCATTCCAGCAACCCCTAATAATTGTCCCCAGTATTTAGTTCCAGTTCCGCTCTGCCTACATTGGCGAGCACGCATCGCACTTTTTGTCGGCATGGCGATCTCAGGTAGAGTACCCCACTTGTTGCAGATGCAGGCTTCAGATATTCCCAAGCAGACCTGCATGCCAATTAGGCAAAGGCGAGGGCGAACAAATCGCCTGATGGGTATCACTAACGATTTGCAACGGAGTGTGGGTTGGCTAACAGCTGTCATAAGTCTTTAGGGGGATTTGTGAATACATTTACTGGATAGTTTTGATTCAATTTCTGGCTTTAAATGGTGTAAAATAGCAATCTGGTCAGAATATTATGAATCTGAAACGAGCATTCATAGTGTAATAAAATTTTTAAAGTCATTATTATACAGTTCATATAAGATCCGATAGACAACGCCATTAGGTTATTTAGAGATGACCATAAGAAATTAATAGCTGTTATGATCAGGAAAGGGGGCTAACGAAAGGTTTTGGTTTTTATTCCCTAACTCTATTATTTCTGTTTTGTGCAAACTAAATTTTTTAACTTTTACGAGTGCTCCTGTCAAATTGCAGAATAATTTAGTCGTTGCTTTACAGGCAATTAAAGTCATAATTTTACTCATATGGTATGTACTTGTAGCGGCCAGCCGCACACGCAACCTCAAATAACATCCAGGCTAAATGATGCTGATTTAATACTGCGGAACTAACAGCCATTTAGATTACAACAAATATTGTAGTATATAACCCGAAGCAGCTCGGTTTTCGCCCAGAGGTACCTTTTAGTGGACACGGCTTGTTGCAATATCTTCGGCAAAACTATATACTCTTTAATTTCTCTTTCACGTCACGGTGACGCTCAGCTATCACTAAACTTTTTACAATAGGATGATCACCAGGCAAAACAGAAGGGGTTCTAAACTCTTCAAAATCCTTTCAACTTGATGATTCCCTTTTCATCAAGAAAAATGTCAAGTGACTTGAGACGTTTATCTGCAACTCCTATGAACGTGGTCTGGTTCGTCTCTCTCAACGTGACGTAAGTTCCTTTTCGTCAATGTTATTGTCACTAAAAAGGTATTCTCTAACCTCTTCTTCGGAACTTATCATAAGCGTGGCTTTCTCTTCGATAACTTTTAGTTTTGTTAGTTTAGCGGACAAATCTAACGTTGCTTCTTTCTTTTCGTACTCGTTACAAGCTTTAGAGAATAGCCTCCGTTGCAGTATTCGCTTCTTTTTCGTTGCCTCCATATCAAATGGAATTCTTCAAGAACAGTCGAAACTTACACGCAGCACAAACGACCCAGCTTAAAACTGAACCCAGCTACTCACTAACTCAGCTTATTACCTATTAGGCCAACTGGCATTCTAGTGTTTATAGGGAAATGGCACCCTCAACTCCAGTCTATATATACCACTGTTTTAATCCAACCCCATTGAACTTATAACCAGGCACAATATCTATACACTATTTTTCAATTAAGCCCCCAAATTCTCAGTACAATAGCTTAATGAATACATAAATTAAATTTTACAAGTACCCGAATGAATAGATATAAATTTCACAAAATCGCCTACCAATTACAAGTATAATGCTTTTCGTAAAATCTTATCAGGATAACTGCAGGGAGTTCAGATTGTGAGATTAGCTATCGAAATATTGTCTCATCAACTTGGGGGATAATGTGCCCGTTCCAAAACAGACGATTTAATCTCCACATTTCCAAATTAATCGTTTGGGATTCGCAGCAGATGCAATCGCACTGTTGTCACTCTTATACAAGCAAAAGTAGTTATGGTGGGGAATACCCGCTGTGGATTATATAATACCACCAACATATTATTCTCAAATTTCTGCAATATACTGCAATGCGTTAACGAAGGTAATATAATACCAAAATTGGCTTGAATTGTGATTTGGTGCGGAATTGAATTTTTAGGCGATTTTGATAACTAATTTTTTTTTATTAAAGTGTTAGTGGAAATGTTAATTGTTAAAAAAAATGATGTCCACATGTGATCCAAGTTCGTACATTAAAGTTAAGATATATAGCTTCAAAATATTACTATTTTGCTGTTTTGGATAACGAACTATAAGACTAACATCGGTCACGTATGTACATAGTTTTGAAGTTAAAATTCAAACTAAATTTGATTAAATCCAAATAAATCGAAAAAAACACCCTTTTTTTAAGACTGTAGTTATATAATATTAGAATTAATTAGGCAGGCAAAAGACTTTCCTGCAAATATTCAAAAGATAGATGTGTCCCTTCTTCTCTATAATGTACTGAGCTAAGAAAATTCGTGATCAAAATATTCGACATTTTCGTCGATATTCCGTTAAAGCAATGGTTTACTTTACATGATGAGTCGGAAGAAATCAAGATGAGCCGATGGTTATAAATTTCTCCTCAAAATATATTGTGCAAAAGCTGATATAGTGATTTCATTTTGTTTACTGGAAGGTTATATATACACTGTTAAAAATTAGGCACTTTGTTTCACCAAAAATATGGTTCCTAGTAGCTGCAACGGCTGTGTGGTGAAATGTTAAACCATATTTTTGGTATTCGGTTGAACCATTTCTCAGGTTTTTGTTTCCAAATCCAGAAAAATGGTTCAACCAAACACTGAAAAAAAGGTGAAACATTTCACCACAGCCGTTGCAGCTACTAGGAACCAATATCGTGGTGAAACCAAGCACAAAATTTTTAACAGTGTAAAGTGTGACTATTATTCGGTTTTAAGGTAACGACCAGAGATAGTATGTAATAATAGTATGCGTTAAGGTAACGACCAGAGATATATGTGTTATGAATTTAACATATTTTTAATTTCCAGTAAAGAAGTTTTGAATGTGTAAAGAAAACTAAAAGAAATCAATAATGTCAGGCCCCCATATTACGTTAAAATTTTAAAACATGTGCTGCATCAAAGTTGAGTGAGTTGCTTGCTCAAGAATATAGCTTTCGTCTTCTAAACGTTATTCAAAGTTTAGAAGCCCTTCGGCCTTTTTTTGTCTTGACTGCATGCTTGAAGGAAATTCTATTACAGCTAATCTAATCATTCTGTATACTATAAATGCAAATTCTAAAGAGTAAACATCCTTAATTATTAAACCGTATTTCCAGAACAAAAACCGGATACAGAACAACTTTTTTCAGAACAAAACATTCACTCAGAACCCAACCCATTTTAATAGATTAGGCGTAATCTCTTCCATATTAATTCTCGCTCAAAATATCGCCCAAAAACCACCACTTGGTGACAATTACGCGGCCAAAATTGACCTACCCTTTATTACAGAAATCCCTATCATTAAAGGTCATTTTCTGCCCAATACAATGCATCTCGGCTCGCCCTTTGCTTTTGAATGTTTGAAAAAGCGAGCTAAAGCGAGCAGATTAAAATTCAATCAAGCGGTTTCCGTATTATGATGTCCCACGCCCTTTGCTAGTAAGTTGCTTCTGTTCAAGAAGACTGGTGAAGTTTGTGGGTTTGGTTTGTTTCTGTTCCCTGGTATAGGAACAAGGACATGTACCAAATCAGCAGACCTCTTCCAAATGATATGCGAGGGCAAAAAGTGAACAATATTTAATACTGACAAGCAACCAATGATAAATATATTAATCTTTGATTGGTTATTTACATCAAGCAACTCATCGAGTACCATCTCAAAACGAACCGAATCAAAGAACTTGGTTAGTTGGTGTTATGTGTCCCTGCCCGGATGCATATGAATGTGACAATACATTTTATATAATATACACAATATTTGCAACGACGATGAATTTTCAAATAGGTATTCTACACTGTTAAAAATTTTGAGTTTGGTTTCACCATAATAATAGTTCCTAGTTAGCTGCAACTTCTGTGTGGAGAAATGTTTCCCCATACATTTGATATTCAGTTGAATCATATCTCAAATTTGTTTTTTCAAAACCTGAAACATAGTTCAAACCAAGGAAGGTTGGAACCAAGCGCCAAATTTTTAACAGTGTATTTCAGGCGAAAGACAAACTTCTTCCCCAAGAACAGATTCATTCCTTATTCTGGATTTGAACCCTGAACCATTCGTTGACAAACGGAGGTCTTAACCACCATACTGGATGGACGGCAAAAAAAAACATGGATCCAGAACTAATAATAACAACCATAACCCATAAAAATGTCATTAACCCTATTATGCATGGTTAAAATTTATCAAGCTCTTCACCATTTTCCTACCCTTTTAAGTTTTATTTACCCTGCAATCAGAAATTTCCAATACCACACAACCAACGAATCAATCCTCCTGTATATACGATAATGAAATCTACTTCACCCATATAGATATCATAGTTAAAGTATTAGATTGGCAGATCACGTGATCTCCAATGCTAACGACGGGACGTGCAAGGAGACCAGAATAAGAGGGCAATAGGGCCAGTGTTGCCACCAGTTTTAGGAGAAGAACCCTACGAAAAAATACCATTTAATTATAAAATTACACAAACATACCATAAAAGTACTACCAAAGCGTTTCACGTTTTTTTAAAAGTCACTAAAAGATTCCAAAATGCAGCTAAAATTTGTATGGTATTGTTTTGTATTTTAGAATTAAATGGTATTTTTTCGTAGTGTTTTTCTCCTAAAACTGGTGGCAATACTGGCCCCATTGCCCTCTTATTCTGGTCCTCATGCACGTCCCGTCGTTAGCATTGGAGGTCACGTGATCTGCCAATCTAATACTTTAACTATGATATCTATGACTTCACCCAATAATGTAGAAAGTGAACTTTACAACTGTGAAAATACAACCTCTAAACCAAACCTTTTAAATATCTACTAGATCCCCAATCAACAAAGGCACTATAAATCTACCAATACAGGTTTTGCTATTTAATATTCATTGAAGTTTGAGACTGGGTATTAATTATAAACGAATATGGGAGGGTGAACCAGCAATGAGGAAGCAATGAAGCAGGGTTCATAGGTTAAATGGCTCTTTTTGTAGCAGCTACTGCAGTATAAAGAATAATAATATTTAATTTAATTTTCTATCATCATTAGGGTTGATTCTATGTGCTTTTGGGAGCTGTTATTAGCGTGGAAAAGGGGCAATAGAGTTATTATGAGGTTTTTTTGGGTTATGAAATTGAAATTCGGAAGCGCGTATATATGAGATTTGCGGTCACAGGAGCGGCAAAAAGTTGTTTTGATGAGGATGATTTTGATTAAGAGTCGGTAAATTTTCTGTCACACCCTCAGCTTTAAGAAATATTTTAATGATGTTTACATTTTTGATATAAGTAAAGCCCCAATATGATGAATCAAGGAGCGTTAGGGTCATTTTCATGCTATGAGGGATCCTACTTATCCTTAAATCATAACCATTATTACATGATTGAAAATTATTATTTCGCTATTTTTTCAAAGATATAGATAATACTTGTTTAATTTATAAAATTTTGAATAATGTACAGTATTTAAGTACTAAAAAATATTATGTGCGTGTGTTTCGCAAGGGACATTTTTGTTGGACAGTTCACAGTTATGTATTTATTTAGAATGTTTTTCAGACTTTTGCATTGACGTTTCAAACATTTATTCAGGCAATATATATTTTAATTTTATTAATTTATTTGTACTTTTCTTAAAACCCGTAGAATTATTAACAATGCATTTAAAAGTGTCACACCTAAGGACTTAAATTGTTATCATATGATTGCAACAGCAATGAAGTTAAAGTTTCCTTTTCTGTAATAAATTCTTCGTAAAAAAACAACATAAAAACCAATTTCTTTTTATTTTTGGTAGCGAAATTTAAACTCAGAAACTTAAACTAGCTACATCGTTTGAGTAATAACCCCCTTTATCCTCCGACATCTATACGATATCATTCTAACATTATGGTATAAAGTGGTCGTTGAGCTATACGTATTAAAATTTATGTATTTTTTTATTTTTACTTTGGAAATCTAAGCGAGAAACATCCGCACAAAAACGTAGCAGTAATAACCAGTAGTGATTAATCTCTGAACCTAAAAGGATTTCCTCCGTTAATAATTATATTATAACTCATTTAATGTAAAAAAATCCTCATTTTTTCAGTAAGAAAAGATAACTATAGATTTTTTATTTTTTTTATAAACTAAGATCGTTAGGAGTCATTGAAAAAAAATGAATACTTTATCCTATGCCAAATGCATTACCATCAACACCAACTGCTTTGATTCCAATCAACAGACTGACAGTTTTGAACGTCAAATTCTAATAATTTTGAACTTACTCATAGAAATTCTCAAGTAATAGCACTTAACAGTTTGTCAATGGCACTTGGTCCTTGTCAGTCCTTAATACTCTCCTATTAAAAACGGTAATTGATAACAATCGACAATTCAATTCATGCAACAAAACAATCACTGTCCATTACAATTAAAAAATGATTAATATTATGAGTAGAAATTCAAACGAGAAACTAATATAAAGAGGTTTAAGTAATAATTCTTAATGAAAATAATCATTTCTCTGTAGCTAAAAGTTTTTCAATGAATTGTATCCTACCTTTTTTAAGGTTTAAATACTCATTTTTTTCCATTTACAAAAGAAAACTTAGTCATCTTTTTTCTTTTCAATCATTGATCCTTATGACTCATAGAAAAAAAATTATCGATATTTCAATCAATTGCAATGTCTATTACCATTAACACCAACTTCTTTTGATTCTCAGCTACAAAATGCAAACTGACTTTGAGCCTTGAACCCATAGAAATTTCCAAGTAATAGCCCTTAAAAGATTTCTCGATGGCTATCGCTCAGTGTCTGTCCATAATACTCGCCAAAGCAAATGATGGCTAATTATTTTCCATTTTTCCTGTTTAGGAGACTTTAGAGGCGATCATTAGAAATGTGCCTGGCTGTCTGCTTTTTGTTTGGAGGCTTTTGTCTGTAGGATGGAAAAGGATTGGGAAATTACAGGATGGAATCAGCTTCTTTTGTGGCTCCGAAAGTATCCAGTAATTGGCTGGGCCGAGAGAATGGCGCAGTTGTGAAATACTGAGAGGGGAGTTACACAAATTGCATTGGGAAGTTTGAGTTAATTAACGTAGAACACTATACATATAATTGCAAATTTAGGATTTTTTAGGGAGGACTAAGGAAGATTTTTATTCATGATAAAGAAGGGTTTATCAAAGAAACATTAAAATATAAAATTATACTCTCATTTGTAACATATCAATCGGCTGTAAATAGCTCCAAAGGTAGACAACAAAGTTAGCGTCTCGAGTAATTAAACTGATGAGTCACTATCGTCAAAACCAAGATGCGTTAAAACTCAAGTTTTAAGAGATTACTTCTTTAGAGCTACCATCCTTAGTATATTTATTTTCCAAAGATTTACTGTTTCTATAGTGAAATTTAAAAAAAAAAACCCATCATTATTCACTTTGAAATAGCCCAAAACTCCAACTGTTCAATCTATCATAGTCAAAATAGTTTTGTGGGTAAAATGCAGTAGGGTTATCTATAAAAATAAAAATGAAGTTTTGTGTGTTTATGTGTTTGTGGGTGTGTTCCTTATAGACTCATAAACTAGACATCTGTTCGGCTTATAACTTGGCATAAATGTGTAGTTCATACTTCAGTTACGATTTTTGAACTTTCAGAGCACAAAATGTTCTCTATTTTTAGAGAAAATTCGAATTTTCTGAAAAACTACACCACTTTCGCTCAAATTTTATCATTTTTTACTTTCCTGTCGCCATCGGCTGAAAAAATTAAAATAAACTTTTACTAAAATAATTAAAATTAATAGTAATAATAAGCAGCTAGTGCCGAAAATAATACTTTATTAAGCGAGTGGCTTTTATTTCACGAGACCGTAGGTCGAGTGAAATAATGACAAGAGCTTAATAAAGTATTATTTGGCACGTGCTTGCTTACAATAATACAATAATAACGTGCAAAAAAGTATTTCTACCAATGAGTGATTTTCATGACTTCATTTAGTTTCCATGGCGATATTCGAAAATGCAAAGTAGTAAAAAAAAAGTTTTAAAATAATTATCTATTTTGAATCAAAATACTATTTAATAATTTTTTGTAGTACTTGTAGTTTCCATGGAGATATTAGAAAATGCAAAAGTAATGAACCAATAGAAATAAGTGAGTTTCAGGACATCATTTAGTTTCCATGGAGAATTCATGACATCATTTTGTTTTTCTACCAATCAGATACTCGTATTTACTTTACCGCACTAGTTCTGAAAGTACTACTTTCGGCACTGTATGTGACGTAAGCACATAAAGTGTCATTTTCGCAACGATTTATGAATGGATATGATATAAAAAAAGTGAACTTTTTTGCACGTTGTTATAAAAAAAAATATTTATTTTATTCTGTTGCTACCTTCAGAAACTAATTTCATAATTTGAAAAATAATTGACACGTTTTAAGTGACGTAATTCCGGCCAGTCTCCATTCTAGGATTTTGTGTGTTTATTTGATTATTTCTTCATGGATGGTTCTGTTGATTGCAGGTGTGCGTATTTAAGTAATAAATGTATAGTTAAGCTATTACTGAACTATGACGGTTGTTCAAGGTCATCGCACTAGAGCTGCATATTAGGGTTTTATGTCTTCAACTCGCCAAGTTATAAAAAACGCACCAAATGAGCAAAATGTTTTTTAAAAAATAATTTATAAGCTGATTGATTGTGCGAAGGTCATCGCGCTACAGCTGAATGGGTGTGTTTGTAGCTATATCTTTTCCTCGCTAAATTAGCAAAAACGCGCCAAATGAGCTAAAATGTTTTTATGCGGGAAATTACGAAGACATTTATCGGTGCATTTTATAGCGTATTTTTAATTTTGAATTTTTAAGGTAATATAAGTAACGGGATTCTATACTTTATAACGAGCGGGAACAGTAACATAAGCTTATTATCCTATAACGGAATAAATGGTACATATACTTGGATCGATTAGATTTTTTTTTAGTCCGTGCGAAGAACGGGTATTTATTTGCTAGTGAGATAGTAAAAATCAGGTGTTGACCTCGTTGATCGTCCACAATTAAAACTGACGAAGCGCATAATGGTTGTGTTAAGATGTACATTAAGGTCAGGTCCAGGCAGCCGGAAATATTACTATATTATATGCTACCATTGCCGTTGTGTTAAAACTATTTCTCTGGCCACATCGAGTAGTAATTAAACTTGAACCCAATCCCTCATTGGTATGGTATAAACTCCAAAATACTGATAGTAATTTATTCCAACTGTCGTACGCTGTCCCCCTTTCCATTAAAAAGCGTATTTATTTTGGTCTGTTATTTTTAATCGTCATCCTCTGCCACGAAGGAAATCATCCTCCATTGTATTTTGATGGTCAAAAAAGGAACACAATAACAAGAACATACTATAAAAAAAGTATTCTAATTGGCGCCGATTTAGAAAAGTTCGCCCGCCATTAGCTTGGAATGATGAAGACTAATAATTGCCAGGATTCAATTCAATTCTGGCAACACAAAAGAGGACCAATTAGCGAGTGCCACGCCGATGCGCATGCGTAACAGCAGGAAGATAATGGCCGCGGTTTTAGGGAACAAAACACAAAATGGCGGCCGGCGTTCGCTCTTAATGGTAGACACTAAGGGTACTTTATAAATAGCTCTCGTCCCTAATTAATTTTTTGGAATCGGTTGGATTCACCTCGTATTATAATAATTTCCAGTTGATGTGCAGCGCGAAATAAGTCTTTTAGAGGAAATGGCCCGTGATGACAACTGATTCGATGGCGAGCCGATTAGAACACGGGACCATTGACATGGGGCGGTTCTTCCGAACTACCAACACATTTCGTTTTTGAAAAGAAAGCTCTAAGAAGGTTCTAATTGTATGCAGAACAAATGAAAAGGCATCTTTAGCTAATGAGCAAACCGGAGACTGTTTTATTTGGGTTCGTGTACACATTTCCATTACAAAGCCCGAATGTTCGAATGAATCCGAATGAGTTTAAGTAGGAACCTAAATAGCCGAAATGCAATTATTTTCGGTCATAAATGCAAAATTATTTCCATTACGTCAAATGTTTTTGTTTTCATTCATAAGTGTGATCAAAGATGGGTTGTAGACAGACAAGTCGGTCATGTTTATGATGCAACTTTACAGGAGTGCAAAGCAAAGGAAGTGTTCTGCTCTCTTAACGAATATTATTCAAAATAAGTTATTGCAGAACTTTAAAGTTTACATTTTGCCATCAAGTGGATTGCGCAACAACACCAAGTCACTTCAATGTATATAATACGTTCTGACTGTTTTCATCATTGGAAACATTAAAAAAGCATTGCCTCAGGTAATTACATTGCAGTTAAAATTTAAAAAGATTTAAAAGTTCTTAGAGACCAGAACAATACAGTTAGTTTTTCCTTTGTACGTGGATATTCGGGTATTTGAGAGAGCAGACTATCTTGCAAAGACTGCAACGAAGCGATAGATTGACTTCCAAGTTCTTGATCGGATTCTTTCCGGTCAATTGCTAATAAGTTTGAATGACTTATCATATTGATTAATAAAAATTAATAAAATAACTAAATCATAGTTATTAAACTATATTATTACTTGCTGTATGCTAATTTAGTCTCTGATATGGCCTAGTCATATATGGGTATTGTGCATTGCGTACATTAATAATGTAACCTTGTAATATTAATTCCTTATATTTGAATACTAAATCATAAATTATTAAATACATACTAATTACTTAATTTTACCGCAATATCCTTTAGAAATGATGAGGACAGGAGTTGGCCACAAACATTTATTACTTAAACATTATAACTCTCAGTTACAATAATACGATAAGTTACAGTTAAATAATAATAAAATAATTATGCAATGAATCGAGTCCAAGTGCGTGTGGAGATAAGGAATGGACTTACTCTGTTTCCGGTACATCTTAGGGCTGAAGTATTGGAATTAAGGACTTAGCCTTTTAAGTTATCGATTCCTAACAAATCAGAATGTTACTCGGTCGTTTTATAAGAAAGATCATGTTATAGAAAGTGTCCGAAAATCATGGAACGAGAACGAATATGAACTCTTATACTGTAGGCATTACTAAAAGATTTTTCCAAATATTTATACTAGAATTTGTTGTCGTAACTTTTTAATTAATTTTAAAATCACGCAATTACTTACAGGTTCCGGTAATTTAAAAACATACTACAATATACTTATATAGTGTTCGTGAAAATTTATCTGATCAAAAGTCCAGTGTTAGAATTTTACATGGATACAGGACATCTTTAGAATTTCGCTCTTTTCTCCGCTAGTCAAATTTGGAGTTAGAATTGCGAAAACGACGAGATATGTTAGCATTTTTTAACATCTATCATCTTGCTCCACGTCAATCAAAATAAATTACAAAGCGAACCCCATATCAGGTCTTATTAAAGATCACCAAGATACCAATTCTCGCTCCCCAAGAATGCAAAGGGTGTCGTTACGTTGCCACCCAGAGCTGAGAAATCCGCTAATTTAATGACGAGATTACAGGAAAACCTCCGCGGGTGGCTGCAATTAATAAGGCGCGTCCCCTGCCGGGATTCCCGGGGTTTAATGAGGAAAAATCGCGAGAAATTGATGAAAGTTCTCACTCCTCTTTCCGGTCTACTCTAATCTACGTTTCAAGCTGAGTTTTAGGTTTGATTTTGCTATACTTTTTTAAAACGTGGGTTCGTTAATTTCGGATAATAGAACTTCATGTAGCTAACTTAATTTTTAAACGGTGGTGTTTTATCGGATTTTATCTTGATGGAGTTGTTATGTATGATCGCTAAATCTCTTTTAATTTAATTTATGAAATGCTATGCACAACTCTGCATTTAATGGATAATGGCTGTTTAAGGAAAATTAATTTTATAATTGAATATTTTGAGCTTCATAACGTTAAGGAGTGTGATTCTCTTCAAGGCCTGTTTCTTTTAAGCGTCTTTTGGTTATTTTTTCCCTGGCAATCTATTTAAACTTTAAGGAACATCATTATAACAACAGCATTTTCATTAAATAATTTTACTTAAATAGTTACCATTGTATTTTTAAAAGGTTTGGAATATCTTTGTTATCATTAAATACTAATTTTGATTTTTAAATAGACGAAGATTTGTTTTTATAAAGCTTTTTATTCCTTTGAGCAAATTTCTAAAGATAACTGTTTTAATCACAAAGATGTTTAATAAGCATTTTGGTACTTTAGACAGTTAATTTTTTTAATTAATTGTAAATATAAATACTACAGCATAGAATGGAAGCTAAAAAAAATCGAACTTATGCCTCCTTGGATCACAAGATCGGAAAGCCTAACCACTGAGCATCCCACAAACATTTAACCAAGTTGATCTCTAGGTTCAGTCTTTCACTCACGCCCAGGGCCTGATCTAGGAAAACTCAGATTATAGGCACACAATTTTTCGGATAATTGTCCGTAATAATACGGCTGGTTGGCCGATGTATCTTATATTTTGCTAAAATTTTATAGGCTTCCTTTTAATATCAATCAAACCATGTCAAAGTCAATCTATAAACAAAGTGGGGTGTTGGAAATTTTTTAAAAGTAGTAGAAATTCTGGTAATCAACAGCATTTTGCATAACAGAAACTAATATTTAGGAGCCCTTAAAATTTGGCGGCCCTAGGCCCGGGCTTCACTGACCATATGGTAGATCAGGCCCCTGCCAGAGTTTTCTAAGGTTGAAAACCAACACCCGAGAAATTCCATCATCCCCACCCTCCCATAACAAGGATCAAAATACAAATAAAAGCCCCCAGAAGTTATGTTTCGGGTGGCAAATCCAAGTATGGCGAATAATTCATTCCTCCCCTTAACAAGACCATTGACATTGGTGACCCAGACGTGGAAACAGAGGGGTTGGAAGAAACGGGATCAGAGGTGAAACATTTCGAGCGTGTGGCTAAACAGCCAGCGATAATTGCCCCGACTCCCCCTTGCTCAAGATTAGTTCTGCAGAGACTATATTTTCGGACAGTGTTTGTTGTCTTAAGAGAACAGTTGTAATTTGTTCGTAATATAGTCACTCGATTATAACTAGTATATCTACTACGACTTTCTCCCTTTGACTCTCGCTACAAACGTAGAGTTTTTGGCATCCTTGCAGATTTAGCAAATCAACTGAAGCAGAATAGTTTATATAGAATTCAACAAAAGCTTAGCTGCACTGTTAAAAATTTGGCATTTAGTTTCACCCAAATTATGGTTCCTAATTCTAATACCTTCAGGAGGGTTTTCAGGGTTTCCTTTCAGGTTTTGGAAACTAAACCCTGAGAAATGGTTCACACAGTTTCACACCCTCAGAAATGATTGCCACAGCTCTAACGTAGAGTTGTGAAAACCTTGCTGATATAGCAGCCCGCCGTGTTCAACAAAAGGTTAGACTATACTGTTGAAAATTGGACAATTGGTTTTAACAGAAATATGATTCTTAGTAACTGGAGGAAGGTGTCTCCCTTCAGGTTTTGGAAAATAAACCCTGAGAAATGGTTCAACCGAATACGAATTAGATGAACACAACGTTTACCAGTGTTTCACTTAGGGTTTATCCTTTTAGATATTGGCCTCTGAGGATGAAAGGATTGAGGATATTAGGATAATCAGTTGAAAGAGAAATGAGTCAACTAGGATATTAAAAATGCACGCCACTTGTTCAAAAGGTTAGTTACAAAACTGAAAGAATTTCAGAGGCGATAAATACTTTTTGTGTATTCCTTTTGGCAAATGCACTGTTGGTAGGTGACGCTGGTGTGCGCGCATGGGCACGGAATTTTGTTTGGAATGTTATTTTCGTCATTTCGTACAGTTTTTTTTGTTGCTAGTAGTTTGCTATGAACGTTATATATGGAGGGTGCCATGAATTAATATTTGGGAGCGGCTCATAGAATATTCCCTGGCGTAAAGATCAAAAGAAATACAGGCAAAGGTGCTAGTTGGCGCTGAGGATAAAAAGGGATTTTTGGTTCCTTAGAAGGGATTTTTAATTTTTTGAGTGGAAACACCACCAAAGCCGTTGCTGCGAGTAGGAACCATTATTATGGCGAAAGACAAGCAAAAAGTGTTTAACAGTGTGGTGATCGCACGTTGGATCACTATTGCCTTGTAGAACAATAAATTGGTCCAAAATTGCCTCAGGCGTCTCATTGATGAAACTACGGCTTGTCTAGACTTTTCAGAAAGTGTGAGTGTAAGTCGCCATTCAAGACTCTTGTTCTAAATGTTATTAAAAAAAAAGATAACAGTAAAGTATTAAAAAGATATCTGAAAACTCTAAAAAATGTTTAAATTTTAACCATTGCAAAAAACTGGCTGTGAAAAATTCCAACTTTGTTCAATGTCAAATTTTGCTTATAACTTCAAACAACAGAAAGTAAAACGTAAATATAAACATTAGGTTTATGTAAGAACTAAGGCCCTATATGTTGTTAAAAAAACAGGTAAAAGATAACAATTTGGCTATTTGTTTAATATCCCTATCATATATCTAGGAAGCGTTAAATCTTTTCACGTCAAACATAAAAAAAAGAGTCGTTTAGCGTTCAACGATGTCGTTAAGGCGTATGTGCGTAAAAATCAACGGTAATTGCTCATATCTATGGGGGAGCATGGATAAACTAGAAATGGATATCTGAGTAGTCATCGGTACTGTAGTTATCAAATACGTAAGGTTGAGAAAAAAATGTCATTTTTTTTCTCCTTTAAATGAATGTATTTAGTGAAATATGATAGAATAAATTTTTTATAAATGGAGTTTTGGATAATTTTAACTCCTCACTAAAGAGACAACCCCGTCAATTTTGCAGAATAGATATTGGCATAAATAAAACTAATGTAATTACAGTCTTAACTGTACATACAGTCGTAACAGGATGCAATTAACTTTTATTTTTGCAAATTGCACTTTATTAATAGCAACATCCTCGTAAAGAAATTGTCAATAATTGGCTGTTTTATTTTCCATTCGTCTCATATAATACTGTTAAAATACATTTTGTGTTCCAATTTTTGAAGTAAAGAGGAATATTTTCATTAAACTCAACTTATTTTCGCAACTCTAACAAGAAGAGAATTCAGCCAGCTAAATGTTTTCAAACAATACCAAACACAACAAATACCAATGCATTAAACCATTAACTGGCCATCTGGTAAATAAAGCCCATCACATTACAAAAAAAGTACAGCATCAAAACCAGAATACCCTAATTATTACTCTTTACCTCTACTGAAGCGCTCAGGCCCTGCATCCGGTCAACCAAAAATAAAAATCCACCAACTAATTGGACGACAACATAGCTCTGTAATTATTATTACAGTTCCCCCACTCGAACCAATTAGCGAGAATAGTCACCGTTATTTCATATTCAAATTTACCAATGACTGCCCTTCTATTATCTTGTCCACCAATCAATTCGTGGATCCTCGTTAGCCGTTTCCTGTCGTCTGATGGTGTCCGTTGATTACGGACCGTCCGCAGGTGGATTGACGGACGGACAAGGCGACGGATCTGTTTATCTGGACCGCAGATGTTTTTGTTTGGATTTAGTTATGTGATTATTGGTTATGACCATTACGTGGGCATGTCGTATCATTACGACCCTAATCCTTAGCAATGAAAATATCCGTTGTAAAAATTTACATTCGGAAGATATTTCCGTCCGCTGACAAAACACGTTTATCTACAGATAATATTCATATTGGTTAAGTGGGACTTAGCAAAAAAAAAACAACTCAGCTAATATTAACAGAGAGTTCATTGATCAAGAGAAAAATGCGTTCTATGATCTCAACGTTATATTTTTCCATCAAAAGTAACAAATCACTAAAAATGCATGTTCACACCTCGGTCGCATAAAAACTCCTGGTAAATTTCCTGTGACAATTGAAGGCCAAGAAAATGTAGTGGCTGAAATAGTTCCGACTTTGGATAAAATTTACCATAGAATTATTTAAAAATAATAGCTGAAGGTTTTTTTTATTGTATGTTTTTATCTTTACCTTGACTGTTTCATAAATATAGAGGAACATTAAATAAGAATAAAATCTTTAAACGGTAGTAAAAAAGTAAATTTTTTTCTGTAAAAGTCGTATTTTCATAATCTGAATTTTACTGAGAGAACATGAAAGTTACGGGTGTCATTGATTGGTATATCAATTTTAACACTCCTAACTAGCATTATTTTCTGCAATTAAAAGTATATGTATACAATTGTGGGTAGATATAAAATATGATTTTATATCCGAAATAACAACCGAATCGCTATTTCGGACTTGTACCTTTTTGGCCCTCATAGATATCGTCGGTGTCATTTTCCGTATAATCGAAAATTAATTTCCCTTCCACTTCCTCATGTCAGATTCACACCTTGTTGCCAATCTCTGTTACAAAAAAGATTATTAAAAAAACCTACCAACAGGTGAATTTCGCCGCTGTCAACCTAACCGTCCGAAAAAGGCAGCTGGATGAAATAAAAATTATTAAGATGACACACAGGTGCCTTTGCCCGGTGTGGTCTCCATTTGGAATAACATCACCTCAAGCGCGACTTCTGTTTTGTTCTGAATTTCGAACGTCTTAATTGGCGATTAGGCTTAGCCGCGGTCGTCACCAGGCAGATGCCAAATTGGCGCAGAAAGTAGCTGTTTGTTCCTGATTGATTTGATGATTGCTGTCGTCGGAATAAACAAATATGTCAGCAGATGTATTCACAGAAGTCAACTTGCATAAGTGGGGGACAAATTGCTACTTTTTGTTTGTTTCGAAAAATTATTGTAAACGAATGGGACAGAAAGTCTTATTAGTTATTAGGTATAGCTGATAGACTTTTCTGATGATATGATTATTTGTAAGCTCTGCATACTCTAGTTTCGTGAAAAACCACAAGAATATTAAGCTACTTGAGTAAAGTACTTGTTTGAGTAATTTCTTATTAATTAAATTATTATAAATTCTTTAAATTATTATAATTTTAAGTTTTACTCTTTATTTACGCAACATTATCCCATTACGGTTTCAATAAAGATTGTTAATTATTATTTTTATATAATGTTTACTCTAACTAAACATTTCCTAGCAATAAAAAAATATTTACGCGTAGTTTTTCAGTTTTTTTTAAGGAGTTAAAATTTTAAGCTTTTTTAAAACGATATACTCCTCTTTCAGTTTTAAGAATAACTCCACCAAACTTTCATAGTTTGTTCTTAGAAATTTTTGTTCGGGAACTGTGCATAGATTTTAAAATGAGAGCTACAGTAAAAAAGTTACATGTATTTATACTGAAAATCTCAAAAAATAAAAAATTAAAAAATACAAATTATGGAATTCAACATTTAAAAAAAAAATCTATACTTAGTAGACCTTATTCCATGCACAATTTTGTGCAACACTTATATAAGAACACAGGCTAAAAATTTCAAAATTCTAACTTAATTAGCAAAAAAGCCTTAGGGAGTTATTAAACACACGAATTGAACGGCGAAACATAGAAACAGGTTTAAAGCAGACGAAATACGGTTCAAACATCAAGGGATGACTCCAGAAAATGTTTAATAACTTTTTTTCTACAAAAGATATCGCTATGAAACTTTCAGTAAATGTTCAGAAGTATATTTTAAATAATAAAAAGTAAAAATTGAAAAATCGATATTTTGACCAATTTTTGGGCACCGTATCTCCTTAAGTTTATCTAAATAAACAAAGTATAAGCCAAATGAAAACCTTTGGCCTGAACAATTTATGTAGGACACATTATTTTACACCAAAAACATATTTAAAAAAACTTAAAGCTAAATTTTTTTCTCTCAAATGAAGGTATTAGTTGAACTTACAAAGTCGCCTTTAATGGATTAAGGATATCCATTAACTTTATTTCAACAATAAAGAGAAAAAAAACAAACAAGAAGTTCTTAAAGTAGCCTACTTTCCTGTTACTTAAATACTTACTGAAATTCTAATAGGAAAACAACTAGGTTCTTAACAGTAAATATCATCAACAACCGTTTCTACCCTAGATTTATACACATTCGGAAAAAAATCACTAAACACAACATCCAGCTATAATTTAAACTTCTAAAAGCCAAAATCAATTATTTTCATTAATATTCTTTCTCAAAATTAACTTAATATAATTTATCGTCTGCACGATTTATTTGTAGTTCAAAGAATAATTCAATATTTATTAATAACATAAGTAATGAAACTACTCCAAACTATTAAAATAAGAAATGTAAATTAACAAGCAAATTGATCAAAAAATATGCCTTTCCGCTTTGGTAAACAATGCATGAACAATCAAAGAATCACATAGTGCTAAATTTTATGACATCATTCGAAACTGATTCATGAAAAATTATTTTGCTTCAAATATTTTTAAATAAAGTTTCTCAGCCATTGTTATTGCAACAGTGATTTAAATGACTCAAAATGAATCAATGGAATCGCTGACAGATAGTAGATTATTCCGTCCGGACGTACAGACAGACGACAAAAGTATGAAAGTTGGTATCTGAGGTCATAGCTTCTAACAAAAAGAATTTTTAGACCCGATGATTAGAACCGATTTGGAAGGGGTACAGACAGACAGACAACGGACAGACAGGCGACAGACAGACGGACAGACATACAACAGACAGACATACGACAGACAGACGATGGAAGACAGACAGTTGACATCAACGCATTTCAATACCTACGTGATTTAATGACTCAAATTGAATTTCATGCTAATTCAATGGAAATTCGCCACAGATAAATTTATGTCCGTCCGGACGTACAGACAGACGAAAAAGTATGAAAGTTGGTATCTGAGGTTATAGCTTCTAACAAAAAAAGAATTTTTAAGATCGATGATTAGACCCGATTTTGGAAGAGGTACGGACGGACAGATGACAGACGGACATCGACGCATGTCAATACTACTTTTTCATTTTTTTAATTCTTTCGAATTAAAAAAAGAAGTAGGCTAAAAATAAAGTTGTCATGCCATTGTTATTTGCAACAGTTATTAATGGCCAAAATTGAATTTCAATGCTAATAAGGGAAATTCGCTGACAGATAGTAGATTTATATCCGTCCGGACGTACAGACAGGCGGACAAAAAGTATGAAAGTTAGATCTCTGAGGTCATAGCTTTCTAACAAAAAAGAATTTTTAAGATCCGATTGATAGAACCGATTTTGGAAGGGGGTACGGACAGACAGACAGACGGACAGACAGACAGACGGACATCGACCGCATGTCAATACCTACTTATTCATTTTTTTAATTCTTTTGAATTAAAAAAAGAAAAGTAGGCTAATAAAGAATATATTATTTAAACTATAACTTTTAAGTGAAAATTTAATAGAATATATTTTTATTTTATTTTTTGTAAAATTATTTTTTTAATATAACTTATTTTTTTTATATATATTTTTTATTTTTTTAAATAGAAATTTTAATAGAATTTTATTAAATCTATTAGAAAGCTTTCAAGGCGTGTTAGAAAAAAAGCGATTCCAATATACCCTATTTAATTATTTTAATACTTTTCGTGGCATGCGCTAGACGACAAACCAAAGACTCTCTCAATTAAAACCCGAGACTATAACCAGATTAACTCCTCCGCTATAATTACCTTCCTAAACTTACTGGAATTACCAGACCCCAAACAAGACAACGCGAAACATTACCATCCAAACAAAAAGTTATAAAAATAATAATGGAAAGCATCTGCACCCATGATAAGCTATCCAGATAGCCATCTTGCAACAAGTTATACAGAAGTTCAGGTTAAGTGGTCTTTTTTAATGATGAAAAAGCAGACTAGTTCATTCACAAGTTGCTGATGCAGCTTTTTCCCCCCAACGCTCATGCAGGTGCATTGAAATTTAATCAATTGATGGTGCCATTTGCAACGAATGCTGGGCAATCCCTTTATTATCCTTTAACGGATGGGAATTAGTGGACTTAGTAGAAGAGTGGTCGATGTCCGGTTTACATCGGGCTTTTTTCGATTAAGGTTTATAAGTAATATCCGACCAGGTTCTGTCATTGGCCGGTTTCATTTGAAGTTGGCGGTAAATGTTTAATTATTAACTATATTAACTATGTGCAGAAGAGGTAAAAATTTAAGAGTAGAAAGATTTTTAATGCTTCGAGAGTTTAGTAAGGTAAGAAAAGTGCGACAAACTTGGAAAAAAATTATGATATTACTATATATTGTTTGGTTAGCTAATAAGTGTCAAAATATGTTTATTTTTTGTAATATTACAATTGTTACTTCCAATCTTCAGTTTAACCCAAATCCCAATTCGTTTTGTAGTCAATGATATTTGTGAAAACTAGTTCATAAGAGAACAATAAAAAAACTCAGTAATGAAACGTAACTTAAAAATAAATCAAGTTTTTTTGGTACAAAATTTCCAAATACATTTTTTTTTGTAAATATCGATAATTATAATGAATACCCTAATATACTGCATATTTTCTTTAAAAGTTTTTCTTTTTAAAGAAATTTATTTTATAGGGTTTTTATTTTAAACAAAAACTCTTTTCCAAAATTGCTATTATATTTTAGTCTTTTCTGAAATTTACATGCACTGTCAGTGTGTTGTGCATGCGTAGCTGCATCATATCTTTCGTTCGTACATCATACAATCGTTTCTGTTATTCTTTACAATGTGGATACATAACTAAATTTTATTATATGCAATATGCAATAACGAGGTTAAATCGGCCAATCTTAACAAATATGCTGGTGCATTATTTTACCAATTACACAACCGTCATTAGAAGAGAAAAAAACTACTTCATTACTTAAATCGTTTTAGGAATTAACGGCCTTTAGCGTTCAATGGTTGTTCTCGAAAACCGAATAAAAAAAAGATGGCGGCGGACTAAGCCTTATTAAAACTGATCATTTGTAGAAGAATAGAACGACCGCTCTTCGATCCTTGTGTGAGGTAGCAATTAAAGTTTAGCTACAATAACATCTGCCCATTATTAAATTTGAAGGTCCATTATTATTATTTTTTCTATAACCTTTCCGTTGTTCGGCGTTCTTCGAACTATTGCCACGCGCCAGACTTCGAAATTGGGCTGTTTTTCGTGTAATAGATGCTAGGAAATTATTGTTAACCATTTTTTTCTTTGTTCTAAATAATCAGAAAAAAATTACTAGCTAGAACGAGCGTGTGCCAAGAAAATGATTGAATGTTTTTGGTTTTATCAGATTTTTAGAGCACTGTTAAAATATCGTTAAAATAATTGGAAACACCGAAATTGGGTTCATTAAGATAAAAGTGATGCCTAATATAGGCTTAGTTAATAAATCTTTGCAAAATTAGTTAAGGTATTGAAAATAATGTATATTACAAATGGAGTGTGTGCTAAATATAAACAAATTAAATTTTTGTCAATATCAATTGTTTAAGAATTATTATGTTTAGTAATTTCTTAATTACTAACAAAATCGAATTTCAAAACTATTATCAATATTCCCACTTAAGGGGGAATGGGCGCGATGGACCGGGGGTCTCCAAACTCAAGTGCATGAGTGTTAATCCAATGGCGAAAAAACTATTTTCTCTGCCACATTTCTCCGGCTGTATCGAATATTTTTACAAACTTTTTTTTAAATAATAAATGTAGATAACTTACAGGTCTCTATAATCTCACTCTTTGAAATTGCTTCGAATATTTTGTGTAAAATTATTTATTTAAAATTATAAAAAATATTCGAACCAATTTCAAAAAGTGGGATTGTCGGGACCTGTAAATAAGCTACATGCATCATATAAAAAAATCCGCTTGAAAAAATATTCAATACAGCCGGAGAAATGTGGCAGAGAAAATATTTTTTTCGCCATTAGATTAACACTGATGCACTTTGCTTTGGAGACCCCCGCTCCAGCACGCCCATTCCCCCTTAAGACTGGAGTTTAAAAATCTGTAAATTTGTGGAAGTAATGCAACCAATACCATTTTTGAGCTGTTTTGACAAATTGCTCACTACAGAATTTAATTTTTTTGTTCTTAACCAAATATAATAAATGAAAAATATGACACAATTAAATACATATTGACGAGAGGCTATGTTTCTGCGAATATGTCTTTGCCGGCATTGAAAAGTTAAATGGCTTCATTTCAATAGGCTGGATACACATTTACAGTCCCTGGACAAATTATTAGACGCACTGCAAGATTTCATGTAAAATATTAATTACCGGGTGATATTGTACCGTTTTATTATTTTAAATTAATTTGTTTTTTTATTTTTATATTATCCAATCAATTACCGATTTATTTGACATAAATAAAACATCATTTATTTAGAAAGCATAAGTTTATTAAGTATTAAAGAAAAGTGCAATTAATGTTAGTAAAAGTCAATATTTAGTTGAGCCACCTTTAGCCGCTATCAAAGCTTTAATTCTGCGCGGCATGCTATCAATGCAAGACAAATCCTGTATCTCCTGTATTTGAGAATGATGATTCCACACATAAATAATCTTATAATAAATAATTAATATAAATTAATCTTAATCATAATTAATCATAATTATCTTAAAATAAATACAAATATGTAGTCTACAACAATCCTTTTAAATAAAAAT
The DNA here is from genome assembly GCA_019343175.1 of Oedothorax gibbosus. Taxonomy (NCBI): domain Eukaryota; kingdom Metazoa; phylum Arthropoda; class Arachnida; order Araneae; family Linyphiidae; genus Oedothorax; species Oedothorax gibbosus. Next base: position 26,696,885 of record CM033276.1, on the reverse strand, counting down.
CAATAATATATTGTAGTTTAAATATACCATTATTGCATAAAAACTCTTAAGAAACATAAAATTACTAAAAAAAATACAGTGCGTCTAATAATTTGTCCAGGAACTGTACTAAACAACCCCATCGACTGACTCATTGATTCAATAAAATAACCTTTAGCAACTTAGACTTGGACATACCTGTGTTTCTGTCAAGCTCAAGCTTTGCGCTAGTTGTTTTCTCTCCGCTCCTACAACATAGTGGTTCTTTTCGAATGCGTGCTCCAGTTTTAGGAGCTGGGAAGGGGAGAAGGCGGTTCGAATACGTTTTGGTTTCCGGAAAGGGTGCAGGAGAAACCCGTCTGGTCCTGGAAAAAGAGAAGTATTTAGCAATTTTTTATATAAAAAAGGTAATATAATAATGTAGAACCTTCGCATAAGATTAAAATAAAATTCATATTGAATATTTTTGCAATGTTAACAAAAACATTTAATCACTTTCCAAAGTTCATAACTGAATCTTGGATACATGTTGGTTTTTTTTACAATTATTCATTTAGTATACCTACCTGAAAATTTAACAGAAACTATAGTAAAAAACATTACTTTGATGTTTGAGTAGAATTTTTTTTTATTTATCTAAAAGAATTGAAATAGGACATCATCTTACAAACGCGAAATTACAAAAGAGATTTTATTATAAAAAAAATTCTAGTAAAGAAAAAAACATATGGATATACCCTACTTTAAGGCATATGACAAAAATTTAAAAGCCACATGCTTTAAAATCACTTACACCTAAAAAAGTGTTTTTTTTTGCCCCTGCAGAATAGAGTTCTTGCACCTCTACTTCAACTCCTTCTCTTTGTTAAATAAATAATTGGGAATCCGTCCTTTTATTTTTAAATTTCTTGAGACATAATATGATAAAGTTTGCATTAAAAAAGTGTTGTTTTTTTTGCCCCTGAAGAATAGAGTTCCTGCACCTCTACTTCAACTCCTTCTCTTTGTTAAATAAATAATTGGGAATCCGTCCTTTTATTTTTAAATTTCTTGATACATAATATGATAAAGTTTGCATTAAAAAAGTGTTTATTTTTTTTGCCCCTGCAGAATAGAGTTCCTGCACCTCTACTTCAACTCCTTCTCTTTGTTAAATAAATAATTGGGAATCCGTCTTTTTATTTTTAAATTTCTTGATACATAATATGATAAAGTTTGCATTAAAAATCTACCTTACTTGTTATGCATCTACCAATTTTATACAATCAATGTAGGCATTGAACGATACAATCAGAAATTCAAAGTTTAACGAGGCATATCAAAGTCCATATGTTATTTTTCGAATCTTAATATAACTAATTTACAAATATATAAATATTACTATTACCTTATCATCAAGACTCTCGTTACAATCAGATTGAACGTTGCCAATCATTAAATCGCGTACGTGCCTTCCAAAGCGTAGGCAAATTAGTTGAAAAGGGTCCAATCATTTCAGTATCCAGATAATTTGATACGCAAAAATGAAAAAAAATTATTGAAAATAGTTTTGGACTTTATTTGGCGATAAGTTGGGCTTGCGCAAAACAGGGTTGCCATTTTGATTAATCTGTAATCGCCAAACTAAAGCGGATTAATCGCCAAACAATTGATAGTACTTTTTGTGTAGAGTGTACGAATTAAAGTAATTTTTCAAATCAACAAGTCATCTTAGAAAACTCACAAAATTTTAATTTTTCAGTTATCGTCTGTTAGAAAAACAAGTTTTCGGTGTGTTTTTAATATATTATGTGGTTTCCTAAAATAACGTTTAATTTTACTGATATTTTACCTAATACAGACATATAAAGTAATAAGAGCGTAATGCGATGGGATTGGAAAAACGAAATGGTGATTTTATGTTTTCTACTCGTTTTGTAGGCTGCCGATTGTGAACATTGGCCGTAAGTTTAAAAAAAAAAAATCGTACTTGCAGAACGGATAGCCGAAACTAACGCATAATATCTCTTATTGAGTAGAAATTGAAAGTCGTGTGGTTGTTTATTTTGCCAATTAGGATATTTAAATGGTAATAAATTTGTAAATTTCTGTATCAACTTTCAAATAACTTCTTGACTTAAATTTAGAATGTCAGTGAAAGGCTATTTTGATCGTTAAAAACACTAAAAAAACGTGAAATAAGATATATGGGATGAAAATGTGACTATATTAACTACACTAAAGTTGCAGATTTTACGCACAGGGATTTATTTCCTGTTGTTTTATTGCACTAACAGGAAAGACCATAGAGTTAAGACCCATTCATCTTTACGTCCAATATATATCAGCAATGTTAAAATATTTTTGAAAGTTATGAAAATCGCCAAGAGGACAACTAAACTCGCCTACTGCAGCCACCCTCCCAATTATACCCAAATGAGCGAGGTCAATCGAATTGCACCCTATTTGCCAAAACGGTAAACGAGCCAGGCTATGTTTATCGATCTCATCCATCGACACCACTAACTGGCCCCCGACCACCAAATAAGATCTCATTAAAAACGATCCCAACACGAGATGACGATATCAGCAACGTCTGTCAACAGGGACAGACTGCTACTGAAAACATCTTTGCTGAAAGGCTGATAGTCCAGAAGAGGAGTTCAGAGGACGATTGGACATGTTGAGTTTAAGTGAAATCATATAAAAGTAGCTTAGTTAAAAGAAGTAGGTTTCTAACAGAAAGTGTCACTTAAAATTGCTTCCACACAAAATCAATGAGTCTAAAAATAGCACCAAACACAGCATTTAACTCTATATTAAACTTTTAAACGTCAGCAAACGATTTTTCATCGAAAATTCAATAAATATTAGGTATTGTTTGATAAATTTGTTTGAATTTGGAAGAAGGGTTTTTATATACTGCTTAAAAAGCAAAAAAAAACAGTGAAAATACCTTGCAAAAACTAATGATTAGCATAATAAAAAGTCCTTATTCATTATTAAATGCTACAATGTAAATGAAAAATTACCCTTGCTTTTAAAAATAAATAGAAAGCCTTGTGCCTTCTTTTTAAAAAGAGATACACGGCGATCTATTTTTTTAGTTTGTGAAAACCAGAAGACATTTTTCATTTACATTATAGTATTTATTAATGTGGGTAATGGTTTTAATACTATATTTTCTTTTGATGATGTATTTATTTTTTATTGCTAATCACATTGCTTTTGTTGTCAATTACATTGATATTTTAACATACAAATTTTTAAAAAGTGCATAAACCATAGAAATAAATTTAAAAACAAATGTTTTCATCTCCAAATGATCCGAGTTGTATTTCTTTGGGCATACTTTTAACAAAATCAATAGCCTCACTCAGCAACAAAATTTTCAACTTATCGACACATTCACCTTACTATATCTCGACAGGCCTCACTGCAATATCGCATTCTTCGATCTTATAAATTGTTATTTGGCAAATTGTTGGCAAGTGGCGTAAAAAGACGATTCGTTGACAGAAGCTGTTGAAGTTAGGCGTTGAAAAAGGTTCTAAACATTGCTATATTTATGGGACAAATTGACAAGAGTACTCGAGTTTTTGCAGTTGTTTAGTTCTCTTTGTTATATAGATAACGAAAACGGAATTGTTATCTTGTGGTTTATAGAGTAACAAAATAATGAGACACCCCATTTGATCCAGTGTCTGATCGCGTGCTGCGCCTTAAGACAACCAAATAAATTCATTAAATTTAATCTGTCAAAAAATAATTATTTAGACTCTACTCAATGAAGGCAAAGTGTAAAAATTTTTGATCACAAACAATCAAATATCAACTTTTTATGATCCTTTTCCGACATCTTATATTTTAAGAAGACTGAACTGTCCACTATTTTACCATCCATCAGTCCTAATAAGTATCAGCAGGTTGTAATCAGACACCACACTTGATCCAGTGTCTGATCGCGTGTTGCGCCTCAAGACAGACAAAGCAGGTGTCTTGACACCGGCGAAGTGCCCCAACAGGTGACATGCTTGTCCCAGAAGCGGTTTTTCGTCCGGATCAGGTGTCTGCACGCAACAGCCTTGTAAGGACAGACGGACCGTTTAACCTCTGGGGGATTGTTTTTTGTTAACTGTTTTTGGTAGATGGGAGGACTCATGCTAGGGCTGCACAACTGGTATTGAGAAAATTGATTTATTGTGTAAAAATGGCACATAGCAAAATTGTGTGTGTGAGTTGTTTCAAAATAAGAATTGCATTGATGACATACGAACAAATTTCTGTGGTTCCATTACAACTGACGGTAGCGAGAAGTGGCAAAAATATGTAAACTATGTTGTTTTCTAAAAATATGTATAACAAAATTTTAACATAAATTTTAAAGTACCGTAATATATCTTTTTTTACGCTTCAGTATATAGCTATTTATTCGAAACATTAAAGAACAGATGCTGAACAACATTTCTGAAGAATACATGCGTGCTTGGCTTTAAACACAATTGCTGTGTTAACCATGCACTATTATTTGGTCGCAACAGAATTTTTGTATTGTCGCAACATAACTTGTAATAACTGAGAAAAACAATTTTTTTTTGTATTCAAAGTCATTTTAAGTTAAGTAGGGTTAGTGATCTTGCTCAGCACGCGAGTGGTCTGTGGATCTAATTTTCCTCTGTGTTTCTTCAATTAATGGACAGGCATATAACCTTCTAAAAAATGAAAAAAAAACATATTCTCTAAATAAAGAAATGTCCCACAGAATTCAGAAATATTTCCATGCATTGAAGAAAATATTTGTGATAATACTGAACTGTATATAAAAAGGAAAATATCTGGATAAGTAGCCATATCTTATGCGGCCTAAAATAATAAAGACCTACTCTTAGTTTTATTATCCTCTCTCTTATGCCCTGAGCTATATCCTCTATATTTTCGTTATAGCGAAAGTGATGAACCCTTAGGTACACACTTTTCCCCGCTAAAATATTGATATTAACCTGGATCCGTTTAGCGAATAATATGCGCATAATCCGCAAAAAGCGATATCGTGTACTTTTGCTTCACTGCAAACATTCTCAGACAAAAACTTCGAGGTCGGGTTACAGTGGTTTGGAGGGTTTTTTTTATACCGCCAAACTTTCTTAAAAAATAGGATTTTTTTATGGTAATGGAAGTTTGTAAAAGTCACCCACGGCCTGAAGCTATACAAGGCCTTTTATAAAATTTTCTGTCTTTTATTTATAAATTTTTTAAACGGGCTAGCTATTTTTTATGGTAAGTTTATTTTTTGCATGTCCCTTTTATGTCTCGAAGTGAGAATGCTTTTTAAAAACAAAAGTGTTCGTTGCTATTTGCTGAAATTATTTTTTTTATGTAATACTTCAGGTCTAACATAGGATTGGTAAGCTCTAGTGCACTTTTTATATCTCGAAGCAAGAAACTGTCGTTTAGAAGACAAAAGTGTTCATTGAAATTTACAGAAATCACTTGTTTTTTTTTGTAATTTTGGAAGTCTAATGTATGATTGGTAAGCTCTAGTACACAGTGCATCTAAACAATAAAGTAAATATCTTGATTTTCGTTTTAAAACCCAATTAAGTTTAGCAATTTGAACTGTTTAATGTATTTTTAGCAGCCACTCAGAGTAGAAATCCCAGTGCAATGGACTTACAAACATTTATTGCATGAAACTTGCCCTTTAAAATTTAAAGCTCAAGCTAAAATGGAGCTCTTATAGAGAAATCAGTATAGGTAATTCTAAAAATCTTTACGGGGCAAATTCACCAAAATCACAATTCTTCGCCAACCAATGCAACCCCGCTGAACAAAGGCAAACCCAATGAAATTCCCTATGCAAACAAAAGGGGGTTGATTTTTAATATATCCCCATCTCCGACAATATTATCCCTCTGCTAATTGGAGGACGTGTTTGCATTTAATGAAGGCTTTAATTTGATTGGCTTCGGTGCGCGATTAACGTCTAGAGAGAGGAATTTGGAGTTAATTGAGAGCGTCATTAAAGAAGTTTCCGTCCCTGTCTTGAAATTATCTCAGGAAATATGTTGATTTTGGAGGAAATAGGGATATTAATTGGAATTTTAGTGAGTTATTAATTTAATATGTCTTGAAGTAAGGTTGGGTTATTGATGTAAAAATTGGCAAAGAAATGTAAGGAGTAAAAAAAAATTTGCAGTACTTTTACGTTGCAACTGGATATTTTAGTGTAATTCCCAAAACAAATCGTATTGCTATGTTAATATATTAAAAATTGCGCATATATTATCTTCATAAAAGGACAGTAATATTTAATTGAATTTAAGAACTTTTGAAAGTGCCTTGCAATTAAAAGAAAAATAAAATGTGATTGGGAAATAATATAGACGGAATTCAGAATTAAATAACCAAATGAATTGCATAATATGAATATGCCTAACTGAAAATATTAGTTAAATATTACTGTAATAATAATAACTCAAAATTTTTAATAAGTTCTTTTGATTCTTTATTATTTGCCGCAGTTGGTTATTCATCCAAATGCAAACTTATTTTCAACGAATTAGACTAAGAACTTTATTTCTTTTCGCAATTCAGTAACCATTATCCATTCAATGTTCTAGAAGGAAAAAAATAGGAAATAATTGTAAGGTAAAGAAAAACTTATATATTTTCTAGGCATTTTCGAATAGGGCAGTGAATATATAACCGGACATAGAACGAATGAAGCTCATTGTTAAAATGAAACGATGAAAAAAATAAAGATATTTAAAGAAAGATACAATAAAGAGAGATAAAGATTAAAACGTATCATTAGTTATCCAATTAAAACTAAATACTAATAGATAATCAAACTGCATTCCAAAAATTAATTCGAACAAAGCGTGGCCCAAAGCCCCCTTATCCAAATCAATTCAACCTTCTAAACTCCGACCCTATCCATTAAAAAAGAATAATAGGAAAAATCCCGAACAAATTGTTCGCAGCCCTCCTCCCTCTTAGAACAAACAGGGGCCCGTGCCACCTCCCCCCCCCCCCCCCAGCAGGTGATTTTTAACACCGAGGTTAGGGATAAGATAGAGAAGAGCGACATGTTATTCGTTTTAGCAACGAAATGTTGTTCAAACTTCAAAGAAGCTTAGGGGTGAAACACCAGACATCTTTCAATTACCATTCGATATTTTTGGTTAGAGACTTTGGTGCGAGAAGGTTGTCGTTTTTCAGCAAAAAATACCTTTGAAACATAAAAAAATATGTGTCAGCTACCATTTGCGGACACGGATATTTTCGAAATCCTTGTTATGACGTTTTAACGTTACAACTAGTTAAGATTTAAAACTTAAAAGGCTCAGCTGGCCTTTGCTCATGTGATATTTTCCCAAAAACTTTATAATGACTGCAGGTACTAGATACTCGTGTACTAAATATGAAGTCTATAGCTATTATAGTTCGAACTGTAGAGAGGTTTCTTCAGAAACACTTTTTCAGAATCAGACCCTCCCCTCAAAACGAGTAGAAAACACAAAATCTCAATTTCTGATTTTCGAACCCATCACAATGGGCTTGTTTCACGAGGGATCTGGCAACAGCTCTGCGGTCTTGTTTTCATTTTTCTCGAATTACTTTTGCCTTGGTATTCCAAATTGAGTTTTCTAAGAACATTTTAGTTGTTATTTTTTTAAATTAAAACTTCTTTCAATGCAAGTTTTCATTGCTAATTGATTAAAACGACCAACATCACAGCAAGAATTTGTAATTTTAAAAAATAACCATTAAAGTAACTTATTCTTAGAAAACACAATTTCGAATATCAACAAAAGTAATTCGAGAAAAATGAAAACAAGACCGCAGAGCTGTTTCCAGATCCCACGTAAAACAAGCTCATACTTTCATTAACTTAGATATTTTTAGGATAATTATGAATAAAAAAGGTGCAGTTAAAGCGCATTTATCCGAAGAGAGATAATTTAAATTTTATTTCTTATAAACACACAAAATAATAAGTCCCTAAAAAAAGAACGAAATTAAATCCAACTTCTCTCTACAAATAACATCTCTTACAAACTGTAACCATCAAAGTAACTTCTAAGGAAATGAAATACCAACACTTCAATTACCCGGATTACCCCCTGCCAAAATTAAAAAAAAGAACAGCGCAGGTTGTGCTCTGTAGCAGGTGTCACAAGCATCTGACTGACCGGATAATAATTTCCGCCATTTTTTATTCCTCCCTTCATTCTAGAATTAGTGCAGACGATTTTAATAAAAACAATCGTTTGGTTGAGGTGAGTAAGCGGTTATTAAGAATTTTTTATGGGGTTCATTAAAAGAACGTTATTGTACTATTTTTTTTATTGTTTGAGAGTGGCAACTGGATTTGAGGTTTTAGAATTAAAAAAAAGTTTTTTTTTAATAGTTGTAACGGTTAAAAGAAATATGGCAGCGATTGTTTCGGTTATTACGGTACAGTTAAAGTGTTAATAACGGTTTCTTAGCTACATTATAAAACGTTTTATCCAATATTTTTTTGTCTGAATTTTTATATTGGTATTAAATTATAAAACATAATTATACTATTTAGTGTGGTTTAAATGAAATGAAGTACCATAAACATGGTGACGGATAAATTATTGGCAAAATTTTTGCCAATAATTTTACATATCGTCATTATGCTGATAAAAATTTATAGCTAAAAGTAAAGTATACAGTCCCTGGACAAATTATTAGACGCACTGTATTTTTTTTAGTAATTTTATGTTTCTTAAGAGTTTTTATGCAATAATGGTATATTTAAACTACAATATTATTGATTTTTATTTAAAAGAATTATTGTAGACTACATATTTTATTTATTTTAAGATAATTATGATTAAGATTAATTTATATTAATTATCTATTATAAGATTATTTATGTGTGGAATCAGCATCCTCAAATAGGAGACAGTACAGTCTTGCATATAGATAGCATGCTGCGCAGAATTAAAGCTTTGTTAGCGGCTAAAGGTGGCTCAACTAAATATTGACATTTACTAACATTAATTTCACTTTTCTTTAAAACTTAATAAACTTATGCTTTTCTAAATTAATCCTTTTTTATTTATGTCAAATAAATCGGTAATTGATTGAATAGTCTAAAAATAAAAAAACAAATCAATTTAAAATAATAAAACGGTACAATATTACCCGGTAATTAATAACATGAAATATTGCAGTGCGTCTAATAATTTGTCCAGGGACTGTAGTTTCCTCAGAAACAATAATGAATCTAATAAAACCAGAAGTACAATGCATAAATTAAAACAAAAAAAGCAAATTTTTACTATTATCTATTATAAATATTATTCAATAGTTTATGCAGCTATATGTTTGGGTTAAAGTTCTGTTTATATGCAATAATCTTGTTATTCATATAAATCTCCATTTATGGAAAAGAACACCTTTTTTATGTACATTCCAAAGAACAACCATAATCTAAAAAAATAAACATAGATCGTTTTAAAATAGAAAACAACTTGAATAAAACTGTACACATAACATAAAAATAAATGTAAACTGCTGAAATAAAACAAAACTTTATGCGCCAGTTTCGAATGTAAAATCCGATCAAAATTCGGTGCGTTTTCGTAATAAACAATTCAGCCCTAAACAATACTGTAACCGATATCCATGTTATATATGTTGTATCCGTTAAAATACTGCATTACATAGAAAATGTTGGAAAAGAAGTATTTTTCGGATATAGAAAATGGTATTTCTTATCTTCAAATATATTTTTAGGAGGATAGTAGGAAATATTTTACATGGAAAATAGGTTCTGCTTACACATATTTTCTTTTAAAAAATAAAGGGAATGTTTGATGCAAATAATTTCAAAGTATTAGTGTGATTTTTGAATTAATATATAAAATTTTGAGAAGCATCTGTTAGTATTACACTAAAAAAAATAATAATAAGACATTTTCAGAAGCACAAAAAATTTAAATTAAAAAAATGGTTGATTGATTTGATAAACGGGCCTAAAACCACATAGAACAAATGATTTTTGCTAGCATTTAATCCAAAATTAAAATAATTTTTTCAGAATAATTTGTAAAATAATTGAAGTTAGCTTTATCGTATGCAAAAGAAATGTGGAAATTTAAAAATATTAGTTAATTTTGAACTTTTATTCGAAAATTACCATCTATTACAAACAAAGAATAAAAATTATCACTGAGCGGTAAAACACAAACCGTAGACATTTTCAAAAACACAAAAAGTAATTTTTTTTTAAAGGATGAAGCTCATTTTTTCAAGAAATGGTATACAACCACATAGAGCATAGTGTCTTGTCATTTAACTAAAAAAAATATTTTAAAAATTCATCTGAATAATATAAATATGTGGTAAAAGCACAAACAGGTTGTAGACGTTTTCGAAACTACAAAAAAGTGGAATTTACAAAATGATCAATCCCATTTTTTTCAAGTATCGGCTTACAACTTCACAAAACAAATGATTTTTGCAATCATTTAATTAAAAAACAAAATCAATTTTCTTAATGATTTATAAATTACTTGTTTTTAATAATTTATAAATTACAAGTTTGCAATATTGTGTGCAAAAGTAATATAACAAAGTACTGAATGCCTTGGCTTATATTTTACACGCGAAAAATATAGACCGTCTGGTGAAAGAGTTACCGATAAGGTTAGTAATTAAGTTCGAATTAAGTAACAAGAATAATTTTATTTCGTTTTTTTCCAAATTCTAATGCGATTTAATAAATTTACACAAATAAACTTTGTCATTTATATTTTAGTTTTTACATTAATTGATACATTTTAAGTTATTAAAAATAGATAGCACTCTATTTTATTAATCAATCTAGGTATAATACATATGCTTTATTTTAATAAAAAAATTACTTTTGGAAAATGGCTAAAAATGATGAAAGAAAATAAATTTTAATAATGTATACATTAAATAACATTTAATAATGTATACATTAAATAACTTTAATAATGTTACACATATAATAACATTTATAGTTATAATTTAAATAACAACTTTAACTTAAAGTATACCATTAAAATACATTTAATAATGTATACATTAAATAACATTTAATAAATGTATACATTAAATAACATTTAATAATATATACATTAAATAACATTTAATAATGTATACATTAAATAACATTTAATAATGTATACATTAAATAAGCTTTTAAAATTCAAAATTTTTTTTAACACATATGCATAACACTTCTAGCCTTAGTCTGACTGAAAATTGAAATGGAACAACTTTGTCTTGAACTTAAGGGGGACCGGAGCCCTCCATTGAAGCCCATGTTAAAATGACCTTTTTTATGACCTTTTTCTCAGAATCTGTTTGATACATTTTAATGAAATTTTTACTAGTTATTAAATGGATGTTTAACTATATACTTTACTTGAGGCATTTTTAAAAAATTAGTTTAGTTTTTAATTTCTAAATTTTTAAGTGAAACTACATATTTTTGAAATACATCAAAAATATTAAAAAGAAAAAAAGTCAGATAGTTATACTCGAATCCCTTCAGCGAATTTTAGAAACCATCTTCTTAAATACGTATAAAAAAATTCAGGTTGATACTTATAGTAGATTCTGAGAAAAAGGTACGCACACTTTAAAAAAAAGTAGGTTTTGAGATATAAGCGTTTAAAGTAAACAATAGTGGTTTCTTACTTATGAAACATAAGGGGATTTTACCTAAACGAAATTTTATTTAAAAATTATTTAAAATACTTCTAGTACTTTAAACTTTTATTTGAAGATATCGTTGTACAGCTAAGATTGCATAGTTTAAGAAACACTAAAAACATTGAAACGTCATTTTTGAAAATTTTGGGGGGTCTGGTCCCCTTTAAGAGTTTGTCTCATCACACTGTGGCTATGAGATAAGTGTAAACTGGACAAAGCATTAAATAGTACAATACATTCACTTTTTTACGCTATACACGTAGAGAAAAAGCTGAATATTACAACTAAAATAATTTTAGCGTTGAATAGAAATAAAAAAACTTTTATCCTTAACACAAATTAACGCACAAGTAGTTATTTTATTATTATTATTGCCGTATGTATTTCTTAATAGGAATAAATCCATTTCTGCCGCAAAATATGGGTTAGGCAGATGGACGATTTAAATTTCCCTCCTTACATGCATATTCAGGTGTAAAAAAAATAACACCTGTTATCACACTTCGGCTCTATTTCCGCAGACGATTTTACAATTTGGCGTATTAACCTAGATATTATTTTTCAATCGTTAGCTTCTTAGTATCATTTCTGAGCAATTAGTCGTTGTAACTCGAATCTAATTGGAATAAATTATCAATTGGTTTACGTAATAAAAAGAAAATTGAAATTGATAAGCGTTCTGATTTTTTTAAAAACTTGTTTTGTTTTTATAATAGTAGTGTTAGAAATTGTGTTGCTTTAGAGGAAAGGAAAAAGGAAAGTAAAATCGTCACAACGGAATTAATTTTATTTTAATCTTAATATATTAGCGACCTATAGGATATTTAAATAGTAGTGTTTATTGATTTATTTTGGTTTAAATGTTTTTTGCTGAAAATTCAAAAAGCATTTTTTCTGGTAAGTGTAAAGTAAGTAAAAGTTAAAGTTATATTAAAAAAATACGTATAGTGTCTAAGTTAACTATAAACATAATTTATTAGCTATGTATGATAAAAAAGCTAACAATTTATCCCTTGATAGATTTAGCATTAAAATATTTTTGACGGCGATTTATAACTACAAAGCATGTCCCTCATTTGTATATTTAATGCGACGTCCATATGGCTAAAATGTAGTTTAAATAAAATGCAATTGAAGTAAAAAAAATTTAAATAATAATATAACAAGTAGTACAGGTAAAAAGGCTCCAAACACAGCATTAATTCTATCTAAAACATTTAATTGCTAAATTTGGCTAGCTTCATTTATTTTATTTCGAAAATTCATTAATTATTACTTATTATTTGCAAAAATTATTTTATATTTCAAAGAATAAATATGTAATATTTCCTCGCTTTTAAATAGAATAAAAATATTTCATATCAACATACAAAGAATCTCGTAGTGAAATATATTTGACGTCTTTTCAAACTGATAGATGTCGCAAAAATAAATTTATTTTAATTTATTGTCTGAAAAAATTAAAGTTTCTCGAGCGATTGTTGCGAATGCCAATGGTGATTTAATTCTAATAAAAATGGCTTCGTATGCTTTTTAAATGAGCATTAAATGTTGCAGTTTTTTAAATAATTGAAGTACTTCGAATTCGAATTCTTTTCTGAAATTTTCAATGTATTCTAATTTCGATACGCTGAATTTTTTGACGTATCACACTTGTCCGTAGCATTTGTAGTTTGGGCTATGAAAGTGGGTGACGGACAGACGGACTGAACGACTCTAATACCTTCCCTTTTTACGTTATAAACGTTAGTGTGGAAGCTAAAAGCAGAAAATTATATTTTTTTACCTAAAGTATTAAGAAAATATTATTTTTTAATAATAGTTAATAATTTAGGATACAAAATTCCGAAAAAAAGCCTAAAAATTCTTATTTATTAGTACAATTTTAGTAACAACAATTTAATTTATTGAAACGCAATGACTTTTTATGATATCACAGGTGACATTTAACTGTATTTAAAGAAATATATATAGATCATTTTAGTTTTCAATTAATGAATATAGCATGGTACACTATATTATTAATTAAAAGTTGTGTGCTACTTGACATAAGGAAAAGATATTAGTATAAATTTAAAAAAAAAAAAAGAAATTTCGTTCTTTCCAAAACGTTTGAGAGAATGAATTGCAATTAATAAAAATGTTGTTCCAAATATAAATTAGAAAATGATATATTTTTTATGTATACTGTAAAAAGGAAAGCGTATCAAATGAAAAACATTCGAATTACTTAAAAATCAAGAGTAATGGTAGGACAGAAAATTAATTATACAGATAATATACGCGGAATTGAATATAAATTATAATCAAAGCACGATTCTGAAAACATCAAAAGGAAAGTGACTTAGTACGTTATTCAAATTACACTGCTCAAAAGAATTAGGGGAATTCGTGGTTTAGACTCTTTCACCCCCAATGATTCCATTTGGAATCATTAGCTTGCGATTTTTTTTCTCACTAATTTGAGCTCGCACTTATTTATCGTTAATGGAACAACCATGTCTTTCGAAGAATTAAAAAATGTTTGTTTTAATTAAATGAAAATCTAAAAAATATGGTAAAATATAATTCCCTCCCAAAAAATTTTTAAGAAATAGATTGACCCTAAATTCTTCACGCTTGCATTCTTTAGATGTTTAAAAATTGATTTATTTTTTTAACGAATAAAGTTTTGAAAAAATTGTTGTTATAATCTATTCAAAAGTTATAAATCCTATTTTTTCCCCTTAAATTTTCGTTAAAAAAATTAAGATTTTTTCCCCTGTTTTTTACCATTTCATTTTGGATGCATTATGACTCTATTTCAATTTTTTTTTTATTTTTAGAATAAAAAATAAGACATTGGGACTGAAAGGGTTAACAAAAGTACGCAAAGTGCTCCCTTAATTGTTTTGAGCAGTGTATAAGCTCGGTAATGTTTTGGCGTGATTTATTATGCGTTTAAAGCCTTTATAAATTAGCATAAATACTAGAATATAAGTACTTAGAAACGGGCATTAAAGTTAGAATTAGTAAAGGGAATATTTTTAGACATTGTGTGTTGAATTAATTTATTAGCTGCACCGAATACCCAGAAAATTCTAATAGGTTTTAGTAAATATTATCTTTCTATGTATTAAAAAATATTTTTAAAAAATTATTTACGGTTTTAAGTCATTGTAAAGAACTGCGTAGAATTTAATTAACAGGTAATAATGCACTGAGTATTTCATTAGAATAGTTTTATTTGTAATCGCTCTTTCAACTTTATACTCTTACTCTATTAACTTTCTATTGATTTAACTAAACATATATTTTCTAAATAAACTGAAAATTAGTATTTGGCATTAAAATTTCTCAAAAATTTAAAATACAAACTAGAAAATGGATTTTGCCATTTGAACATTTTGATATATGTAGAAATCGCGATGTCAAGATGATGTTCGAATTTCGTTTATCAGCAAGCAATTCAGAATGTTGATGAACTTTGTTGATCACCCCATAGAGTTTACGAACATTGTTAATCAACTGGGGAGAATCAACTACAATAGGATAAATAGACGCCATAAAAGATGCGTGTAATTATTTTTTACCCCGTATTTGCGCTACACTCTTAAAACAAAGAGTGAAATTCACTCCCATAGGAGAAGTGCATTTTCGGCACGAAAAGGAGTGAAAATTAACTCAGACTGAGTTAAAACGCTCGTTTTAAGAGTGTAGGACGCAGATTGTTTTCTTTATATCTTTTACCACTCGAAAGAGTAAATTCACTCCAATAGAGAAGTGCATTTCGGCCGAAAGGAGTGGAATTAACTCAGACTGAGTTAAACCCTCGTTTGTTTTAAGAGTGTACTTACACTCTTAAAACAAAAGAGTGAAATTCACTCCTATAGGAGAAGTGCATTTTCGGCACGGAAAGGAGTGGAAATTAACTCAGACTGAGTTAAAACCGCTCGTTTGTTTTAAGAGTGTACCCTCTAGAAGCTGCTTTACCGCGTACTATACCACCCCGGTTAATGTTGTCGATAATCTACCAGCCTCTCAACGGGAACTTTCTTGATTCTGTCCCTGTCCTAGCCATACTATAGACGTGCTGGAGGTAAAAGTCCCTCACAAATCACTGGGATGCCCCAGTACACTG
Source organism: Oedothorax gibbosus (assembly GCA_019343175.1). NCBI lineage: Eukaryota > Metazoa > Arthropoda > Arachnida > Araneae > Linyphiidae > Oedothorax > Oedothorax gibbosus. The sequence goes on along the minus strand of CM033276.1, from coordinate 26,681,083 downwards.
CGAAATAAGTGCTCCTTAAATCCATGGCGTCGGAAGTCCCGACAGCGTTAACCCTCGTGATCCGTTGGGTGACCCCTCAGATGTCGACTTCGTTACTTGACCAGTGTTCTAAACAGAGCCGGATTACCAATTGGGCAAAGTTGGCAGTCGCCTACAGGCCACGTCCATTTTAGGGGTAGGGTTGGTACATATATATTCCGGCTTGTGTGCTTGATCAGAGACCGCTTATAAACCTTCGTCAAGTAAGACAGACACAGACAGAATTTTACTGACACAGATAGAGGAATTACAAAGGGGGCAAAGGCAGGAATCGAACCCGAACCCGGTACAGTGCGCAGACTGTTAGCGTAGGCAGCTATCTTAACCACTAGGCCACCCGGCCCCCCATTTTTAAGGAACCCGTTGCTTCCGAGTGGTTACAATCAATGCAAAAAAAACACCCCTTTAACTTCAGGTTTTTTTAGTCCTCAATATTCATAACTAACTCTATTTTGTTTTAAATGATACAAATAAAATATATATATATAATAAGATAAAGGTAATTTTCGACTTAATAACCAAAAGATATAGGAATATTATTGAGCCAGCGGTAGAGCACAGCATAAAAAAAAAGGTTTTTGTAACATAAACTGTTACTTAGAACCCCTTCCCTACATTATCCAGAGAAATCCAGATAGTCAAAATCCAATCCCGTCAGTATCCACAGCCTACAGGCCCCTAGATTATTTGATCCGGCTCTGATTCTAAATTACGAGGCGTGTATTGGCCTTGTAGAGTTAATATAGGTTCGAAGCATACTCAAAAATACTACGGATGATGTCTGGTATAAGCTAGCCTCGAGCGAAGCAATAAATCATCTATACAAACCCAACCAACCTTGTACTACTTAGTTTTAATACTCTGAAATCTATTTTTTACACCGCATTTGTACTACTCTACCCTGTAGAAGTTGCTTTACCTTGTCCTTAGTTTTAATGCTCAGAAAACTAATTTTTACCACGCATTTGTACTACGCCGCCCTGTAAAAGCTGCTTTACCTTGTACTTAGTTTCAATGCTCGGAAATCTAACTGTAGATTAGTACTTGGTAGCTTTGCATATATGATATAAGTCTTAAATATGACCTAGGAAAATTGATATAATTGACATAATATTTATTTTTTCCGAACGTTGTGACGTGTTTATTGTTATACGAGAGCTAGTTAGACCGAAGCCGAAAGAACTGAAAGCTGAAAGAACAAATAGTACCGTTTTGAATATGGATTGAAACACCCGCATTATATAGGTTTTGTTTAAGAATTATATTTAAATATGTAACTTAATATAGCGTAGTGTAATATATGCATAAAAATAAGTTCTATGTTAAGTTAGATTATCTAGTACTTCAGGTTAAAATTTTACAAAAGTACCTGAGCAAACTCTATAATGTTGATTATATTGATTATTCTGAATAAAATTTTATTGAATTAAAAAGTTAACTGTGCCTTTCAATTTTCATGAAAAAAATACTATTTTGATTATACATAGTTACAATTTCGTCGCATGCACAGTCAAAGGAATGACAGGTAAAATACAATTCACTTCTGGTCAGTCGCTAGCATTATTTTTGTGCGAAAATCAGGTCTTCTATTGTAGATTTTAAGTATTCTTAAAACAGTAAAAAAACGTTTTAGATTTTAAAAAAGTTCGTTTTCAAAGAATCCAATTAATTGAGGGCAGATGTATCCATTTTCAAAAATTCAGTTTTATTAAATAATATATTTGATTTAAGACAATTTGCTATAGCTACAATAAATCCTCTACTTTATCACTCTAAAAATCTTCCAGTTTACTTTAAAATATCCGAAAATGCATAGTAAAATACAGAGTAGTGTTTTAGCTATAATTAAAAATGTCCAGGAACTTAAACTTTCTGTAATATGGACTGGTCCGAATGATTTGAAAGTTCATTGAGTAAAAGAATTGCAAATGCGTTTTGTATAATGAACAGTGGAATATTGAAGATATTGGAGTAACTTAGCATCGGAATAATGCTAAAAATCAGCAAAAGGTTTAACAGGTAACCTACAACCCTATCCTATATCACATCATATAAATAAGACATCGACATTTTCTCTTGACTTGAACGGTATGACACAATCTAAGGATAGCTTGTATTATTCCATTGCCCCATCACTCCATTATTTAACTTATTTTAACCAAAAAATACCCTTGCTCTCAGAGTTACTGTGAACTTTCACATTAAGTAGCTATCACTTGACAGCCTTTGTTAAAAATATTATTGTTACAATATTACTAACTATTATTATATACTATTATTATAGAATAGTTAATAATATTGTTTCTATTATTTATTACATATTATTATTTATATAAGAATATCCAAATCTGCTATTGGAATTCTCATGGAACCTTCCAATATACGTTTTATAATCTGATATTTTGTAGAAACACTAATTTTAAACGTTAAGTAATATTTCCATTACAGAATAGATGCAATCATTCTAATGATCCTACTGTTAAAATTTATTTTTTATTCATTTCAGTTTATATTGCATACAATAATCATGTACTGCACTCCATTTAATATAAATATTATACATTCAATCTTTATATATTCTATTTCATTGCAAGCAGTAATTATTTTACTAATATAAAGCCAATAACAGATCTGACAATTGAAGAACTTGCACTGTTAAAAATTTTGTGCTTGGTTTCACCATGATATTGGTTCCTAGTAGCTGCAACGGCTGTGTGGTGAAACGTTCCACCATATTTTTGGTATTCGGTTGAACCATTTCTCAGGTTTTTGTTTCCAAATCCAGAAAAATTGTTCAACCAAACACCGAAAAAAAGGTGAAACATTTCACCACACAGCCGTTGCAGCTACTAGGAACCAATATCATGGTGAAAGGAACCAATATCATGGTGAAACCAAGCACCAAATTTTTAACAGTGTAGTGGAAGAAAGTGCTAAGTGAAAAAAAGGTGAAAGCGAGAAAATTAGCTTTAAAGTTTTTCGTTTCCACTTAAATACGTTAAAAACGGCACTAAAAAAATGACTTAACTTAAAGTTTATTAAAAGGGGGAAATTGTTACCTTTAAAAGAGGGAATAACATGTTCATTGACACAAAATTCTCAATTTTCTTCTGAAATATCACTTAGCTCTTCATTTATTATTTAAGTGCTGCATAGAAAACTTATAAATGCAAGAAAAAAAAATTATGCGATTTATATACATACTGTTTACGTCAAGCCTTCCGGTACCTAAATTTGTATTTCATCACAAAAGCAACCAAATATAATTCACCGGGAAACCTAGAGGAAACCCCGTATGCCTCGCCAGTAGCTACGGGGTTTCCCGGAAAACCGTCGTCTGTTACCTAGAGACATAGTACCCGCTAAAAAGAATATATGGTGCTGATGTTGTGATTACAGCACACCGTTGTATGCCATCATTGAATTCGAACAAGTAAATAGTTATCATTTAATAAGGATCGGATGATTTTATGATTATTATAAGAGAAAAGACACAAAAAAATAAATCATCTAAGAAAAAATCGAACGGTTTTTAAGGGAGGTAAAAAAAATCACATACGGCCTTAAAGTACCTGGTATGGGGGATTTACCGTAAAACTAATAAGGCGTCTAGCCTACTTGGAAAAAAAATTACATTTAGCAAACTCTTACTCTTACATATAGCAAACGTTCCTGGATTTTTCAAATTTACATTGCTATACGGGATTTAAGATTTTCTACAGAAACATAAGTAATAGCATTTGACATACATCCTTACGGTCAATTCAATATAATGCAGCGTTGTCTACAAGCAACCATGGCGTGCAGTTATATGAAGTGGTTTAACGAATACACCTAAATGTTGGTGGATCGAGTCCGGCAAATACCACTGTAAGCAACACGATTTTTAAAAAGAAATAAAATTAAATAGTGGCACCATCCCGTTTTTTTGCATCTAAATGGACAGTTTTTGATATTTTTACGAAAGTTAGTGACTTTGAGATTTTTCTATGAGGGATTGTTTCTAAATCCTGGATTTTTGGATTTGAATCCTGGATTTTTTTACAATGTAAAGAACTGATTATTTTATGATTATCATAGAAGGAAAATAAAAAAAAAACTCATATCAAAAAATATTAAACGGTTTCAAGGAACCAAAAAACTTTACATGCATTATGTTTTTCCATGAAACAAATAATGTATGTCCAACCTTCGATTACCTGATTTCGGTGTTTTAAGGGGAGTCGGATGGTTCAATCTCGCCCATGTTAATTTTCTAACTTAGGGGAAAAAATTCTCAGGAACTATATGAGATATCATTATGAAATTTTATATAAATTGTTCCTTACATAAAGCGCTTTGATTTAAACTGAGAATATTTCAAAGTATAAAAAATATTTTTACAGTGATTTTTTAAAAAAAAAATATGTACTAAAAAACACAAAAATATCATTTTTATTAAAGTTATATAATTTTTTTTTCGTAGAGATATTTAAAATTCCTCAGTTAAAATCAAAGAGCTATGTGTACGGAACAAAATATAAAATAATAAGTTCATAATAATATCTCGTAGTTCCTGAGAAAAATCCTAAAGTTAGGAAAATTAACATAAAGCGAGATAGAACCATCCGACTGCCTGTGAAACCAATAAGTCTACTCACCGGGTAACCTATGCAGGAATCTCGGATGCCTCGCCAGCAGCCACGGGTACAACGGGTACGTTTCTCTACCCGCCAAGAAAAACGGTGCCTGCATCCCAGCCCCACCGTACCCGCCATCGTGAATATGATGCTGGTGTTGATGCTGGGGGTACAGCACACCCCTCGCACCAGCACAGATAGAGTCCAGGAATGGTACACCGCCCGGGGCACTGGCCGGGAAAGTGGCTACAGGAGCCACTGGACCAGAGTTGGTGTTACGATGGTCCGAGTCCGGGCTCGACCCTGGTCGCTGCTGGTTCGGAGTTGGCGGGTTCGAGTCCTTGTTGTTGTTTGTTCCGCCAACCAGGGCCTCGATGCTGAAGCCCATTTTTGGTTTGGATGGGACTGGGATGATGGGGAGTGGAGCCAGTGGCATCATTATTGTGGGTTTGGATGGGGTTAGATGGTTGAGGTAGACATTGGGATGGTTGGTTATGTTGGTGGTCCGTCAGTCAGTTGATGGCTAATAGTTTTTAGAAAGTTGATGTTGAGAAAATCTTTCTGTCAGTTTGCAGTAGATAGCCTTTTGGGAGTTGATGTTGCAGATAGTAAAAAATCCTTCATTTAGTTGATCCTTTAATTTTTCCTTTAGTCTTCTTTCATTTAAGCGTTATGTGCTATATGATATAAATAATTTATTTGGTCTTATCGGATCAATTTGATAAGGTAGATATTTTGAAATTAAATACGCAATCAATTTGATGACATAGAAGTTGAAAATAAGATTACTTTTAGTATAGTTTCAGGTTAGGAACATAGATAACTATTTTTTTGCTCCATTTGATTTTGATGTTGTAGATATGGTTATGCAACATCTATTTCCTAAAGAACTTGGAGTTGATTGAAGCCCTTTTCAATTAATTTACTAGACTAGTACAATCTTGATAGTCTATCGAGTTCTTTTACAGTTAAAATTTTTTCTTTATTGCAGATATTTTAGTAACCACATTGTAAATGGATTCCACTTCAATACCATTTCAGAAAATATGCTCGTCTACTAACTTTTCTCTCTGTTCAATTTGCCAAGTTAAAACGAATTTTGCAATAATTTCCCTACGGATTTATAGTATCAGATTTTAGTGAATAATTCTTCTACATAAAAAAAATCAACCATTTACAACACACAATAAAACATCCTCTTCAAAAACACAAAGTTCACAATGAATCAAACACGCCACCCACAAAACACCGCACCATAAAAAAACGTTCCACGCACCGGCATTCGATCGTTCCGAAGCACGTTCTCAAACTCGTCTGCGACTAACCGGCCCGCACCGCAATTACAGTCGAGGCGAGAAAGAACCTTTATCGAATTCGAAAATCAGGCGAACAAGCGATCCATTCTTGTTTTCGTTATTCCTCCCTTTCTTTCCCCCTTTTTAGTGCCTCAATCTCACTCAATTACCGACAGCGATCGGGTGTAGTTTCTGCCGCCAATTTAGCGATGTGAAGGAGGGAAACGGACTGACCGTTTATACCTGTTGGATACGCTGTTCTCGGAAAAAAAGAACATGTAGTTGTTTATTTAATTGTTTTTAATGACTAGGGAATTATTATGTTTTTGCTTGAATGATGGGATAATGTAGGTTTGTTTAAAAGATTCAAAATTATTTTTTCAAGTTTTAATATTTCTTTAAATTGTGTTTTCATACTTTTAGCTTCCACACTACGTTTGAAACGCAAGAAATTGAAACTTTTATAAAGGCTATATGTCCTTCTGTCCGTCACCCATTTCCATGGCTTAAGCTGCAAATGCTAAATAGAGTTTCTGTTAAAAACCTACTGTTTATAATACAATTTGATTTTACTGTAAACGAAAAATAATGTTGTTAAATTTTAATATTAAAGAAAAAACAAATTCGTTTAATTAGAGGAAAAAAATGTGGCTTTATTTTTTTGTATTTAAAGTTAAAAAAGTATTAGAACCATATGTTTAGGTACCTTCCATTTTTTTTCCATCAGTCAAGGAGAGGCAAATGATGAAACTAAAACCAATGCAATAGTATTTTATTTTAACTTAAAAAAATGAAAATATAATTTGCCTATCACGTTTGTCCGTTTGATGACACTATGAAAAACTGTGAACAAATGAAAACTGTGTGTGTAAAAAATGAATAACTGTGAGTAAGTATAATACGACCTTTAAAGACTTTTTTCCTTAAAAATCAAATACTTTAAGTCCTATTGAAGTTTCCAGCTAAACCTATGCTAACAAACCGATTTACAGCCATTTTATCCTAATTTATTTTTCATGTAATAAAGTAAGCAAGTGTCATAAAAACCAGTAACATGCTACCATCCAAATTTACATAAAATGTTTTATTTCTTAATAATTTCCCGACTAAGAAACAACTAAAGAAAACACTAGTATTTTAAAATAACGTTTTCGTAACATCGCCAAATTTGGCGCAATGGTGGGCCGGTCCCGCTTTTTGATAAGCTAATTACATCGCCTAACAATGTTATTGTGTTCGGTAATGCAGAATGGGGATTGGTTGTTAGAGAGAAGGCGGAGTCAAATTTCTGAATGAGCAGTTTAGAGTTTGGGATTGGTTGAGTGGGAATAAATGGGCGTTGTTTGAGATTTCGCCGGTGTGTGGCGCCACCTACGGGTTGTGCTGTATCTGAAGATTTTGATCTGCGGCATTGCCGTAGAATTTTATATGTTTGTCATGAGTCGAGATTAGATTTAAGAAAGTTTAAAGATAGAAGAGTTTACTTTAATATTTTAAAGTATTAAAAAGTATTTTGTATAAAATTTATTAAACGTAACGTAACTGGTAAAATTTATATTTCGGCAAAATGTATTGCTTAGTAGCTTTACCACTAAGATTAATTAAATAATAATAATAATAATAACAGACGTTAAAGAATAATAACTTTTTGGAAAAAGTATCATTTCTATTATGCAACTTGCAACCAAAACTAAACAGGAAGTGAGCATTAAAATTTTTGCCGAACAATCCTTAAAATTGGATTTTTAATGGGATTTTATAGCCCATCTTATGCACACTCCCAACTGTATTAAAATTGATATAATGTAATAATGATTGATTCATTATAATGTAATGATGACGAATATAATGTGTTATTATACTTTTTATTTTCTTTTTTAAGAACATTATAGAATTTGTGTTAAAAAAATAAGTTCTAACAAAAACATTGTCTTTTAAATCTATAACATTAAAATGATTGCAATGTAGTAATTTGTTTAATAAATGCCTCCCTAATTTACAAATCTTTTACAAAGTGAAACCTATCGCCAATGCTTGGCAACTTACCCCCCACAAGAAAGTCATAAGTTTACAAAGTGAAAAAAGCGAAACTTTAAAATCAGTCCAGGTGGCTATTACAATGAGTTTTTATTTGCAAAGTTTATTAAAAAAAACTTAATATTTCAAAACCAGTATTTTAAAGAATTTTAACACTAAAAAACAAATTTATTACATTTTCAATCAAATATTTTTTTTTTTAAAGTTATTTTTAAAATAACTTTAACTTGTAATACATACTAATTGTAATAAGTTGAGATACATCTGAAATTGCTAACCCAAAATGGAAATATAAATTAAAAGTAGCAAAATTTACTTTTATATATTAATTGTACAGCATAAAGTTCTAAAAACATACTAATTTTTTATAAACTACATTTTTTAAAAATATCAATTATCTAAAAAATCAACCGCAAAAAGTAATTAAATTCGCTGACTTTTTTTTATTAATTCAGCTTATATTTATCAAACATTTTTTCCTAATGAAATTTATAAGAAATTAACTGTTTCGTTCAATTAATTGTTATTAACTTCCAGTGGTGTTTATTTAATTTAGGGGTCAAAAACGTTTTAGTTCTTACACAAAAAAATCTATAAAAAAAATCACTGATTAAAAAAACTGCGGGCTTACCGCTTCTATTATCTCTTTTAATTTACCAACTGCAAAAAAAAAAAAAAAACGCAATTTACTAACAGCTGAAAAACGCAAACAGTTTATATTTAACAAACTTTAATTAGATTTCGGTAGCACCGGATTAAAAAAAAATGTTTTTTGTATCGTTTTAAATCTCTTAATAACTTTTTTTTCATTAAAAAAAAACTAATTCTGTTCTTAGATTCAAAATCTAATGCGTTTATATCGCCGCAAAATGTTCTAAATTAAATATCTTTTGATGAAATAAACCGAAAAAACGTTGCAATAATTTAATATGAGCAAACGGTTTGTAATTTCCACAAAAACAATCTTATTTAAAGCCTTGTAATATTTTATTTTCGTAGATTTAAAAGATAAGTATAGAAAATATGTTATGCAAACCCTCATTTAGTGTTATGTAGCAATAATAAAATAAGTAAAAATTACGTTACATGCTGACAATTGCTGCATAGTTTATCTGTTCTTTTAGTTTTCAAGCATAGTTTCGTTAGTTCGTTTATTACTACTACGAAAAGTATATAAAGAAAAAAAATATTAAGTTTGTAATAGGTTGTGTAACAGAATTTGTTACCGAACTTAGATATACTTCAACACAAGATTTATGTACCGCAAAAAAAATATTATAAACCCTGTTTAATTATAATTGGAACTTTCTAAATTTATCTTTTCTTTTCGTAGATTCCATAATTGCATATAAACATTTGCAAATAACTCTTGACATTAGAAAAACAAAAGTATCAATATTTACGATTGCCAGTTTTAGTTGTATTCACCTTAATTATTATAATAACAAAATATATGATAAAAAAATGTATTTTCTTTATTATTAAAAATAAATTTTTCCTGACAATTTTTGAATACTGATGGTAAAATATAAAGAACAGGTTAAAACATCACTATTATCTTTATTTTTCAAGCAACCATGATTCAAAATGTAAGAATATTGGAACGTTGTTTCACGAAATTGGTAGGTTTAAGACTTTTTTTTATTAAATAAAAAAGGGTTTTCTGTTAGCTTAAAATATGAAACAATTTTCTTTGGTATTTTTCCGCAAATAAATAAGTCCTTATGGATATATAATAAAGTAAATGTGTTTATTTGATAAAGGGATTATGAAGCAATTTTTGGTCGTTTTATAAGATTTTATTGAAATTTAGTTTGTAAAAATATTGTTACGAGTTTTTAGATTTTAAGATTTTTTTAGTTTATTTTGGATTTTAGCTGTGTTTTAATGTTATTGAGAAAAAAATACCAAATTTATTTTACGCTCAGCATATTTTGTATGCTTATATTGCAATTAACATGTGTGTGTGTGTGAGGTTTCAAAGATTTTGCCTATAACTTATTATCGAATAATACTAAAATTATATCACTAAAGTAATTTGAAAGTTCGTTTTGTGGTTTGTTTCTTTAGTGCAAATATATTTTAAGAAATATTTTTAATTTGTTTTCTGTTAAGCCTATATTTTTTTTTATTCTACTAAATTTGCGTATTAAAGTGCAAAAATAAACCCTATTTAGTGCTGAAGACTTAATCTTCAACCCTACTTCAAATGGGTCGTTATCATCAATGATGCTCACTTTGTAGTAAGGTTCCGCATTCAAGAGCTGATGCTTGCTGGTGTATATGCTACATATGAATCAGACGGGAAGTTTTATGCTTCAGTCTAAGAGAATCCTCTACATGTTAAAAATTTGGAGCAAGATTACACCGGAATCCGGGAACTTTCTAGCTGAAACCATTATTTGGAGCGTTGATTTACCACTTTTGCGGTGTATCAAAGTCATGGTTTTACCACGAAATTTGTAAATTCACGCTCCAAATAGTAGTGACAGCTAGAAATATCCATAATTCCGGTGTAATCTTGCACTAAACTCTTAAACAGTGTACTTTTGCTGCAGAATTCCCTGTTTACTTTTTAAAAAAATTAAAAGTGGGATAACAAAAAAAATCCTTTTTACTACAATAAGATATGTACTTTATTTATTTATCAAACACAATCGGCAAAAGCCATGAGACTGCTTCCTTTAATTACACAATAACTCAATGCAAAAAAAAACACAATCATTGTTCAAATAAACCCCCCGCGTGTCTTATTTAACACGAAGAATAAAATCCAAAACACACAGCCATTCCATTACTCCAAAAGCCTTCAATAAGAAATCCAATTAACAAAAATCGACGCATCTTCAGTTTGCTCAAACAAAAGATATTTGGGGAAGCAGTAAAATTTAATAACTGCTCTAATGCGGAAAAGCTCTTTTTGTATTGAACGAGAGCCATTTCTGGCTTACTTTTTTTGTTGCTTGGCGCTCGCTCTCTATTGCGATTGCTAAGGTTGCTGGTTTTGGGGAGATTGGATGTCGCCAATTGGAAATGTCGCCAAAATTTACAGATTGGGAATGGTTTGGCTTTTTAGTTTGAGAGCTCATGATATAGGAGGAGGATTTGAGACAGAACATAATATATATGTCTTCTTATTTATATACATTATACATTCTTATTTATATACATTATACATTCTTATTTATATACATTATACATTCTTATTTATATACATATACATGGTCTTCTTATTTATATACATATACATGGAGTGCTCAGAGTACAAGTGAAACAAGTTCATTAAAATTTTCTTTGTGCTACATAGGTATAAAGTTAAAGCTTTATAGCAAAATTACCTCTAAACGTATTTTTAATTGCTGTTTCCTAGTACATATTATCTGACATATGACTTTTTTCACTGTTGCACTGGAATTCTACATATTTCATGCAATTGCGCTGCTACTCGAAAATGACAAAAAGAGTATCACTTGTTTCTGAACCCTCCTTATAATATCACATATAAATTCTTATACCTTTGTAAATTGAACTTCATTTTTGCTCTATATGTGCACGATATAATTATAAAGCAGCAGTTTCTAACCATCCGCGATTATGTCTTTGGTCAATATGTTTTCAGATTGACAGGTTCAGTGCAGGTTACAAATACTTTCGTGTCATAAACTTGGATTAGATAAAGCTACTCGAGGGTTGCGCATTACGGACTTGAGTTTCCAAATACCAAACTAACTCCCCCTATGGAGAAATTGGATAGAGCATTTCATTACTGGCATCCACAATTTTTGGAAACTACCGTTTCCAAACTTGATGGTATGCTTAGGTTTTGAAAAGTCCTACGTTTTTTTTTTTTTCAATTGACTCTAAGTTTTTTTGGACGTTTTTAATAAGCTGACAAGCAAAACAATCTGGTTTAAAATAATATTTTTAAACAATAAAAATAAAATAGTTATTTATGCAACAAGTGTGAAAAGTAACACTTTTTAAAACTAGTGGATTTTATTTCACGAGCGAGGTACGAGCGAGTGAAATAATGACACGTGTTTTAAAAAGTTTACTTTTCACACGTGCTTCATACACTATTTTTTATAATTACGTGAAAAAAATCAAATCTCATTGGTTAAAAAATAATTCACATGCTAATTTTTTTTACGTAAAGTAGATCGGCATCGATAAATCTTTGGAACTACAAAAGGCAAACTTATTTTTTAATTTAAAGTCAAACATTTGAACATGGATACTGATTCAAAAATATAAAAAAATAATAACATTCACGAGCATAATATTTATAAATAAAGCAGATCAATAAATTTCTGGATTTTTTTAATATTATCAAATAGAAATTTTACTTGAAATGTTGGCGTCTTATGAAAAGAGTGAAAAAAAGTACTTTTTTTCACTGCTTTTGGGTGAAAACGAGTAATTTTTTTATCACTGTTTCTAAAAAGTTAACGTTTCGCACGCGTCTGATATTAAAATTATAGTGTAAAAATCAGATTTCTTTCACGCAATTATAAAAAAACAAATTACTACACACAAACATAGGGCTTATCATTACACCAACAAGTTCGGAAACAATAGGTAGGTGAAAAATTGTGGATGCTAGTAATGAAAACTTTATCCAATTTCTCTATAAGTTCACATTAGGAGAGTAAGTTTCGTTTTCAGAAATTCATGTTCCCTTAAACAAAATCTTCCAAAGCGGAAGGGTTAAAAAGGTTGAGAAAGCGAGCTAGAAAAATTGTGTTTTATGAGAGAAATGAAGAAGTTATCAATAATAAAACATTTTCTAAACAAAACTACTTTCTAATTTTCTCTTTAAAAAAATCATTATCACCTTCAAAGGAGATAAACCGCCAAACCCTGCCACCCTATCTCCACTTTATCACCCCCATAGAAAAAAGCAATTTCTAAACCCACCTAATTAAACCCTAAGCAATGGAGGAAAGGCTTCAGCCGAGCTAATGACAGCCTCCGGCGCTCAGCAATTAAAAGCCGAGCTAATTAAACAAGCTTTTACTTAGCTAAGCTCAAACAGCTGGGGCTTTCCTTGGTAGATGTTAATGGCAGAGAGATTATAGCAAATTATGATCGTAATTACTAGCCAGATATTGATTAGGGGGTTGTTTTAAAAATCCTTTATAAGTTTCCTAGTTGTTTGTTTTGTTGTGAGGTAATAACTGGTGTCATTAAATAATGGGAGAAGTGTTTAGGTTTTAATTTCTGCTGTTTGGGGAATAAGAAAGGAAATAGTTGAGTTTAATTAGTTTAGTGTACTTGAGAAATGGGTTGTTGTTTTGGTTGGGTTTGTTATTCTTGTTGTTATGTGCTAAGTATTGTTATAAATGATGGTTTATTTTAAAGAAGTTGTTTTAAAAGGGATGTTAAACAGTGTGGAGATGCGGTTGTAATTTTAGGATACTTTCTGAAAAGTTCTGGCTCAATATTGGTTGGTGGTATTAGTGCACTAATATCAAAAGTATTTTTTAGACTTATAAACTGTTCGATGCCTATTCTACCATGGTTCTACAAGAGAGGAAAATCTTTGCTTTTGCTTTATTTGGCAGGCACATTATGAAACGGAAAATTGACCAACATTAACCTTTAACTGTGTATACTGTGGCCCTTTAACTGTGTATACTGTGTTTTATCGCCAAACATCCCCGTTTGGCAAGATTTGCGCCAGCGAAATGGAAATGTACCAATTTGTCGAGTTCCTTATGACATTGAGCAAAAGCGGCGTTGGGTGAGACATCATGTGTATATGCTATATCATTTGAACATGATACAATATTACTACAATATCATTTCCACAGTTAGTTCCTTTCTTACAGAATTGTCACAAATTGCTCACTACACATTCTGGTTTTATTGTTACGTTAATGAACTTTTCGAACAAACTCACGCACTCCTAAATAACGATCCTCCAATTTTTTTAAAATTCGCTATCCAAATTAAAGTTAGCGTTTCTAGAATAAATTTTGCATTGGGCATCATAGATTCGAGACTTAAAAAACAACTTTTTCGATAATAGTAATAATAAACACTGCTATTACACTCTTAAAATACCTAATAACGATTCTACTTAAATTCGCAAACAAAACGAAAATATTTCGTTCGTTTAATTTACAATGTAAACACACATTATTACCAATTTATTCTAAACGAATTTATTCTACAAAACGAAAATATTTCTTTCGTTTAATTTACAATGTCAACACACATTATTACCAATTTATTCTAAATGAACCTTTTTATTCTTTAAACTGCATGAAATGGACCCTTCATTTGTTTCATCACGGACGTAAATTCTATAAGATAAATCCAATCAAGCAATCAAAATGTACACGGATTCGTTTGCGAACAAACATCGGTTTAATTGGCGACAAGCACGATACCGAGTTTTCGATAGCCGCCAATGTTTGTCTTGCCAAATAAACGGTGTAATATACGTTAGTTGGAGAATTACAAGCACGAATTTTCATTTATATTGCATATTTATTCGAAATGTATTGCCAAATAGAGTTTAGAATTTAGCGTTAGTTCCAGGATATTATTGACGGCGTTAGCTAACAATGGCTTATGTGATAATCCTTTTGAATGCTGTATCGTAGTATACATATAGATTATATAAAATCTTAATCACATTTTCGTACAGAAACTCTGTACATTGGAAAAGTACAGGGGAAAAAATCCTTCAACCACAGGGTATCTCTCCGTACAGGCCTCTTTGGAAACAATAGCGAGTCATCACCTAAACTGGTGTAAATAAACTGGTTTTTCACTTGGTTCTTCTCTTGCGGAAACCCTGATTCACACGAGACACGAGCACTGGACACGAGTCCCTCGTTTATGCAGCTAAAGAACAAAGAAAGAAACTAGTTTCCTGCCGCCAATGTCCGCCAAGGAGACCTGAATACGGGAAGATTCCTTGTCAATTAAGGGGTTCTTTCCCTGGATTCCTCATTTCACCTTCCCCCGATGATGCATTTTAATTATGTAGGTTTTTAATTTATTAGACCGTAATCTTCTTCTAGAAGGTCCCTATCATCGAAATTTCAGCTAAATTTTTCCCCTCATTTATAAGAAGTTGTTATGAAAATTTGGACTTCCACCCCTACAATGCTAAATTCTACAGGTATTATAATATTCATGTTCGAAAGGAAAAGTAGAAAAAGTTACTCCTGTTTGGTAGACTGTACCTCACTTGTTAATGGAAATAGTAAAATAATAATAATAATAATAATAATAATAATACAAAAGCTATAAGAAATATAATTATCGTCAAAACAATGAATTCTTATTAATGAATGCAAAGTAAAAATACAAATGGCCCAAAATTAGGATTTTTTTTGTTACATTGAAAATGATCGATAGCAGGCAAAGTTGAATTGAATTTAATAAACTTTCCTTTTTACAATACCGTTTTCTTCAAACAAACCTCTAAAACTTCAACAGAAATTATCTGCTGACATTACACTCAGTATTCAATATGAAAAGGCTACAGTTATTTTAAGGCCTCTCGACATTTTATGTGAGTATCACATAACCAAGAATTAACCAAGTATTTCCTTAACTACGCGATAATCTAACATCAGACTACATCTCATATATCTCAGCTACAAATCCAAGGGGTTTTTCAGTGTGATCCGATCTGTCATTCGTCACTCCACGCCCCATATCCGAATAATCCCCTAAATATGTCAGCAAACTGCGCCTAATTAACAAACTGCGCCAAGTATAAATCGGTGGTAGCAGATCAACTTACAAGAGGTGGAGTTTGTGGAATTTCAAAGAGCAGTTATTATTTGTATTTATTTTTTTTCTTCAAAGAGATGTTTGTACATTTTTTAATTGAAGAGTACATGAGAAAAAACCCCTTCATTGA
The DNA here is from genome assembly GCA_019343175.1 of Oedothorax gibbosus. NCBI lineage: Eukaryota > Metazoa > Arthropoda > Arachnida > Araneae > Linyphiidae > Oedothorax > Oedothorax gibbosus. The sequence continues at coordinate 26,665,208 of CM033276.1, read as the reverse complement.
CTCGGAACTTGTCCGTATAGAGGTCTGCTTGGCGAGTAGTGGCGATCGGAAACGGTTACCCTTTGTTCTTCTTTGTGGCTCAAGCGTCAGACTTGTCTGACGTGAATCCCGATCATATAGATAGTGAACCCGTGTGCCGCGTGATATAAACCAAGACAAAACTGGTTTCTTTACACTAGTTTAGGCGATGACTCGTTACCTTCGCCAGGCAGACCTGATGCAAACAGATTCCCACTCGATGAAGGGGTTCTTCCCCTGCACTCTTCAATTCAGCTTTCTTCCTTCATTCTAAGAACTTGGCCAGTCGGTAGGGCACTTGTCTTTCATTCGAAAATTCCCAGGTTCGGGCCAGGGCATTAACAGGGTCAAGTCTGACATTATAATACCCAGTGTAGAGAGAGTATACGGAAAATATGCTCAAAAGTCCCGACGCCGCGGACGATGTAGCCCCTAAAAGTTGAGTTGTGTGCCTTGTTTTCTATCTAGGTTTCTGCTCTGGCATGTATTCTTTTTAACAACAGATTAAATAAATAAATACCGTCAGTGCGGGTAATTTTGGTCCAAAATCCTACTTTTTTTTACAAGAGAAGAGAAAATTAAGCTACAAAATCTATTAAAACACTTTGAAATCACCGTGCATTTTAATTATTGAACTTTTAGGAATAATTTGAAAGCATTTTTGTAAAATTTTATATTTAAAAAAAAAAATGGTGTTAGTTTAAAAAATTAAGACCCGGTTAGAATCCGGGCGGGTAACTTTGGTCCAAGCATGAAATACATAAGAAACATATTTTTTACCATCTTTATGGGCTGTGTTACAGAATTAAATAGTAACGTTAAAATGTATAAACATAAAAATTATTTGCATTGCTTTGCATCGTAGAAAGACATTGTGAATAACATGATTGATCGCAGCTTAAAAAAAAGAAATGTAAACTTCGATTTTAATATTGGAAATTAACTTATTTTTAGAAGAAAGATTTAATAACAAATATCTTTATAAAAAGCAAACGATTTTATTATAAAAGAAAAACAATAATACATTCGTAATTAGGAATTTGAAAATGTTTACATTTCGACATTGTGCGAGATACATTCATGATTTTGAATGTTGAACGTTTCTTGCATTTTATCCTTATATTTTTAATGTTTAAAATCGGTTAATTAAAAAAAATCATTTAAAAAAATGGGTAATCATAAGAGTAAGACTTCTTCAAAAATAGTTAAACAGAATACACTTTTACATTCTTTTTTGAAAGTGTAAAGTTCCATAAAGAAATCCTTACATTTTGGACCAAAGTTACCCGCATTCATCGGCAAAAGTTTTCCATTGACCAATATTTAAATATAGCATAAAAAGTATTCTACTTAGATTAAAACAAATGGTGTAATATTCATACCCATAAATAAAAGAATAGTATAGAGTGTTTTATTTAACTATTTTCAATATTTTTTTAGGTGTTCGAGACAAAAGTTGGAAGAAATAGATTTTTGTCATTAAATGCTCGTAAGAATATAAACGTCATTTGTGGTATTGCCAAAATTAGAATGCAAATTCTTTTACATAAAATGAAAGGCAATGTTTCCACTTTTTCAAATATGTCAAACAATTTAAGATGGGATCATTTTATGAAGAGAAATTAAGAAACAAATCTTTTTTCCGACGCTTGGACCAAAGTTACCCTCCATGGCCAAAGATACCCGCTTCGACGGTAATAGATTTTAATAATTTATAAGGGATAATTAAGAAAAGGCGAGTACACATAAAACATATATAGCGATTTTCGTCGTTTTTAAAGTAAGAAACCAACTAACAAAAGCATAAATTGACGAACATCTATGATATAATGGCCGTCCCAAACGTGGTAAGCAATCCACTTTATATTTCATACAATAGTATACGATAGGTACAGCAATCATACGTTAAATTTTTAAGTTCCAAAAAGTCACCAATAGACAAACCGATCTTTATATCATAGCAATACCAAATTAACACTAATATTACTCAATTTGAGTTGTTTCCTTTGCAGTATAAACATCAAACTCGATAAAAAAAATCGTCCAAAAACTCACAGGGAATGCTACAACTGTTCAGTAACAAAATAATAGGCGAAAAATATTACTGAAAAGTTCTTCAACGTCCCTAAAATCTCTTTCTCTAATAAGAGAAGTCGGAGATTTATCTGGATTTCGGATGGTGTGGGCGATTTATGCTTCTTTGGATCAGATTTCAGAGAGGGAAGATGCTGATGTAAAGATGTTGTGAGACTTGTATTTTCGTCAAATCTGCGAGTTTTCAAGATACATATGGCCAGACTGTAGTTAAGTTCAGTACTAGAAATCACACCTGCATTTAAAATAAAAATAGTAAAAAAGTTAGGGTAAATACGGAATCAAATTTTGAAGATTGATAACCAGGGGAGTTAAAAGTTTTTTAGCAGAAATTATGTTCTGCAATAAAAACGTGTGATATCTGTTTTAAGAGTTTATGAAGCCAATTTTTTTCCCGGATAAATATTTAAAAAAAAAACGAGTTTTTATTTTAATATTTTTTATTATTGTAAAATATTTGTGTTTTTATCAACATTTTTTCTTTTAACTGAATATTCAAAAGTTTAAACCCTTTTGATACTTTTCAATTGTACGGGTGCAAATCTCGCCAAAAGAAATTTTCTGAAGACACAACACGGTGTACACAGTTAACGGACGGCAGTTTGCACAATAAAAGGTAACCATTGAAAATGTTTCGTTTGGTTGTACATTTTTGGCGATTTAATCGCTTGCGTCCTCGAACTGGAAAAAGTGCCCCATTTTTTAAGTAGGTCAACCAATGAACCACACTAAAATCCCCAAAAGAAAGTGGCATGCCATTTGTTTATATTAACTCATACAAATACGCATCATTTCTCAGAATAAGACATCCACCTCAATACTAAAACAACCAATGTCCAATGCCATAACACAGGACATAGGTCCCTTTCCTACTAACGTGCAGAAATGATTGACGAAGCTCCATGATCTTCTACCTCTCCTTATCTTGAGAAGTCATCTCTGGGCTGCGGGGGAGAGAGCAGGTTTGTGACGGTAGCAAGCTTATCAGCTCTAGTGTGACTGGAATGTGTCATGACACACTCGGAGGTAGTGCTGTATTTGATGAAAATGATACGTTATAGTTTGGGTCATTTTTCTTGTCAGAATAAGAAAGTACAGTTTGAAATGAGATTTCAATGAACATTTTCTTCACATATATTCTAATGTTTTTGAAATTCTATATTTTTACTTAGACTATATTTTTACTTTTAAAGAACAACTTTATATAGAATTAGGCAATTTTTATTCATTTGGCAACAAACCCAACTGTCGTTGCCATAAAATTTTACATACATATTACAACTCAGACCCAAGTAAAAAATATTCCCTCCACATTTAATGATAACGTATTCCCATCCCAACTTGACCGAGTAGTCCTCAAAGCTCTGAGGGATAAGCAAACTGAGTGAAGTGCCAACTTGTTTTCATTACCTGAGTTTTGAAGATAATTTTTTAACCGAAAATTTAATTTCTTCACATTTTTTAAGACGTTATTTCGATGCAGACGATGATACGTTTCGATGCAGACGATGATACACGATTCCTCCATACTCTAAATTAAAGAAAAATGTAAAATTATTAATTATTTTTGTTATTTTTAAAAAAATCATTTTAAATCATATGTGTGGCTGGAAAACCTGTCATTCAGGAGACATGACGGGTTTATATGTTGGTACCCCTCAGAGAGTGAAACTCGATCGTTTTTAACGGATTTCTCTCTACTGTGTAATAATTTTTCTTTCAAATATTCTAACAATTTAGAATTTAATTGAAAATTTAAATGCGTTCCTCAAAGTTGGTGTATAAACGAACAAAAATGTCCAGTGAGTAATAAAATGGAATCAAGCTATCATAAACCAAAGAAACCCGATCTAGCCTAGTATCGCATTACACTTACAACATTGCTGACCATCTGTCAGGCGTTACTGCAGATGGTTAACCTTAAGAACCGATCCAAGTCAGCAGTGTAGAATCCAAAACGTTTATGGTACAAGAATATTTCGATCAATCACTCTTGATTGTACGAAAATATTGCAATTGTTGCTTTACAAATAACATTTGGTTTCTACTGAGTGCGGTTTAAAAAAAGATTTGGACTTTATTGACACAGTATTGGTTTAGTGTACCACAAACAACTTAGAAACCAATAAAATTTGTCCAGGATGTTATGTCTTTGCAGAGAGCCAATGAGTATGAACTTTGATAGCTTGTTCCCCAACAAATACTACAGTGTTCAATGGATCACATCTTATGACCATATTCGCTTGTTAAAAATTATGTTTCATCCAAGCAGCACTGTAATTTATTGTTAGTTTTGTACCACCATCTGCACTTCAAACATAATATCTGCTTTCACTTCATTTCTGAAAAAATCCTACCCATATATTCTTTATATAAACATTATTATCAAACAATTATACATTTAAAATTATGTTTTGCAAATATTCGGGGAAAAAAAGAGAAAATTTTAATATTTGAGGAGGTGTACGTCAATTTTGTGGATTTTGAGGTTTTGACAAAAACAATACACATTTTTTGTGTTATGAAGAAATAAACAAGCTCTGTCAGTTTCTTGTAATTATTAGTCCACTCTAAGTTTTTTTTTAATGCAAAAGGACTTATAAATTTACCCCTGATAAGAGTTTTTCGCAAGACCTTCGAAATCTACTGGACTCTCATGCTACTTGTCTTTTTTTTATATACATTTATAAATAAGCCGCTTTGTTATTGGTATTTTTGAAACCCTTCAACATTCTAGTTTTTAATCGAAAAGTTAGTTTTAAGAAAAATTATAAAATGACGTTGTAAAGTAAATTCTACAAAGGTCCATGTAAGTGTACCTCTGAAGCGAAGACGTTAAAAACAAGTAGGTTTGTTACAGAATCTGTCACTTAAACCACTTTCACACAATATTTGTACTCAACAAAAAACTCACTATTTATACACCTCAAAAAGAAATTCGCCAAACACACAGGGCCTTTAGCTCATAATTTATTTCTAATTCAAACTTTTAAACGCCAAAATTAACTATTTTCATTAATCTTCATTCGCGAATTAATAATTACTCATTATCGTTTGATAAATTTGTTTTAAATTCGAAGAATAATGATGCAATTTTTTTAATCAATATCTTTTAGTCGCCACAATGGGCTTGTTGCAACACTTTGTCAAAGAAAACAAAATAACCAATGAAATCGCAGTTTAGAGAGCGTGACGTCATAAGAAAAAAATTCCCATTTCCCACGTTCATTAACTTTCTTTCGAAGAAGAGAAGAATAAATCATTAGTAAAATTGATGCTTTAAAAATAAAAGCGAGCTTTTGCATATTTTTATTCAAAGTAAGAATTCGCTATGCATCTTTCCTCATACATATATAATGAACCATCAAAAAAACTATTGTAATATGACATCAATCCAAACTGAATCATATCACATAAATAAATGTTTTTTCAAGAGTTTTATTTTTATTTTAAATAAAGTTTCTCGTACGTTTGACGAAATGGCAACAGTGAAAATATTGAATGAAAATGAAATTTGCATGTTATTTCAATGTAGATTAAAGTTTTAGCTATTTAAATTTTAAATACTATACTTCTAATTTAAATTTTGTAAAGAAATTTGGGATGTAACCTAGCCTGATTTTTTGCATCAAAATGACGTATCCCACTTGTTTGTGCGACTTGCCGTTCGTTCTGTGAAAGTGGGTGACAGATGGACGGACGGACTGAACGATTATAATACATACCTCTTCCACTTTTTACGTTATAAACGTAGCGTGGAAGCTAAAACCCAGACTTGGCGTCTTGAAGCAACAAAAGTCAAGAACATAGGGGGTCACAAGCCCCGACCACCATGGTCAGTCCCTCGACCCATGATCAATCCATCTTGGCGCGTGTCCGACAGGCGTGGTCACACCAGGGGTCTTGGCCATTGTGGTCTGTGGTCACGGTAACATGATGATGAAGTAGCAGTACTGGCCGAGGAAGTATATTTTTCCGGTAAGTTATTGTTAGTATCAGTGTCGGAATTTTTGTTACCTGGAAAGTCGTTTATCATGAATGAAAGTGAGGTTTTATGTGAAGGGGGCGGTTTCTATTGTTACAGTAAAAGACCATAATGAACCCTGATATGTCTTACTCTTGGCGTCAGGCTAAGTAAAGCGTCCTGTTTAGTTTCTAGGGTGTAAAAGGGAGTAAGGGATGGTGTCTAGTTTCAAGTTAACGGTGGAATGATTGAATGACTTTAGTTTTGTGAGAACGATGGATCTTCCAAGTTGAGATTTGTTTGGCATCTTAAAATTTCTTGGAAGCATATAAAAGAACATTGGACACATTCGAAGGAGGGTATTTTAATCGCGTTAAATATTTTATAAGATTCCTAATTTTAAATTGAATTGTTATAAAGTATTATTGAAATATATTTCTGTACTGAGTTTAGTGTAACTAGATATCTTGATAATTTTCGCTATTGCAATTGTAATTGGTAATTGTTTCAAAAATTAGGTACACAATCATTTGGTAACATATCTAAATTGTATTTACCTAATTGTAGTAGTCACCCCCTCCCAATTTTAATAGCTATGAATTTTGTTAAATTCTAACAAACACCAAAAAATTACTACACTCCTTATTAAAACTCCCGCTAAAACGTAAAATTGTACTGATAAATGACATAAAATACCATTAAAACCCAAAATAAGAAGTTTTCTCCCTTCCATTTCCCCTAAGTCCAATTGGCCTCCTTCTATTGGCGTCCCAAAGGGCGGAAATAGCCATTAAAAGCGCCAACAAAAACTCCATTTTGCTACACCGCCATTACTTGTAATTCATCATTACACGCACTTAACTGTAACCGCCGGTTTATCAATGACCGCATAGAGTGGCCAAATTGAGTTTCGCCATTAACTAGCCCACCCTCCCATTGTAACGTGGAATATGCACATTGGGGAAGAGGGTTAATGCGGATGAGTTTTGTCGCCAAGAAAATCGCGGCCAAATGTTCTTTTGAGGAACGTATAAATAGAATATAGCCATTATCTTAAATTGTATCAAAAAGATATTTTTTTAAACAGATGTTAGCCAATAGTAATTTGTTGATTTTATTCGGAAAAAATAAAAATGCTTAAAATTAAAAATCTTATTTTCGTCCATCATCGCACACGCAAACGCAATACTGATTTTGCTTATAAATTGATGATGTCGCGCATGAAGTTCAATATGATAAATAGAGCTAGAATGTAATCACAATTTATAGTTTTAGTTATTTTGTAAGGCATTATTACGCTTTCTTTCGGAAATTAAAAAAGACAAACACAACAGAATTTTTAAATGAATGAGACTTTTACCCCCATACCCATATTTTTTAAAAGATACTGTGAGTAAACGAGTGAATATTTCTAAAAGTAACAAAAGGTAGGCCTTACAAAACTTTCAAAATCTCATAGCAGTGTTTTGACTTTGTGTTAGGGCTATTTTAATGTACACCACCTTTGTCTACACAAATAATTTACTTTTAATTGTAGATGCACAATCTTTTTTAAAGACACTACGTTCTAAATGAATCAAATCGAAATTATTCAAAGGGTTTGTTAAAAAAAAAAATCCACACGAGAGCGATATGTCGCCAAATCATAGCAACTCCTACTCCGACCCAATCTTATTTTCTCTCTCTCTTTGCTCTCCATCCTCCCAGCGGACGCATCGGATCGGATCGAAAACTTCACCATCCCTCTTCCCAACCGGCCAATCACAGGCCGCGATCCAGTTCCCTCGCTCCAATCAGAGCTTCCTGTAGTCGGAAACAGGAAAAAATATAAACTAAAAACACAGAATACTAAAAATATACGCTTTTGTGGGAAAGAGGCTTATGTCTTTGGTCTCAATTTTGCAAGATAAAATTAAAAATATACTGATGAACTTCGCTGTATTTCTTTGTAAATATAATAAAAGCAAATAAATACCCGTTCTTCGCACGGACTAAAAAAAGTTATATCGATCCAAATATACGTAAAATTTAATATGCTTTATACTGTAATAAGCTTATGTTAAAAGTTACAAATTATTAGTTCCCGTTATTTATATTGACTGGAAATTCCAAAATCCAAAACGCGCTAAGTAACACACTCTCTCATTTGCATTCACAGCATATATGTATATATTTTTATTTTTATGGTTTAAAACCTCAAATTCCACTTAATTGACGGGCCCCTCAGCAAATTTCAAACGTAATTTTCTTCTAAATTACTTGCAAAACTTACTTTTAAATATATACTTATTTGAAAAGATGCGTTTATGTAAAAAATATAAGTGTAGGATTTTGTTTAAGAGTGGATAGGTTAAATAATACTTTTATTGATTTATCCTATAGGATTTTAACATTGATGACAGAATTTATTTATATTTTTTATAGTTATATTCTATTTGTTTTTTCTATTTTATTCTATGGCAAAAAGTTATATTCTATTTACGCAAAAAACTTAGTTTCCTTTTATTCTGTTACTTATTCTCTATTTAACTCAAATCATTTATTCTATACCCATGCTTTTACAGTCCCATTCAATTCCATACAATACACTCCCAAAATAACTCAACAAAACCCTCTACAGAGGTTTGGGGTTCCAGACACTTGGCCCACTGTGTCTCTGAGACACACCATCGAAAATCCCAATTCTTATAGGAGGGAGACAATGCATACAAAAAGCTATATTACCCCTCCGAGGAAATGATATCATGGGTTATGTGGGGGGGGGGGGGGGTCACGTCGCCATATTAAATGAGATGTCATGTTCCCATTTTATTTGAAGTTTTTCCGGAATTGTTTGTGATGATGAACGGAGTATACTCGGTTTATTGGACACGGTAGTGATGTAATTTGTTGTTGTAAAGGGTTTTGATTGTTGTGTATGGTAATTATGTTAGGTGTGTGATGTTGATGATTAGGTGAATTTGCTGTTGTAAAATATTTGATTGTTGTGTATGGGGTAATGATCCAAGGGGAATGATGTTGATGATTAGTGATTAAGTAAATTTGTTGTAGAGTGTGTTGATTGCATAGATATCATAGTTAAAGTATTAGATTGGGTGATCACGTGACCTCCAATGCTAACGACGGGACGCGCATGGAGGCCAAATAAGGGGGCAAAATGGTCAGTGTTGCTGCCACTTTAAGGATAAAAAATACTATGTAATTCTAAAATTACAAAAAAAATATCGTAAAAATACTAGCGGCATTTTGAAATCTTTTTAGTGACTTTAAATACTTTTCTAGTATTTTTTTGTAATTTTAGAATTAAATGGTATTTTTTCGTAGTATTTTACTCCTTAAAGTGGCAGCAACACTGGCCATTTTGCCCCCTTATTTGGCCTTCATGCGCGTCCCGTCGCGTCGTTAGCATTGGAGGTCACGTGATCAGCCAATCTAATACTTATCATTATATGATATCTATGGTTGATTGCTTTATATTATAATGTTTTAAAAAGTATTGTTGATGATCAGGTGAATTTGTTGTTGTAAACTGTTTGATTGTTGTTGATGATAATAAATCAAGGTGCAATGTTGTTGAGTAGACCGATTCGTTGTTTAAAGTGCTTTGATTGTTCTGTATAATAATGATGTAAGGTGTATATGATGTTGATTATTAGTGATTGGGTGAATTTGATGTTGTAGACAGTTTTGATTGTTGTGTATCCTAAAAATTCAAGGCGTATTGATGATGCTCAGGTGATTTTTTTGTTGTAAAGTTTTTGATTGTTGTGGATGATAATGAATCGAAATGTATAATGTTGATAATTTGGTGATTAGATTGGGCCGACTTGTTGTTAAGTGTTTTGATTTGTTGTGTGTGATAATAATCCAAGATGTATGATGTTGATGATATTAAGTAAATTTGTAATTGTAAAGGGGTTTTGATTTTTGTTATATTATGATGTTTTAAGGCTTATTGCTGATGCTTAGGTGAATTTGTTGTTGCAAAGTTTATGATTGTTGGATATGATAATGACTCAACGTGTAAAGTTGATGGGTAGGTAAATGTGTTGCGGTTGATAATGGACTGAATCAGGAGTGATAGTTTTTGGTTTTTTGCATGCCAGTAATTAGCAGTGCAGTGGTTAGAAATATCGTAAAATCCCATAACTCTATTATTTTTAAGTAAATTGTTTAACAAAATTTTCATAGAAAAAGACTTGCAACTTTGTACACTGGAATACGTTATTTAATATATTTATTTAATCGGGGTAATAAAAAAAGTTACTTCTTTTAACAATGAACATCAAATGTAAGTTAAGGTTTTCTACATATTATTATGCCATTAATTTTTTTTAAATCCAGAGCTTCTTAAACAACTTCAGTTCAATATAAAAGGTTTGAAAATGCATATAAATGTCATTGCTATTGAAAAAATCGGTACTCGATAGTAGCATTATAAAACTCCACCACATAATGTTTTCACATCAGATAGCGATCTCTTAAACATCTTATTCCCACGTATAACAAAGCAACTGCACTTTTCTTCACAACTGCCGGTACTAAAAATAAACTTTTAACACAGTAACTGAGCAGTAAAAGGGTACATGTCAATGTCATAACATAGGCCCTTTTCATACTAAGATAACGAACTACAATATCCCAAGCTATCAAAACTAAATGACTCCATTACAAGAAAAGCCAAAAACCATCAAATTCACAAACAAGCATGTCCATTTCGTTCAACCCACACCATGATATGGTTTTTACAACGATTATACACAAAGGGTAACTACAGAACCACATCGGGGTTTTCGAATCCAACCACCATATCGTTTGTCCCTTTACAACTGTAAAATGTACGAACGATTGTCACATTCGCTTCACTTTTTCCTTTACCTCCCCCGGTCTTTTTATTGTTGAGTTGTTGTTGTCAGTCAAAAAGTCAGAAAAGAACTGGACTGCTTTTTGACAGTCGGTGGGAGAGTTAGCTAACTATGACCAGCGTGTGAACTTGATTCTGTGTACTGTTATGTTTTGGTGTTATATTTGGTGTCAGGGGGGGGGAGAAAGGGGGGGGGGGAGGGAGAAAGTCAAGTTTTATATCAATTTATATCTGAAAAGAGTTTAGGCAAATTTTGTTATTTTTTTCTAGTTGGATTGTTTAGTGGAAAAACTTCTTACTTCAATTACAGATAAAATACAGGGCTCCGTAAATTTGTACCCTTGACTTGACTTTCTTTACCATCAATGCTAATAGCGGTTAAGGTTAAGGTAGCAATCAAGGGATTTTTATTCTGTGTTTTATTCAAGTTATTACCAAAATAATACACTAATCGAAGCTTGAACAATGCTTGACTTGCAAGTCGAATGTGTTCTTGCTCCAAGTTCTAGAGTCCTGACTATACTCTGACCGTAGCTCAATAGCATTTTCTCCAAAAGGAGTAGGATTTGTATAGTGAAACGGGTTCCGGATACAATCCCGAAAGCCGAAATCCCGACAAGCCAAAATCCCGAACGCCGAAATCCCGAAAGGCCATAATCCCGACAGGGACGAAATCCCGAATGGGTAAAAAACCCGACAAGGACGAAATCCCGAATGGGTCGAAATTATTATTGTGTGAGTGAAGTGAGTGAAATGAGTGAGTGAGTGGAGTAAGTGAGTGAGTGAAGTGAGTGGAGTGAGTGAGTGGAGTGGAGTGGAGTGGAGTGGGGTGGGGTGGAGTGGAGTGAGTGAGTGAGTGGAGTGGAGTGGAGTGGAGTGGAGTGGAGTGGAGTGGAGTGAGTGAGTGGAGTGAGTGAGTGGAGTGAGTGAGTGAGTGAGTGAGTGAGTGAGTGAAGTGAGTGAGCGAGCGGAGTGAGTGAGTGGAGGGAGTAGGTGGAGTGAGTAGGTGGAGTGAGTGAGTGAGTGGAGTGAGTCACTCCACTCACTCACTCACTCCACTCACGCACTCACTCCACTCACCACTCACCTCACTCACTCACCCCACTCACTCACTCCACTCACTAAACTCACCCCACTCACTCACCCCACTCACTCACTCCACTCACTCACTCCACTCACTCACTCCACTCTCACTCCACTCACTCACTCCACTCACTCACTCATTTCACTCACTCACACACAATAATCTCTAATATTTAAAAAAAAAAAATCGAGAAATGGACAAAAAATCTATTTTCGGAATCGACCCATTCGGGATTTCGACCCTGTCGGGAATTTGACCCATTCGGGATTTTGACCTATTCGGGATTTTGGCTTGTCGGGATTTCGGCTTTCGGGATTATGTCCCAGACCCTAGTGAAACAACTATTCTCTACTTTTAGTTCTCGGAATTATTCATATTGTATCAAAAGAAAACAAAAGTCCAAGTATTTTTGTTTTGTTGATTCTGCCGTCTCCAGGTCTGTATTCGTGTCTCACTGAATGCCAGTTGGTGTTATGAGATGCTCACAGAAAGACCGCTAGTAGATGGCGCTGCTTATTCCTATCAGTAATCTGATTAACAACGAAAACAATATATATAAAAGCCTAAGTAACTCATCTCTTGTGATGATCCTTTTGGTAGACCATTGGTTACCGAGGATGTTACAGTGTCTCAGATTGGTGATTAAACAAACACAAGACGTAATAGCTTGCCAAATCCTTATACAAGTTCCACAAACAAATCACTATGCACTCAAACTATTTTGCCGCCTTCCTCCGTAGTGTTGCTCCAGAACACCGCCAAACCACAACAAAAAGAGCAAAACCAACAGCCAAAGAATAACTTAATAATAGTGACTTCGCGATCCGCTTCGGCGGTTGGGGTTTGGCGAGTCCCTATCCCGGAAACTCAGCCAGAGGAAACTTTCCAACCATTGTATCCACTCTCCCCCATTCAGCGGAGTTTAGGGGACCATTATTCAGGATCGAATGTCGACAAGAAATCTTTTTTTATTTCTTTGACTCTGAGTATCTTAATTTTTGTGGGGGATATCTTCAGTGAAGTGTGAATTCAAAGAAGAAAGGCGCCAGTGAATTTTTTTGTAAGGGTTTTACCAACATTTTCTGTGAAGAAGGCCTCTTCGATGACAGCATTGTTTGGTTTGTTGTGTCGTTATTCCAAACAACCAAATTGCCACAAAGTTATAGTTGATTATATACTTGTAGGAGAACCAGACGAGACGTTTAGTTTGTTATTCAACTATCAAGCTAAAAAAATGTGAATATAGTCAACGTTTCATTTTTTGATAGTTTTTTCGAAGATAAACAACATAACTAAAATATTATTTATAAAATTTTATGAAGATTTTATAGTTGAAAGCTGCTAATTGGGTTGATTTATTTCTGCTAATTGCTGGAAATAAATCTGGTCAGGATATATACTGGTTTTATGACAATTTCGATTTTTAATTGAGTTACTCTTCAAATTAAAGTACTTTTTAAGAATCGATACATTCTAAAAAATGGTCGAACGTTACTCCGTAAACACGATGGCATCACATTCTGCCAGCTGCTTCGTTACTTATACCGCGGTATAAAATTGTCGTCAACAGCCCTCGTGCAGCTCTAGTGGGTTTTTAATTCTACCAAAATAAATTATTATATTAAATAAAATGATGTATAGTCAGGACACGATCTTACATATGCCCCTTAGGCCAGAACCTAGGCCCATAAATCTTAGGGACCCTAAATGTTAGGGATTTTCCAAGCTAAATTGTGTTGCTCCTTTAACTTTAGTAAATTGTGTCGTTTTGTGGCTTCGCATTACTTTTTAAAGCTAGGAAATAAAGCATTAAAATAGAAAAGTTTAGCGAAATGATTTTATTTAATGATAATTTTCAATTTTTGAGCTCTAACTTTTGTTTATTTTCAGACATATGAGCAATCATGCACACACATTTAATAAGAGGGGGCCCCAAAATTTTCGGTGTCATGTTATTCCAGTTGAACCCTGACTACAGTAACGTGTGACTGTTGTCCTAGGGCTATGTCCTGACTACGCCACAAAAGCCACAAAGTCAACAAAAGCAACAAAAATTGGCGACTTGGCAGAGTCAGCCCCCATTCTATTGTATCGCTTGGCGCTCTTGGCGGTTGCCAAATTTTGTTGCATTTGTTGCCTTTGTGGCGTTTGTTGTCGTAGTGAGGACATAGCCTAGAAACAATTTAAGTTAATGGGGTTGTTTCACGGAGGATCTGGCAATAGCTCTGCGGTTCTGTTTTCATGTCTCTCGAATTACTGTTGTTTTGGTATTCGGGAGTAAGTTTTCGAAGAGAATATTTTAGTTGTTAATTTTTTAAAATTCCAACTTCTTTCAATGCAAGTTTTCCTTGATAAATGATTAAAACAACCAACAGCACATCAAGAAATTGTAATTAAAAAAAACTAACAACTAAAATAACTTATTCTTAGAAAACTCAATTTCAAATATCAACAAAAGTAATTCGAGATACATGAAAACACGCAGAGCTATTGCCAGATCCTCCGTGAAACAACCCTATTGTATAAATTGAAATAAATTATGAACTGAATTTGAGAAATAATACATACTGTACTTTATATATAGTTTTAATATACTGTTTTAAAATCTCAGCACAAGGTACCTTTCTCCATAACGCCCATAACCACCCCCACGCACAAATTACAACTCAATGGCAACAATAAAAAAAACCACTAAGAAAGTTTTCAGAGGAATTTGAGTCCAAACGGAAACCTATCGCTCAACATGAAATTGTCACTTTTAGCGCTCTTGTCCCAGGGGGGGATTCGAACCATTCCTCAATGTCAAAATAGAACGAATTTGGCCACGCCTCGCGTTCGAAAAACGTTCTCATTCCTCAAGTTTAGATGTTGGAGATTAAATTTTATTGCCGTTTGTTATTGCTTTTACAATGAAATGGAGACATTCTTTTCAAATGGATGGCTGCGATGCTGGGTTTTAAGTGTTGGGGAATTTTTTTTTTATTAGAGTAATTTTGAATGAATTGATTATTATTATGGTTTTTTATTGGGGGAATTTAATTTTTGGAATGATGGTGTATTAATACATTGAATTATGGTTTCGCAATGATTTGAATTATTGTAATTTGGTATGTTATCAAGTTTGAATTAAGGGTATTTCTTAAACTTTTTATTTCTGTCATTTCTTTAATATCCACTTTTAGACGTATTTTTTACATAAATAATTCTTAAAGAGTCTTTATATATAATTGTATTTGATGTCATGTCAATATCTTAAATATTTCTTTTTATACAAGGAGTCAGTAACTTCATATATCACTGTAGCTATTAGCAAACACCATGAATTTTTAACTCATTTTCCTAAAACACATTTTTGAAAACTTGGGAGAAATTTGCACTAACTAGTATATAAAAAAATAGTTTATGTGAGTGTGTGATGATTTGAACGTTGTAGCTATATAATGATATTTTTTTAAATTTTGCGTCGATTCCTAAAAGTTTGCTTTTGTCGATACTCGTGATGCTCAGATAAGATCAGGAAAAAAAATCTGGTTAAGAAACCGAAAATATATTTTGTAGGATAAAACTCATCCATGCCCCCCCAAAAAAATTTAATCAAAGAAATACAATTTTGCACTCGTACCATATACGGTCAATGTAAACTTGTTATTTCTTACTACAACTTTATAACTCTAGTTCACAAGTGTAATTGTTTTAAATTATTATGTTCAGTATGTTATATTCAAATCATTATATTCAATATATTATATTCAATATATTATATTCAATATATTATATATTATAAATTGTATTCAAATTATGGTATTCAAATTATTATAAATTGTATTCAAATTATTGTATTCAAATTATTATAAATTGTATTCAAATTATTTTTAATTGTATTCAAATTATTTTTAATTGTGTTCAAATTATTTTTAATTGTATTCAAATTATTTATTAATTGTATTTAAATTATTAAAATTGTATTCAATATTGTATTCAAATTATTTTAATTGTATTCAAATTATTATAAATTGTATTTAAATTATTATAAATTGTATTCAAATTATTGTATTCAAATTATTTTTAATTGTATTCAAATTATTATAAATTGTATTTAAATTATTATAAATTGTATTCAAATTATTGTATTCAAATTATTATAAATTGTATTCAAATTATTATAAATTGTATTCAAATTATTATAAATTGTATTCAAATTATTGTATTCAAATTATTATAATTGTATTCAAATTATTTATTGATTAATAATTGATTCAAATTATTATTAATATTATTAATTTCATTCAAATTATTTCATTCAAATTATTATAAAATGTATTAAAATTATTGTTATTCAAATTAATAGATTATTCTTCTCAATCCCACATTAGCCCCACACACAGAATACTAGTCAAATCAGCAATTTACCCCTCATCACCAAGCGCCCACAACACAATTTTAACGCCGTTGCCGTAAACCCACAAAACGCCCCCACAAATTGTGGGGTGTAAACCCCCAGGGCAATACCGCCACAAGCCCCACAATGGTACCCTAGAGGCCCCCTCAAGGCCCCAATGGGCACATAATTAATCGAGGCGATTGGAAGGCCAATTACTGGGAATTAACTCTTGGTTGTCTCTACGGACGAACGGGACATGCTTAGGGATGCTGTTGCCATGGTAACTGGCGATGATGGGGTGGGTGTTTAAGGGGTTTTGGGATTTGGCGATATATCGCTCTTTTTGGGGTTGGTGAGCTAATTATTCTTTTTGGTGTTGGTGCTAGCAATGCTGATTTAGTCGATTTATGAGAATGATCTGGAAAAGGAAAATTGTTATTAATTTTGCAGATTAATTTAGTTCTTATCATTAGAATTTCTAAGAAAATAATTCTTAGGTAATAACTTCGGATTCCTCCATTGGTAATTTTTTCAAGCTCTATCGGATTTTTTTCTTCTTTCCGTTATAACCTCATTTTTAAACGAAAACCAACCTACCTTTACCTAAAATTTCAAATTTAGGAAACTAATATTGATTGTCCTATCTTACAAGATAAATCCAAACCAAACCCGTCGCCCCATCAACACAAATCGAACTCAATTCCACCCACCATTCCCCTAAACCTCCATTTCCAAGCAACCCCTCGTTCAAAGGGTATTTCTCACGAGAATCATAAAAAGGCGAACAAACTGAGGAAATTTCGATGAAAAACGCTTTCGCTCCCCCCACCCACCATGAAAAAGCGTATATGGGTGTTTACGGCATTTTCCGATCAACAAAATACGAGCGTGCCTCGCTCTGTCGTTGAGTTTCTTCTTGCTGCTTTATCCTTTTGGATTTCTTTTTTGCTTCCCTTGTTTTGGGAATGCTGGGATTTGTTACTAGGATTGGCGAAGAATCTGTAAAAATGTAGTTTTGGCAGTAAATATCTAAGTTTGAGTTTTAATAAATGGAGAACAGGTTGAAACTTGAAATTTTAATGCATAAGTTTTCCGTCGTTGAATGTCTTATGTTATTAAAAAAGTCACTGGTTTCGATTTAACATGTGACCTAATGTGATTGTGTGCATAGTCCTCTCTGACCAAACACTAACCTCAAATAGTTGGCGAATTATGTAATGGCCTTGTTTTTTGCAGTTTTGATTGGGTAGATCGGACTACTTGAACTATGTCATTGTTTGAGTGCAAAGGCTTTCTCTATAAAGAAGGTGTTGGTTGAGTTCGGTCAATGCGATTACCGCTGTTTCAGCAACATAGACACCACTCTCTCTCGCTTTAGTGGGGAATATTAGACACTCTAATTTACACTGACTTCAATTAAGCTAGAGATTTTATAAATCTTATTTTAGGCTTTATATTAGGGCAATCTTAATTAATCTATATTATAAAAATTTCACTACATTTAACAACGGGCAAGTTTCAGGTATTGAGAGGCAACAGAAATTCTAAATTAAAATAACTTCTTTCTCGAGATTCGATAGGCGAATAAATGTCACAAGGGGACGCAATATCATTCGAAGCACCGTTCGAAGGAAATACAGGAATGAAAGTTGGAAGGAAATACGTCACCTGAAACAAGCCAATTACATCACTGAAAATTCAAAAGCGATGGAAAACTACACAAATACACACCTAAATAATCGACGTAAATAGTTTTTTGTTTAAATAAATTCAATCATAAATACTTATATTTCATACCAACTATGTTCTACCCCCCCCCCCCTTCCCCAACCTTGGCGACGTTAATCAAAAACAGCAACCCCACCAATCGCTGTACTTGTACACAACAAAACACCCGACCACTAACCCAAGGGTTACCTTAATTTCCCTCGATAAGTAAATGATCGAATCGTTCGCCAATCCCCGCCGCCATTTTACGAGCTAAGGGCTTATTGCTATTGTCAATAAACTAATCGCGCTCGCTTAGGCGCCTTCATTTGTGTTAAGATTATAGGGAAAGGGGAGAAAATGGCATGCCAATTAATTTCATCCGTGTTGATTACTTATGGCTTCTGTTTATTAAGGATATGGTTGTTTGGTTAAATCTCCTTGTGTGAATTCGAGCATTTGGATTAGGGTTTGCATGGTACCAAGAAACTGGATCTTAATGTTAGAAATTTTGGAATTAAATTGTTGTTTACTTAATTGGTTAATTTCAGAGACGTAAGTTTCCAGTTTTTATTCTTGCTCTGTAAAAGCAGGGGTATTTAGTATTTAGGATATTTTACATTTAGAGGATATTTTATATTTAGTATTTCTTTTAGTATTTAGATAAAACTATTCAACAGATTTTAGTGCAATAAATTACACAAACTGTAGTATATTTATTTTAAATTGAAATGGTTGGATCAAATTATCACCAAAACAAATATAATTCCAGAAGGACCAAGAATGAAAAAAAAAAAATACCGCTAGAACTGTTGCCACTTCTGACGTGAAACATATGTCCATTAAGGTTTGCAACATTGTTTCTCTAAAAAGTTGATTTTGATCTCCGTTTGCTTTAATTTAAATAGTTGTATTTTGTTTTAATGTTAATTAACTTACTTTCATTTCATTTGTATTTTTTAAATATAAAATTTAATTTGTGTTGTACTTGATATAGAATATTTCATTTTATTTTTTGTAATTTTTCATAACATCTAGTTTTATTTGTTGCATTAAATATTGAATAGTTTAATTTTTTGTACTTATTGTAGAATATTTTTTAATTGTTATAATTTTAGTAGAAGAAGTTTTATTTTAGTTTGTTATTTTTAACGTAGAAAACTTATTTTTATTTGTTGCACTTTATTTAGAATATTT
Source organism: Oedothorax gibbosus (assembly GCA_019343175.1). Lineage (NCBI taxonomy): Eukaryota > Metazoa > Arthropoda > Arachnida > Araneae > Linyphiidae > Oedothorax > Oedothorax gibbosus. The sequence goes on along the minus strand of CM033276.1, from coordinate 26,645,899 downwards.
ATTTTAATTTGTTATCTTTATTGTAGAAAATTCATTTTCACATTTGTTGTTCTCCATTTAGAATATTTATCATAATTTGTTGTACTTAATCTTGAATATAAATTAAAATTTATTTAATTTAATTTTTATTTGATTCGATTTATTTTATTGAAAAGTTAAAAGTATATTCAAAAACGTATATCTATCGGATTATACGTATTAAAAAATTAATACTTTTAAGAGTAAACTTCCAAAAACTTCCCAAAATTTAAATTATGAAAAAGGAGACCACAATATCTTAGTTATATTATGTTAGTTCGACTTTGAACTGTTCAAACTTTACTGTGCAGCCAAGACATGAAATTTACGCCAAATGTGGTAACCCTACCGATGTCCAATCCCTAGGGTCTCAGTAACAGGGTCCTTGTTTTATGAGCCAGATAATGGAATGGGTCGACACGCCATTTCGAAGCGCCGATATTGGATTTCATTTCCACAAGGAGCATTTCCCGTCCCCTTTTTCCCAAACCCCGTAAAAAAATAGAAAAACACATCCGCAAATTTCCTCGTAATATATTTATTTTTATCGCTTTATATAAATTCCCTCTCTTCATCCCGTACAATGCGAAATCGAATATATTCAAAAGACTTGGTAATTCAGTTGATGATATAAATTTGCGCTACAAATGAAACCATCATTGTCTCGTGTCGCCAAACTTAATGCGTTTTTATCGCCAGCGCAAAAATTCTATGGCGTTTATTTACTTTTTCGGTTATTTGCATAAACCGATTTAAAATGTATCGGATTTATATGCTTGTATTTTTTTACTGAATAACTGAGAGTAATTTTGGCTGGCGTATAAAATAAAATTGGTTTTAGTGTGCGTTTCTTTCTTTGAGGTAGCCATTTTCTGATTCGAAGTGTTGGCCATTTAAAAATGGCAGAGCACTCAATTGTTTTGTTCGAAAAGGATTATTATGTTTGGCAATCATCTCATTTACACTCCTTTGGGGAATGTAATTATTTTTGAAACTTTTACTTGAGTTGTGAAACTTCATTTTACGAATAGTTTGATTATTATTTGAAGAAAGCACCATAACCTACTGCTTGGCGAATTTTTAAAGCACTATATTTAGAAAGTTTGAAACAAAATTTTTAAAAATTGCATTTTTTAAGTGAAATACTGGAATTATTTAAAATGATATGGTAAACATTTGCTAAATAAAAAAAAACTCGTTTAATTAATATATGACATTAATAATCGTTGGATGAAAAATTTCAGAGCAGCCATAATCCTAAGTAAGTAAAATTCTGGAAATAATTTAAAACGTAAGGGTAAACATTTGTTAAATATAAAATCTTGTTCAATTAATTTATAACATTAATTACAGTTGTATGAAAAATAGCCAAGCTGCCAAGATCCTAAATTGGTTAAAAACTGACACATTAATGCGACTCGATCGTAAATTACAAAACTTCTTTTTTTGTTCCTCTCTCATTTGGCGACAGTTGAGGCAGTTAACAAGGCACATTAATAACACAGCTTGTCACGCTCTTGAAAAAAAAAAGAAAAAGCAAGGGCGAAAACTGAATCTGAGCCTTGTAGTAAGTTTAACAATTGTCACTTAATTACCACAATATTTTTTCTGTTTCGGAAGAAATTATACGGATTTAAGTGGGTGTTGTATTTCATCTTTTATTTCGCACTTAATTTTGTTAATTTTTCTTGATGCTTGGCTGCCAAAACGGGTGGGCTGGAAAATGTTTTTTTGTTCCGCTTGCACTTTTCGCCTTTGGAATAAAAGAAAAGCGTAAGAAGTTAATTTTGATGTAATTTTTTACACAAAATTTAGAAATTCCAAAATTGACAAATTTTGCTTTTAATTTGTAAATTTTACATTTACACAACCAGGGTTTTTAACTTTTTATTCAATTTGGGATTTGCAAAAATAAACAAACTAGTTTTTACTAAATATACTTGGTTCTGTTTTTTTTTTAAATCAATTTATAAATTCAAATAAATATTTCGTATTAATTAACAATTAAAAATATTTCTTTAATTGTCGATTCATATTTTTTGGAGAGAGCGAGAGAGAGAGAAACTTAAAATTCTTAGTTCGAAAAGGACGTCCTGAACTTAGCTTAAGTTGTCCAAATAGCGTAATTTAGCATATCGGCAAAATTGAAAGAATAAATTGTTTTGTTTTGGCCATTTAAAAGTATCTGTATTCTAACATAAAAACTAACCTATCTTAGTAAGCAAAAACATTGACAATTTTAGAGTAATTAACTCAAAAGAGATTATACTTGTATTTTCTGTAGACTGACCAAATTTGTTTCAGTGACTGTATTATAACTTATGAAATAATCACAAATTTTCTATACATCATTTGTTATTTTCGTACGGAAAATCTATAACAACTTAAACGTGTATACATTTGAGTAATTTCTATAAATAGTTAGTTGAATATACCAAATTAAACTATACTGCGAACTGCAGTGCGTCTGGTCACCCTAATTATTTGTGTGTTAAATTACCCCCCCCCCCCCTAACCCTCAAATTAATTTGCATAGCAATACTTCTTAATTCTAACAAATTCTTCGAATAAAAAAGATAACACATAAATCCAGGAGTCGTCTCCATTCATTTACGTCTTACTAATGACGAAAAACGTTCCATGACATAAAATATCTGCAACGAGATCCCGTGTAAATCTCCGTATAACTTAGTAAAGAAAATCTGACACTGGGGAAGATAGCAATGACGGATGCGGATTGTAGAGACCATGCTTCAGTTCTCGAGGTTTTTATGGGCGCAATTTGAGTCCCTGGATATTTGGCTCTGAGTAACCTAGACAGAGCCGTGACAACCCAGGTGAAACAGCAATTCGAGTTTATTAAGGTCATTAGTTTGGTGGAACAATGTTGGCCTACACTCTTAAAACAAACGAGCGGTTTTAACTCAGTCTGAGTTAATTTCCACTCCTTTCCGTGCCGAAAATGCACTTCTCCTATAGGAGTGAATTTTACTCTTTTTCGGAGTGGGTAAAATAAATAAAAGAAAACAATCTGCGTCCTACACTCTTAAAACGAGCGGTTTTAACTCAGTCTGAGTTAATTTCCACTCCTTTCCGGTGCCGAAAATGCACTTCCCCTATAGGAGTGAATTTCACTCTTTTGTTTTAAGAGTGTACAACGTTCTAAATTGTCACTAAATTGCCACAAAGCTTGCTAAGTAATAGCAACTTTTATGCTTAACTTTGAAGGCCCTCAATATTTCATTAAGTTTTATAACTTTGGCGACATATTTTGTATTTACCTTTACTTCTATTTACATAATTGACTTTAACGTGATATTATAGATGGGTGTTATTACAAAGCTGATGGGAGATTGCCTTAATCGACTGGGCTCTCCAGCCCCTATGATGTTGATCCGTGCATTATTTTCATGTGACACAAGGCAAAATATTGAGAAAAAAAACTGTTAGATTTTTTTTTTTGTACTCATACGATACAACCTATTTTTCCTCAATATTTTACTTTTCCAGATTCTTTACCGAAACAACAAACAATCTTCAATTCCCATTGATTCTGCAGACCCAAGAACGATATGCTAGTTCTCCAACAACCGCCGCAAAACGATTTGTCATCTAAATATGACAACCATAATCATACATTTTGCTCAGTTAAACGATATGAATGGTGCAACCTTTAGAAACATACGAAACTGAATAGGAGACCTGTAATTTCTAAGGTACAATTGGTATTCTTCGCTCGACATGCAACACGAAAGTATGCTGACAAGCGCAATTTATCGCACGAACACGTGTTAGCGGGCCTTGCCGAGTTTCTGCGAGTATGACAGCCGAAAGCGCACTTGTCAGCGAGCTTTTTTTTACCACGAAGGATCGGCTAATAGGGGCTCTTAGATCTCAATTACGTTATTAAATGCTGCGACACGCCCCTTATTTAAAAGCTGGGGTCGTCGGGGAGTTATGTAGGGACTTTATGAGAAATATTCCCTTTTTTTCTCTTAAAAGTAAAAGGTCCCCATAATCGAAGCAATTACACACCCGAACCATTGTATCAGAAAAAGACAGGCACTTCTAAGGCTAAGTCAATGAAAAAATTAACAAATGTAATTAATCAATGAACAAAACTTTTAATCATCCTTAATAATCCCTTGCTTGATTCAATTAAACATGATTCAATTGAACTCATGATTTCTGCCGGTTTTATAACTAAGATTTTTCAGGCACTAAATAGGTAAACTTAGTCTCTTGGTCTCTTTGGCCTCTACTTGGTCATCAATGTTTGGTGTTATTTGAAATTATACTCTGATACTATTTCCATCTCCTAAAGGAGGCTAGAAATAAACAGATACACAATTAAATTACCAAATTACCTACAAGAAGCCAAATTCATCAAAAGTACCATTAGAATTTAGATAAGTGAGCGCAAAAAGTTGATCATGGTCATGAAGTCCATCGAATTTGTGCAGTTTAGCCATAGAAATGTCGACATATTTACTTGTCCTTATAAGGTATTTAATTTCAACGTGTTTTCAAACTCATTTGATCCTCCAGAAGTCCTTTCAACTGCTGCCTTGTGCAACGAACTAAAAATCCCTCCAAAACGGATCTAGATTCCAACAAATATTCCCTACCAACATCCTAAACCTCTCGTCCAACGCCCCCTTTCACCAATTCCAACTAAGACAAATTGCGCCAGTCCGTGATTTATCAGCCACAAGCACCTGAGACCCTTTGCGCCAAATTACGGGGCATTTAAGACAGGTAACATCCAGACCTCAACGCGTTAGGTTCAGACCATTTGTTATATGGAAAACGGATTGTCTTTAAATAATGCTTTGCTGGCGTTTCCAGCATTGGATTTGAGACACGTTTTGCATTTGGAGAATGGAAGTTGTTGCGCAAAATGGGTGATAAAATATTGCTTTGTGTAGTGCGTGTTGAATAATGGAAGTGGTTCTTAGTTTTGCTGATTAACTTGTCGTGTTTTTAATTAGGATGGGAGGGTGTGTATCCTAGAAATTCTACTCTTCTTTAGTTTTGACACCTGACACAGAGCCGCTTTTTTAGAAGATCCAAAGTCTAAAACCATAGCTCTTAACTAGATGTCTAATAAAAGTTCTGAAAATGGTTTGACTGGTCATACCATGATTGCGTTCTTTAAAAACGTCGGTTACTAGTAGACAAATTAATCTTCTCTAAAGTCTTTTATTTGTATTTTACGTGTTTTTAACATATTTGTCATCTAAATAACGTGTTTTAGAGAAAGTATATGGTAGTCGCATTTGTGTGCAAAGCCTTATTTGCAGGCCTTGAGCTAGGATAACATGATTAGTGGAAGAACTGAAGATGTAACATTTTTGTATTACTGAATATTTTATTCCCTCCTTTATAAATATAACAAGTTTCCTCTTTTTCATAAACTTTAAGTTAAGTATATTTTTTACCTTTTGTATGTGCCGATTTCAACGTGTCTAAGTGTAACCTAAATTTTTAAAGCTTATTTTTATCCTTTTATCACATCGCACGTTCTATCACTAAGGTCTTCAAATATAACAACGCATTTTTATACTCGCTTTGCAAGCGAAAAATCCCAGGTTCAAGACCGACATTGTACCAACCTACTAACCTATCGTTTGAATCGCGATCAAGTGATGAGGTACCTGAATAAATTTTGTGTTGTCTTCGACACATGATCCTTGTTCAAAATTATAAGATAGTAGTTTCGCAAACACTTTTTGTTTGCTACATTTGCCAAAAATACTGAAACTGAAAAAAAGACCCCCAAGCTGTCATCAATGCCCTTTACTGTGACCACCATATTCTCACTATGTGTCTAACACTACCACATAACTAATAAAACTAAATAACTTCTCTAAATAGCCGAAGTAAACTCCCGTGGCATTAGCGAGCGAGGCGAGGCCTGGGCTCGCAAGAGGGTGAGTTATTACCTTTTATTACCGGATGCTCAGCAGGTAATGAATGAGACGGGCTACAGGTGTCGGAGGACACTTGTTGCGTAGGCGTCTTCTACACAGATCGTGAGGTGGGTGCACAATGAGGTTGCTCGATTAATGTTGCACTTTAGCTACACATGGGCTTTTTGTGACATGTCTCATTATTTTGTAACGAAGTTAAGTGAGGTTAGACAAACAACGATGACAGGGTAGATGAGGTCTGCTTGAACAACGTCGCACTAGATCTACACGATGGGATATTGCATGATGAGAGTGATAGTTGTGTTTTTTGGTATCGTATTGAAACAGTATCACCCAACTTTTTATAATATGTACTGGATTTACTACTCAGTACTCAATGGGCATATTTTAGATTTTGAGTGGTAACAGAAATATAAATGAAAATAAAAAAATTCTCGAATTTCGGTTGGTGATTCCATGTAACGTGGAAACAAGGGACAAATCGGAGCACCGTTCGTAAGAAGAAATCTGGAAGAAATGCTTCACTTGAAACAACTCGATAGTAAGAAAACGCGACCGTTGCCAGATAACTGAAGACAACAATTTGGCTTACTCTCAAACCTTAGTTCCTCCGGCATAATGCTGGAATCAGACTAGTCTCACTTTCTGAGATACGTTAGCACTGGAAGCAGTACATCCAGTAATTATTATAGATTGGTGGTATAACCCGAATCCATTGAAGTAAAGAAAAAGATGACGGTGCTGTCACGTTTAATCAAAATGGCAGAAATCTGGATGCTAAGCAAAGTCATTAAGCTCTACCGCAAAAGGCCCAAAGCATCGCCAAACAAACAGTTTTGCGAATATTTTTGGCAATTACCAAGCTGAAAGGCCAAGTTAAAAAAAACAATAAAATTCATCAATAATAATATAAATACTTATTACGAAAATAAATATTAGCAGCTTGTTCTAGTTCAGATAATTTTAAACAATCTACAAATGCATAAAATGAAAAACTCTAAATTTTAAACCAAGGTTCAAATTCAATATACTTAAGACGGAATTTGTCGTAATCTTACCTTATAAGTTTCCTGAAAACCGTTGGAATTCGTACACATTTAGAGAACAGCTTGTTTAAGTATGTAACACTGTTATCACATTGTTTTATAATAGTGGCCCAAGATCCATACCCTCAACCATGAATATTCCAATGAGTCAGCATTTTAATAGGCATTTATCTCACACTGTTAAAAATTTTGTGCTTGGTTTCACCATGATATTGGTTTCTAGTAGCTGTAACGGCTGTGTGGTGAAATGGTTCACCTTTTTTTCGGTGTTTATGGTTAAACCATTTTTTTTTATTTGGAAACAAAACCTGAGAAATGGTTCAACCGAATACCAAAAATATGGTTTTCACCACACAGCCGTTGCAGCTACTAGGAACCATATATTTGGTGAAACAAAGTGCATAATTTTTAACAGTGTATATATAGGGCTACGATGACTTTTAACGTCCTTTTGATTCCTATCTTTTTGGGTTTACGCCTCTACTTCTAAATATCCTAATGCTTGCTAAAAAAATAACTGAAATTAGCGCAATCAGCATAAAATAAAATAGTAGCAGCCAAATCGGCTTTTTAGAAGTGGAAGCAAACCTTATCTTACAGCTTACATGCATTGGATTTGTCAGAGTCATCCATTATTCCATTTCAGCCATGGAGGAAGTCGAAACGGAATCATTCCACTTACTGTCGTTTATGGGCAACAAGTTCGGAATCTAAAATGGATGACATTCTATCTCGTGATAAAGAAGAAAATTCCAGGGCAACTCCCTGTTTGGTCAATTGTTTCTGTTTCTACAAATATTTGAGAGACATAAAATGTTTGCGAACGTGTTTGAGTACACTCTTAAACAAAAGAGTGAAATTCACTCCTATAGGAGAAGTGCATTTTCGGCACCGGAAAGGAGTGGAAATTAACTCAGACTGAGTTAAAAGCGCTCGTTTTAAGAGTGTAGGACGCAGATTGGGTTTTCAGAGTTTTATTCTTTCATCCGGAAAGAAAGGAAATTCACTCCGTATAGGAGAAGTTGGCATTTTCTGCACGGAAAGAGAGAAAATTCAGACCTGGTTAGCAATGCTTTTGTTTTAATGAGGTATTTCGCAAACAAGGGGGAAATGAATAACAATAATAATATTAATATACATGTTACACAATAAGCTGAAACTCAACATGTTAAAAATAAGTTGCGAACAAACAGGTTAGACACTAAGTTGGTATCCAGTGTAATCGAAAATATTCGAATGACACTCAATTCCAATATGTTTGACAATTCCAAAATGTTAGACATCCAACATGGTATAGACAATAAGTTGGTAGCAGTATAAAAAGTTTTTTAATAACTTAAATAGGTCTATTTGGAACGCAAGAGAAATATGATACACATGGTGTACAATCAAAACCAGATCTTTAAGGGGTTTGCGTCAAAGGACGAATCTTGATTGTCTTGTATCTGAACTTGGCGATTATTAACTTAGCTACTGGGGGACGCTAACTTTGCTGCAAGAATGTGAGACCCGGCAATTCAATGTTATTATTACTACTATAAATTCCAAACTTCTTCTCTTCACATGATTGTCACAAATCACTTACTCAAGTGCACTCATTATCAATCTAAAACATTAACTATCTTTCACTACGTCAGCGTACTCTCAAGAAACAATCGCGCCCTTGTCATCGAGGCAATCACGACTGCAACTCAGACATAGGATATCGTAAATTCGTATACCCATCAAAACAAATACTGCCCATCTTTATTAGGCATCCTTTTATGACCCGCCATTTTTAGGGCCAACTATATAAGGCGTTGGTGGCTGTGTCGCTATTTTTATTTGATAAAGTTGTATTCAACTCTGAACTGATATTCTTTTATGTGAGTTCGGTTTTTATCGACTGCCTATGGCATGGTCTATTCAACTTAAAGGCCAGAGAAGCTCTGAGTGGCGTCATGCTTTCCCTCCGGTTCGTAGTGTCGGCTTTTCCGAAGAAGAGTTCAGAACCTGAAAAGTCTAATCGGTCGTGCATGAACAGGTTTCGTTCCTCTTTTTCAGAATACCTGAAATCTCAGAACCGGAACTCTCGAACACTCAGGAATCGGATGGAAAGGGTGACATAACAGAAAGCTTCTCTGGCCTGATATGCTGAGTCGACTATGCCTGTGGTCGATTCTACTGCATACTTTTCTGGTAGAAATATTATGCCCTCCGACTTTTGGTACCTGTAGTTATGGCTACCTCGAAATTTGTGAAACGTGCCTTTGCACATACTATTGAACCTCCAGTGAGGCCCCGCTGTTATTAAAATGATGCGAAACAACAAATTATTTTAATGATTAAAAAAAATCGATTGAAAGCCATATTATGAGTTCAAAAGCCATATTAGAGTTTGAAAAATATGTTCATATAAAGAATGTATGTGTAGGATTTAATCACGAGTGAATGGGCTAAATGTCACTTGCACTTTTGTCACACCATTACATCGATGTCCGGGTGTGAAGATTAGTGCGGGCGTGTACGACGCTCTTCACTTGATGAAGAGCTTCCGTTGCTAAGTTTTTGTGTTTTTTGAATGATGGTGCAAATGGATCTGAATTAAGATGTTGATGTTTTCTCGCGTCGTGATGTATGATGGAGAAAGGACATTGATTATGTTATTCTCGCAAAGTAATGCTTTGTGAAATGTCTGAAATGGAATGATGATGTAAGTTTGTGGATATGGAGACATGGTTTGGTGTATCGAAGGTTACCAACAAATGACTAATGAATCTAAAAAAAAAATTGAGTATATAATTTTTACAATACAATTCAGTATATCCTTTTTATTTCATTCTGACACATGTACTGTTATGATTTTAAGTTTGATTTAAGAATTTTTCTGCGTTGCAAAATATATGCCGCTGCTTGAGAGAGTGCACATTTAAAACTGCAAAAATGTCCCGATTCAAAAGAAGATCTCTGCAATGAAACCATCACTCGAAATCATATACGATTTTTTTTTGCCAGATTTCTTTTTTTTTAAATCTTATTGATAAAGAAAATCGTTTTCCGGGTTTAGTATTTAATTTTTAATAAATAAGCCAAATGTATTTAGCATCAACACATCAGTTAGTTAAATTGATATCTAATTCTTCAAATTGAATGAAAATTGTCCAGCGTCATCTCTGTCTTGAAAGAAATTAAGCACAGATGATACTTTCACAACATTCGATAAAAATGAATAATAATTTAGATACATTTTAAAATCAGGCAATTTTCCCGAACACTGCTAATCCTTTCTTCATTCACATCTCCAATTTTCCAAAATATAACTGCATTTTTCTTCAGCAAGGAAAACCTATAAATTACTGTCTGGTTACATTCTTAGACAATTCACAAATAATAGTCCAATGCAGGACTTTACGTTATTATTCGTTAATTCACTTATTTCAGCTTTTTTATGACATAAATGAGGGTATTTTTAATGTGTCATAAACCATCAACCTTGGTAACGAGCCAGGCCTCCTCTCAGCATCAACCTTGGACTAAAGTGCCATTAACTACAGTGGAACTTCTTTAAAAAATGATCAAGTCGCGCTACTCACTGTGTGGAAGAAGCACTCTCATAAAGAAGTTTTTAAATTACGCCACTAAACGACAACAACGGCGATAAAACCAACCCTGCCATTTTTTTCGCCAAGTCAAAGAGGTCAATTTTTTGACCTCTTCGTTTTTGCCACTGCACATAATAAAAACTGTTTTTTTCTACGCTGGGTTTTCTTTACTGTTATGTCCCTTTCGTTTAGCACCTCTTCACGTAGTAACGAATGCGTCTCTTATATTGATTTAGAGCAAGGGACAACTGAAAGCGTAAATTTTTTGGCGACTTTTTTTGGTGATGCTGAGATGTTGGGGGTCATTCCCTAACTGCATTTAATGATGCTTTTCATAGATGTAGGGTCGAGTGTAAAATTTACTGTACCTAACCCTTATCAATATACAGGGTGGTCATTAGAAATAATGAAAAGCCAAGTAGTTCAGTTGGTAAGGCGTTGGTTTTCGCATATAGTGATTCTAGGGGACATCGGATCTAATACGGTCTTTGACACTTCCAAAACTTTACTTTATTTAAAACTTTTTTAAAAACTACTTTATTTAGCGAAAACTACTCCAACGGATCATGGTGCATCCGTTGTTGTACTTTGAACCGATTCCGCGTAGAAATGTCGAAACATGCTTCAGCGTCGACAGCCCATTTAGGTGTCCAGCCTCCACTTGATAGCACAGGGTTAAAAATAGCGAAGCTGAAGCAAAATAGGGAATAGCGCCAATATCCATTTTGTAGTTTTTTGGTTGGTAGACATATATTTTTAGGCTTGTGTGCTTGGTCACAAAGACCCGCTTATAAACCTTTTGTCAAGAAGGACGGACACGACATGCACACACATACAAGACATATGCTGCCATCTATCGCCACCTCCACAATTTAGACATGTCCCTGAAGGGGAGGGAAATAGTCTCCAGGGACCTGTACCCATGGTAAACTGCGCAATGACCGACCACAGGACTTTCGGACACAACAGATTTAACGAGCACGTACTCCGCATGTACTCGGTGGGTCTTCAGAGGTGTCGAGACTCGATCGCGGGAACTTCCGAGAACGAGGCCTTAACCACTAGGCTCCCCACGGCCCCCACTTTGTGGTAGTTGTAACGCTTTTTTAAAAACCAAACTATAGTGTTGCCGAAGGTATTACGAAAACCCATGTCCACCGAAAAAGGTGAAGAACAAGTTGCTTCGACTTACATACTACAATATTTCTTATAATCTTGATGAGTCGTAGTAACGCAGTAGGAAATCAGCGCCATCTGGCGTGGAAGTTATTTTAGGATTACATGTTCAGCTAACTGCTTCACAGGCCATAAGGAATCCGGTCTAATTTAGATATCGTAGTGACCTGTTTATCAGTCAGTAAAAAAAAAGAAAATTCCATATGAATATCTTGGATGACATACGCTAAGCAATTGTTTAAAAAAAAATCATCTGCCTACAGATATATTTGTTTGGAAGACACAAGTTTACACGTACCCTGTAAACAATTGAAGTGAACAATTGATATTTATAGTGGATACTTAAAGTTTATGAAAAGGGGGAATCTTGCTAGAGCAAAAAAAATGTATTTTTGTATCGTATTGTATCTTTAAAAGTGGGAATAACATGTTAATTGACACAAAAATGTCACTAAGCACGTTCTTCCACTAAGCTATTCAATTATTTGTTATTATGGGTTATTTGCAATTTGTAGCTTCACCCGATATAAAATAATTCTATCGCACTATAGGAACACTGCCCCGCAAAGCCAAGTCTCCCCAATTGGCGCGCATGTATCGTGTCACTGGCGTAGTTGGCGCATAAATCCCGCACTGTTTGTGTCCAGATTTATGGACTTCTTGGTCCAACGGGTGTGGCGATTGGCGTTATTTATTCACTGCATCTGGTTAACCAGACTCAGGGTCAAGTTTTATTTTGCATTTACGACTTCTGGGGTCAACAAAACGGAAAAGCGTTTAGAATGGCGAAAGGAGTGGCTTTTGAGGACCGGCACTGGACCATGAATCAGATAATATTAGCTGTTAAAATTGTACTTATATCACATAAAATCCATATGTTTGTGTTGGCTTATGTTTGTTTTCTTTGTTTTTTTCCTCCATCCCTCATTCAACCCCCCCGATGCGGTTTTACTACATATACCATATACTTTTTTAATTTTGTTCTTATATACCCTTTCGTTGACATTTGTACAGTTTGAGTGCATAAAAGTTTGATATTCAATAAATACTAAAGTTATTCACGAAATATTACGAAAATATAGAAGTTAGTTATTCTTGGTACTTCTTCATTTCGCGGATGCAATTCTCGCCAAACAGTATCTTTGGCGACAAACATATTTTCTGGCGACAAACAAAACTTTCTGGCGATAAAACACAGTATACACAGTTGCAGGTTACCTTGGGAATTATTCCGTTTGGCTGCGGTTGTACAATTTTGGCGACTTTATTGTACCTTATTTTTTAGCCGGTGACATTGCGAAGGGGCCTCTTGATGCATCAAAAGATGACTTTGAGCAATAAAAGCCTGTATTGGAGTCTGTTTACCATGGTTCTACCGGATATACACAAAATTTAACACACTATTCATTAACTCTTTCAGTCCCAGTGATGCCATTTGGCATCATCATGTTTCCACTCATAATTTTAAAAAAAATAATATGGCTGACATCTGTTGGGATTAATAAAAAATATTTTCTATTAGAAATACTTTGAAGAATCGAATGATGTGCTTTTTGATATCATAAATGGCTATAGACGATCAGAATTTTTTTTTTAAAATGATGATGCCAAATTGTCATTGGGACTGAAAGGGTTAAAATAAATGAATCACCGACGGCCGTATTCACAAGTTCGAGTCACCCGCAGGTTTCCCTCATCTGGGGAATAGATCGGTGGGTTCGTCAAATTCCTTATTCACAAGTGAGAGTTATGCCAAAAGGGAAGAGATAAGGAGCCGAATGTGCTCTGGGGTTATCCCACCAATATCGGTGGGTTTTCAGAGGGATATCTCTGAGAAATGTTCAAATTAAAACAAATATAGCTTATCGGGTTCTTCTTTCAAACTAGTGATTATAATTATTTAGTTCTAATCCATTTTAATTGATCTTTATAAGATTGTTCATTGTAGAAGTACAGCATATTAGAAAGTTAAATATATTTTCAACATGATTTAGATTGATACTAAATTTCCGCTCAGAAACTTACGTGAGATATGCGATGATAATTTTTATTGTACAATCCATTTAAAAACGTATCTTAAAATTGACTAAAACTGTTTTAAAAGTTGTGTGCTGCGGTAGTTATGCACAAAAATGTTACAAACTTAATAATAAAATACAAATAAAAAAGAAATATTATAACCATACCAGTATTTGCCACTGTAAAATATAATTAGCAGATTAATATTCTTGGTTAAAGATTTATACATATAAATAATGATAATTATAAAGACATTAGTTTTCTTATTTTCCCATATTCCTTTATATTTTTAAATTAAAGTTATTAAAACTTCAGAGTCATCTGGAATAAAGTTTATTTTCTTCGCTTCAGCCATTTTTAAAGGGGAGTCGGATGGGTGTTTGGGTCAAAAATGTCGATTTTCTGTGTTTCTTTTTTTTAATCTGCATACATATAGCTTTCAATTAAGACCAAGATTATCGATTTCTGTTTCGTAGTTTTCTTTTTATAAGCACTTTTCAGAAATTATGTACATCAGTTCTTACCAATATCTAGCGTTTCGTGAAATATAAGGTTTTGCAACACTTAGGAACATTTTTCTCAGGAACTATAAAATATATCAGCGTGTTTTGTTTTATTATTTCTTCCCCATTAATAGTTATTTGATTTAAACTGAGGAATTTTAAAATATCTCTGCTCAACTTTAAATATCTCTACTACAAAAAAAGTTATGTAACTTTAAATTGGATTTTTGGGTTTTTTTAATACACATTTTAAAAAATCACTGTGAAAGTATTTTTTTATACCGTGAAATATCATCAGTTTAAATTAAAGAGCTATATGTAAGGAACAGACTATAAAAAAAAATCAAGTTCCAGATGCGACTCTCCAGATGCGATTGCGATCTGTCTCACGCAAATAGAACACGTGAGAAATATATCTAACAGTAAACAACGTCACGTGATTCCGCTTGACCAATGATATGTCCTGTTACAAAATCTGAATGAAACCTGGGGAAGAAACTCGAAATGTGAAACCCAGATAAATCTCGCTATTGTGAATACGAATTTGAAATAACCTCAAGTTGTCCCTTCCTCGCAGGATTCATGTTCTGGGGATATCTCGCTACTTGACTCGAACTTGTGAATACGGCGGCGAGTGAGATATTGTATTTTTATTCAATCAATGAACTGGGGCAATCGTCATTTTTTAGCCCCAAATTAGTTTAGACCAAACCAACTGTAGTGTTACCAAAATCAACAATGTTACGACTTATATACTATATTATTAGTAAAACAGCGCCATCTAGAATTGGATGTTATTTAACGTTGTGTGTGTGTACGGCCCCCTCTACACAACCAGCTATACGGCCCATGTATTGTCCTTTTCTTAGTTGGGCCATTCTGTTCGTTTCTCGCTAAATGCACCACAGACAATTTTACACGATTCATGGCGACGTATTTCAAAGCCGACCAACGACACTCTTTAATCCGATGCTTTCGGTAATCCGATGGATTTTTAACACAAAATGCACCGAAGAGTGGACTGAAAATTAAATAAATGTGAAGTGTTTTTTTGCTATCTTTTTCACTTTTTGTATGAAGTTGTTTTACAGCTGTGCACTTCCTCAAACCACTTCATATAGCAGTGGTTTTGATTGATTACCCATTACCAACCGGAATTCATCAACGAAAATGAATTTCGGTCTTGGCATCGAATTCCCTCATTCATAATAAATGATCATCAACAATGATGTCATAATTTTCTCAATGAACTAGGAATGACGAATGATTTTACTTTAAGTTCATCATCGTTCGATGTAACATGATATCAATGATACTTATGTCTGCAAAGAAATGACTAACATTTCTTGGGACTGAATTGTATTAAATTTTGGAACGTCAACCGTTTCATTAAGCTATTTTCTCGAATGTACACCTTAAAAAAAAGGCTTTGTTGTAAAAACAAAAGAAATATAAAGCTGCTACAGTTTCTAATCTTTAACCAATTAACGACTCATCATCGAAAGCTCATAAAGTTAATTTAAAAATATTAACGGCTGTGAAATTATTCAAATAAAATAAAACACATAATTGTCTTTTCTACAATTAGCTTGTTTCAGGTGACGCTGTTCTTACAGCTTTCATTCCTGCATTTCCTTCAATCGGTTCTCCGAATGGTGCTCTTTTACCACGTGACATTGATCCACCAATCGAAGTTCTAGAAAAAAATTATATTCATTTAGCATTTCTGTTGCCCTTAAGACTTAAAAAATGCCCATAAAATGCAGAATTAATTTTGCAAAAAAACACCTCCAATCAGATCTTTTACAACCTCCTTTCCAGCTTATCACCATTTTTTTTTCTCTTAATCTGTTTTAATCTTCATTCCGAAACAAAATATTTCTTAACTGAAGTATAAAAAAAATCATTTAAAATAAATAATGAGACAGAAAAACTATTTGGACTGCTAGTTGATTAATTAGTTTTCTTATCTACCAACTAATCGACGCCATATTCGATTTATTAGCGACTCGAAACTGGTTCGATGCATTTCCTTAATGACTTGAAAAACAACTTTGAAACGAAAAGATATATTCACTCTTAACGATTATAACGCACATGGAAATGAAATAAAAGTAAACGATAGAGAGAGAGAGAAAGATCACCTGATTGTATATTTACTTTCAATCATTCCTAATATAGGAATTTCTGTGCATATAAAATTAAATGAAAGTAGGTTAATTTAGTTATTTCATAACTAGCAAATTTATACCCGTTCTTCGCACGGAATAAAAAAATATCAAATAGATTAAAAATATGTGTACCATATACCCTGTTATAGGATCATAAACTTCTTATTGTTTCCGCTCGTTATAAATTATAAAATCCCGTTTCATTGCCTTAAAATTCCAAAATGAAAAATACGCTATAAAATGCACTCATAAATGTCATCACAATTCCCTCATAATACATAAAAACCTTTTAGCTCATTTGGCGCTATTTGGGAAATAATTTGGCGAGAAAATAGATATAGCTACCCATACCCATTATACAGCTCTAACACAATGACTTTCGAACAACCGATTAGCTTATAAATTATTTATAAAAGAAATTGCCTATTTGGCGAATTTTAGTTAATAATTTGGCGAGTTTGGCAACGTATTTGACGAAAAAATAAAGACATAAAACACTAATAGCTCTAGTGCGATGGCCTTTATTAACCATCATAGTTCAGTAATAGCTTAACTATACATTTATTGCTTAAATATGCATACATGCAGTCAACAGAAAAATCAATGAAAAAAATCCACAATAAACCCACAATAACCCACAATAAAATCCGGGAATGAAGACTGGCGGAATTACGTCACTTGAAACACGTCAATTATTTTTCAAATAATGAATTTATTCCTTAAAGTAATGGCAAAATAATAAAATAAACATTTTGAATTTTAAATGTTTTCGTTAAAAGTTTTATTTAATTTTTTCAGCCGATGCATCAGGAAGAGAAAATGATCGGATTTGACGAAATGGTGTATTTTTTCAGAAAATTCGAATTTTCTCTAAAAATGAAACGAATATGAAAAAACTAAGCCTCAGGTGCACACGTAGTATTAAAGGGAATCTATCTTTAAATTTCGAATTCTGTGGCAGTATAAGTAGGTTTTACGATCCGATAACAGAACAAACAAGACAGACAGACTTATTTTTATTATTATAGATTTTTGTTTTTTATTAACATCTTGTATGATCGGTAGGGTAGGTACATATATAATCGGGCTTGTGTACTTGATCAGAGACCCGCTTATAAGCCTTCGTCAAGTAAGACAGACACAGAAAGAATTTTTTACTGTTACAGAGAAAGGAAAGTACACCCAGGGCGAAGGCGGGAATCGAACCCGCACCCGTTACAGCGCGCAGACTGTTAGCGTAATGGTCCAAATCACTCGGCCATCCGGGCCCCTTGTATGATTGTCGGATGACATCGAGGGTCTTGCCAGATAAAAAAAAAACGGGTCATTTGAACGAACTAATAGTTATTTAAGCAACTAGTGCCGAAAATAATACTTTATTAAGCGAGTGGCTTTTATTTCACGAGACCGTAGGTCGATGAAATAACGACAGAGCTTAATAAAGTATTGTTTGGCACTGTGCTACAATATTTTAAAATACGTGCAAAAAAGATTTCTACATGGTATTTTCAAACATCATTTAGTTTCATGGCGATTGCAAAGTATAAAAGAAAATTGTAAAATATTTTCTATTTTGAATAAAATATATTTAATAATTTTTGTAGTATTGTAGTTTCATGGAGATATTGAAAATGCAAAGTAATGAACCAATAGAATAAGTGAGTTTTATGACATCATTTAGTTTCCATGGAGATATCATGACATCATTTGTCTTTGGACCATTAGATACTCTTTTACTTTACCGCACTAGTGCCGAAAGTACACTTTCGGCACTGGTCTGTGACGAAGCACGTAAAGTGTCATTTGCAACGATTTATGAATGATATGATATAAAAAGTGAACTTTTTTGCACGTTGTTATAAAAATAGTTATTTAAGAAACTAGTACCGAAACTAATACTTTATTAAGCTAGTGGCTTTTATTTCACGAGACCGTAGGTCGAGCGAAAAAATAATGACAAGAGCTTAATAAAGTATTATTTGGCACGTGCTTGCTTACAATATTTTTTATAATAACGTGCAAAAAAGTATTTCTACCAATGAGTGATTTTCATGAGATCATTTAGTTTCCATGACGAAATTCGAAAATGCAAAGTAGTAAAAGAAAAGTTGTAAAATAATTTTCTATTTTGAATAGAAATAGTATTTACATTAGTGCTACCGAACATGGGTGAAAATGAATTTGAAATGATGTTCGACCAACTTCCATATTACATTGGAAAAGTAGCCAAGGAAGCTTCGTTGAATCTTCTTCCAGAAAAGTCAAGAAACACTGGATCAAATGTTACTATTAATATGCATGTTAAATAAAAGTATTGTTTGGCGTGAAATTTGTGTTCTTACTTTTGTCTTATTTAATTTCCTTTAATAATTTTTGTAGTACTTGTAGTTTCCATGGAGATATTAGAAAATGCAAAAGTAATGAACCAATAGAAATAAGTGAGTTTCATGACATCATTTAGTTTCCATGGAGATATTCATGACATCATTTTGTTTTCTACCAATCAGATACTCTTATTTACTTTACCGCACTAGTGCCGAAAGTACTACTTTCGGCACTGTCTATGACGTAAGCACGTACAATGTCATTTTCGCAACTATTTATGAATGAATATGACACCATTGGTAAATTCACGCTCCAAATAGTGGTGGCAGCTAGAAAGTTCAAGGATTCCTGTGCAATATAGTACCAAAATTTTTAACAGTGTAGAATACAATTTGATTATCCTTCCATAACTCTTGTAAAATAGATTTTCAAGAAAAAAAAATATTATCATGTCTTGTCATTTTGGGTCAAATTTCAAAATTCAAATAAGGTCTAGGGTCAAATTTCAAATTGGAGAATAAAATATTATAAAATTTTTAAAGATGGGAAGGGTACATCAAATATCCAGCTTGTGGCTGAATTTAAAGATAAGTGCAATTATTCACTTCACTAACAGTTCAACATTAGCTCTGGAGCAGACAGTAAAACTTTTGGATATTTTGAATGGGAATGTTTGGAAAATCTAAGCCCTAAGATCACAGTTTTCTATATATGTCTTTTAAAAACATCTAAATACCTCACCTATAAAATATGAACTAATTTTGTCACAGATACACCCAAGTTGAATAAAATACCTTGGCTCAAAATTCCCCAAACGAAAATCTCCTATTTTAAAAGTATAACGAAATATCTGCAAAGTTTAGAGTTCTCGTAATTCCATTTCACTGGATAAGCGAGATTGGCACGAATGACGTTTTAGAAGCATGATATAGCTTTGGGATGTTTTTCGTCGATGACTTTTTTTAGATGTGATATATTGTTGTCCCGCGTTTGGGATGAAAAGATTCGCGAAAGGGAAACTACCAGCTGTTTGTCTTCACATCAGAGGGTTAAGTTATAAAATGAGGTTTCTGCTTTCAAAGTAATTGCTTAGTGTTTCCTAGTATATTGTCTTTTTTCGCCTTACCTAAAGTTTGTGTAACATACAGCACTTCCATCAGAGCAATAATGATTAATTAGTTTTCTATATACATACAGTATAAATAAGCAATAATATTAATAAACTGATTTATTTGATATTCTCTAATGATATTAATTGCTAAGATTCTATTTTTACTATAGCAATCATCAAAAGCAATCGCTCTATTATTGAACACTACCTTGGATATTGAAAGACTGACTTATATAAGATGAGTTAAAGTTTCATATTAAATTAGTTATATCGAATTTTTTATTATTATTTTTATTTCAGTTGACTAAAATTCACTCGGGCAGACAGACAAATTATAAGATATGTCTTTGGTGGCATGTCTTTCAAGCAAAAAAAAGAGAGGGGAGGGGGAATTTTGAAAATCGCAGATGAAAGGATGGACTATGACGGAAAAACGTACACGAAAACAGACGACTAAATATTACAAAGATAGGTCAGAAAACCATTCAAATTTTTTTAATTTGGACGGTGAACGGATTTGTGAAAGGGGTAAAAGAGACGATATTAGATACAGGTAAACAGACAAACAAATTGACGAATCTTTGCCATGCATAACCACTTTTACTTTTTTAAAAATTTTTCCGAATTAAAAAACTTAGGTTTTTATTTTCAAAGTTATATATATTTTTTAAAATTATTATTATACATAAATAACATTTATTCTTATCATTACTGTCTTTATTATAATTTTTATTGTTTATTAAATGTTGAATTGAGGTTTCTTTTCACAATCCTCTGAGCAAAATATAATTTTTACCCCCGACTGACTAATCCTATTTTTATTGTGTTTAAATCTTAAAAGAGAAACAGGTTCAAAGCACGACACTTCATTTGCATATGCACTTAAAAGTGTTCTTTAAATGATAAATGATGATTATTCCTAATGATGTTTGTTTGACTATACATCATTTTTGTCATTTGGACAACTCAATTAGATAAACTTTGAATGTCTTGCACGATTATGCAAACTTACTTAAAAAAATATCAATGATTGGATAGTTAAAAGCTTGTTTTCCTTCATTTTCTGTTTTAAAAATAAATAAGTTGTAAACATTGGTTACGCAAGTATAGGTTAGCTTCTTCTTCTTATTATTATTATTTGAATTTTGAAAGCAAGTTCTTTCAAAAAGATTTTTGATTTTATTTAAACACGTTCTTTTTACTTAAATCTGATGACAACTCATATAATCATAATTAACTGCTTACTTAAATAGGTAAACAAAATTAATGTTGTTTTAATGCAGTATTACCATATTTTGTTTTTAAAAATATTAAGCTCTATTAAATCTTTCAATCATTGACCTTTTAAGACATCTACAAACAAACAAATCTAACGAATTTTCCAAAGTGAAATTCAAAGGTCGATTTCAGCTATTTTTACAAACCATCAAATTTGCGGTGTACCCATGCTGCCCCACTACATAAAGTTTCCCACTACATAAAGATATTAAAGTGATATAGAAACTGCATTAATTAAAGTTCAATTCAAGCCAAACCCAAAGAAATAACAGTTTTAAAACTATGCACATGCACGTATTTTTTAAATTTTTTTCATCTGTTAGCTATCTTGCACATAGTTTCACATAAAATCTGTCAACTTTTAATAACTTTTTAAAAAAAAAATTGATTTATACAAATAGTTTTTTGTGTATTTTAAATTATTTTATTATAATACATAAGAAAATATTTTTTGATTAATATATTGAGGCAAAAAGGGGTAACAGTTGTTTTCGTCGGTTAGATCATTAAAAAATATGATGAAAACACTAAAATGCACTAAATATATTTCAGCAATGTTACTTTTACTTTGCACATCAATACTTACTTTACAGTACCGCATACGAATGTATATAGAATAATAGTCATTTATTGACAGCAATATTATAAGTTCTTAAAAAATATAGATAATTTGAAGAAAACCCAATTTATATTTATTTGTTCTACAATATTCCGAAAACTTTAAACTAAAACAGTCATTTTCAGGGTGAAACCGAAGCAACCAATGAAATCGCAGGACATGGAAAACTGAAAACAAGAGCCCTTACATCATCTGGAACATTCCCATTTATTATTTTTATATTCTTCGATATTTTATTTTACAATATTCAGAAGATTTTAAACTTGCAGACGTAAACACGGTTACATAAAGAACAACAAGTACCAAACCACCTGATGAAATATCGTACCACATCCAACTAAAAAAAACACAGCGAAACTCAAATAGCATGAGTAATGCTCTGGCGAATACATGAGCCCGAGTGACAGGGGTCGATACATCAGCGTCCACTTAGGTCTTTGCAAAGGTGTCCGTCCGTTTATGTATATTTCACACGGGTTCCAAACACAATATTCCGAAAACATTGAACTTGGAGACGTAGAATTTGAAGATAACCCAATTTATATTTACTATTTGTTCTACAATATTCCGAAAACTTAGAACTTGCAGACGAAAATACGGCTATAAAGAAAACACGTAACCACCTGATGAAAAATCGTACCACATATAAAAAAAACACTTCACTGAAACACGATTTGAATGAATAATGCTGTGGCCAACTCATGAGCCCGGGTGACAGGGGTCGATACATCAACGTCCACTTAGGGCTTTGCAAAAGTGTCCGTTTATGTATATTGCACATGGGATAAAAAAATATCGTCAAAAACTATATGACACTAAATTTATTTCAACAACAATACCTTTACTTTGTACACTAATATTTACTGTACATATGGTATAGAATAATAGCATTACATTAACAGCTATACAAGTTTGTAAAATGTATGTACTTTGAAGAAAACCCAATTTATATTCCCCCATTTGTAATTACATTAATTCTACAATTTTCCGAAAACTTTGAACTTGGAGACGTATAATTTGAAGATAACCTAATTTATATTTGCTATTTGTTCTACAATATTCCGAAAACTTTTAACTTGGAGACGTAAAATTTGAAGATAACCCAATTTATATTTACTATTTGTTCTACAATATTCCGAAAACTTTTAACTTGGAGACGTATAATTTGAAGATAACCCAATTTATATTTACTATTTGTTTTACAATATTCCGAAAACTTAGAACTTGCAGACGAAAATACGGCTATAAAGAAAACACGTACCAAACCACCTGATGAAAAATCGTACCACATATATAAAAAACACTTCACTGAAACACGATTTGAATGAATAATGCTGTGGCCAACACATGAGCCCGGGTGACAGGGGTCGATACATCAACGTCCACTTAGGGCCTTGCAAAGGTGTCCGTTTATGTGTATTGCACACGGGCCGTGGGGTGCTGGGAATCGTTAATCAGCCCCCGTGATGTATCCTTCTTGAGACAAATGGGCTAGTGGAGGCGGCAGGGTTGCCGGGTTGGTATTCGGAAACAATGCCAAGTGTGGATAGTAGATTTCCCATTATCCGAACTTCGACTACACTGTAAAGAAAATCTATTAATTTTACAGAAAAGAATATTTATACAGAAAAACCATATATTTACAGAAAATACTGTTTTTTTCTTTTAAAAGTTAATTTTTCAGTAAAAATAAACTGTTTTAAGTAAAAACTGTTTTTCCTGTTTTTAACCCCCCCCCCCCCCCCCATCATTTATTAACTCCCCTTGGCGAAACAGATTAGTTGGGAGAGCGTTGGACTGAGATCGATAGGTCTGTGATTCACACCTATTGGCACTTTATTAATTATTAACTTACGGTATTACTGTGCTCAGTATCCCCGCCTGTAACTAGGTTGACCTTGGAGAGGTATGTGCAGTTTCGCTTTTTCTGTCTGTTATAATAACAGCTTTTGCATTAAAATGACAACTTCTTCTCATAAAATAAACAGTTTATCTCTATAAATTATCGGTATTTTTCTGGCACAACAGCTCACAGGTTTTTTTTCTGTAAGCACAACAGTCTTGTTTTGCATTGTATCCAAAGAACAATGGTACAATTCTCCTTTATCTATCATTACGCTTAACATGTGTTGTCTTTAATTTAGTAAAAAGCTTTTCTTTTCTTCAAAAATAGTTATTTAATCTCATTTACAATGCCTTAAAAATTTATTCAAATATAAAGAACTTTTTAAAAAAATGATTAGCTGTCTTATGTTTTGAATGGGAATAGTTGATTTTTCAGATAATTGGAATTCTACTCTACATGCAAAAGTTAAGAAAAAAAAGGGACTTCAAAAATTGGCCATAGTGCTTCCATACAAAATGCACATAGGAAAATCAATTCAATACAGAATGTCCAACTACAAGGATGATTGATATCCGTCACGGGACTTGGTATAAGTCACCATTGAGAAAATTGGATATTCATTGTTCGATTCCGAATTCCGATTACTTCCCTAGTCGCCAACAAGCCAAATTAGGTGCCTAATAGCCAACATTGGAACCCGGGCAGAAGGCCGTGTCGGTTTAA
This sequence comes from Oedothorax gibbosus, assembly GCA_019343175.1. Lineage (NCBI taxonomy): Eukaryota > Metazoa > Arthropoda > Arachnida > Araneae > Linyphiidae > Oedothorax > Oedothorax gibbosus. The sequence continues at coordinate 26,621,550 of CM033276.1, read as the reverse complement.
AGAATGGTATGCCCGGTTGGGAACCGATATATTGTGCAAACTGTGTAGTATTAGGCTTTTATCATGGTTAAATGTACATGCCAATAAACGAATTGAACCCCACGCTTCGACCCTATATAGGAAGAGCTTAGGTCAACCTAATAGTGAACTGGTTGTACGCTAGTGTTTTTTAAGGGGTCTGTAGTGTTGCCAAAGACATTACAACAACCCTCAAGGGGCCGTAGATGACTGGAAGTAACGAAGTAGGAAATCAGCGCCATCTAGCATGGGTGTTGTTTGAGGCTGGAAGAAATAAATTTTCATCAAAAATACTTTTTTAAGCAAAAAAGGATTAAACAGTTCAACCTAATAGTGAACTAGTTGTACGCTAGTGTTTTTTAAGGGGTCTGTAGTGTTGCCAAAGACATTACAACAACCCTCAAGGGGCCGTAGATGACTGGAAGTAACGAAGTAGGAAATCAGCGCCATCTACCATGGGTGTTGTTTGAGGCTGGAAAAAATAAATTTTCATCAAAAATACTTTTTTAAGCAAAACAGGATTAAACAGTTAACTTAGTAACAGTGTTGTATTCGAAAAAGTAGAATAATTTTTTAAGAAATGAAAATACCCTTTAACTAATTGAAATTTTAATTAACAGATTTAGTTAACTCTTCTTTTCAAAATAAATCAGTCTTTTATAGGCTCATTAGAACGTCTAAAGCTGACTTATATTATCTATTTATTCCATAGTTTATCTTTAACATCAATTTTTCGACTGAAATGTATCGTGGAAGTGGTTTTGTTCTGTTGGTCAAGCAGCCTGGATAATTTTGAAAATCCAATCTGACAACCGCGTAAACGTTAAAGAACATATTTTGGCCATCAAAGTGTTGAATAAAAAATTCTGTTAAGACAGTTTTTAATATATTTAGTTGCTATATGTAAGTTGTGTTTTCTCTTACAGTTCTAGCAGCATGCTAAGACTACGTCTTTCAATATTAACTAAACCAAATCAAGACCAAACTAAGTAGAGTATCAGGACTGAACATCAAAAAAATTAGTATTGTATTAGTCGCATAGAAAATTACTTTACCATGCTTGTGGATTCACAGATGAATTTGATTCGACGAGTCTTCACCGTGCCGAACGCTACTCGAGTGAAGCGGGGGAAATCGTTACTTCTAACTCAAACAAAGCATCGCTCATTAGATAACTATTTCCACCGCTTCACACGAGTGGCGCTTCCAAAGGTGTACGCTGCAGGGGTGCCTACAGGGGGGGGGGGGGGGGGGGTCAACGACGCAGATGCGTCGTTGAAATTTTAGGGGGGGGGGGGGTCGAAAAAAATTAGATTTTTTTTATGTAAAATGGTTTATTTTGTCTAAGATAAAACTCTAATGAATTCTTGTTCTTTCTAATCATCTGCCTCCCCCCCCCCCAGATACCTAGGGGGGGGGCATAACCCTAAAGAATCAAAAATGATAACCAAAATCCCAGAACATTACGAAAAGTAGAACATGGATAATGGGATATGGCGCCTGCGCCTGACAAATATGTTTGACATTTATTACCCATAAACAACCCATCACTTCTTTAAAGCTTAAACAAACTCTTGCAGCTGGCCTTCTCATGTCATAAATCTCACGCAGTCTGTATAACATACAACTCGATGAAATGATGACTCCCGCATATTTCTTTTTCACCCAATGACATTCGTGCAATTTTCCCGCTTAGAAGTATTACTTTGTTTAGATTGTTGTTTTCGAAACGAAGGGAAGCTTCAAAGATACACCTTTATTAAATGAATCTATTTGATCTATTTTAAACTAAATGAAGTTAAAATGCACTGTGCTATAAATACTCCAAGAGCTTATTTTGAAGTGTTATGGCAGTGATTCCGGTGAGATTTTCGTAATTATATAATTTGAATATTTTAAGCTTGTTAACCCTCTAAAAAAGCAAATTGGTTGAACTGTAAACTTGTTTTCACTGCTTGAGTTTTAAATTAAAAATTTTAACTGAAAATTTAATTCCTTAATTTAAAAATATATATATTTCTGTAATAGGTGGTTATAAATGACTGCCCCCATGCTTTAAATTTTGGAATTTAATAAAATAATTAAATTTATAAAATTTAAAAATTATGTGTGTTGCTGGTAAACCAGTCATTTGACGGATTTATACGTCTTTATCCTTCAGAAGGTTCGGAAAATAAAGAAAGGATACTAAAAGATTTTAATTATATTTGATATAACTGATAATTTGAGTTTCAAAGTTTACACTTTAAAACATTTTTGTGCACCAAAAATATTAATCAATATTAATAATGACAAAACATTGTTTAATTTTTTTAATGTGCATCTGGATTTTAAAAATTATTGCGTGGCTTTTTTTTGTATAAAGATGACTAAAGATATAAAATTACATATCTTAGTTAGAATACGGTAGAGTGGTGGGATTTTTTAACAGTTTTCCCTCTCCATTTCCAAGAATTAGATGGCAGCTTTCAAGACATAAGATTTTAAAAATGTTCACCCCCTCCCTTCCCTTCATGAAGCACTCGAGATAGTAATAATTTTATTATCTATTTCTAGTTATTTATTTTGAGAATACTATAAAATTACATGTTGAGGTTTAAGCTGTCTTTAGACGCAAGACCTCAAGGAAGGAACGGGGCCTTTTCCTGACAAGTGATTCTAAATTGTTGATTTTAATAGAAATTTTTGGCAGAATTGCACTTTTTAATAATTAAACTCACCTTATAAGTTATTTAATTGAATAAAACCCTTAATTTGGTACATTAATCAATCACTTAATGCTCCAACTATATTAATAAACCGAAATGCGCACACTAATTTGAATTAGTCGTCTTAATAAATGTAATAAAATCTATTAATTAGTCAGTAATAGCCTTACCATCCTTGGTTTCAATATCTTAGATGAGGCTAGCCATCGTCTGGCAATTGCAATTTAACCATTCACTCAGTCACATAAATTTCTGTTTTCAAGTGGTGCAGCTTTCAAACGTAGTAGACCGAGAGCCCAGGGCCCCCAGACCTAAGTCATTTTTTAAAGGATGAAATGTATCGGATTAGGTTCGGTTTTTCATTTACTTTTAGTATATGCATACCCGCTAGAGTGAACCGACGGCCAATTTACAGGTATCGGGTGCAAAAAGTAGGTAAATTATAAGTTAACTTAAGTCATTTTCTAAAGGCTGATTTTTACGTATGTTTTAAAAAATAATGTTAAAAGTTAACAATAAATTTCCCAGACACTTTCCGTGGGCCGAAACTTTTCCCAGACGCTTTAAACGTCTTTATCAAGTTCAGACTTTGTCCCACGCATCTGGCGGCGTGAGCTGGCGCTACAATCGTCCTCGGACGACAAGAAGGGGAAGTTAAGCAAAAAAGAACTATGTGTGTATTGGAGATGTGGTTGGTTGGTTGGTCGATTGACATATATATTCCGGTTTGTGTGCTTGATCATTGGAGATGTGAAAATGTTGTAAGCTAAAGACGGCTATGGTAACTTGTTTATTAATTTATTTTCTAATTAAACGAAAATTTAATTAAATCGAAACGATATTCTTTCTTAACCAATCAACCACATATCCAATACACACATAGTTCTTTTTTGCTTAACTTCCCCTTCTTGTCGTCCGAGGACGATTGTAGCGCCATCTCACGCCGCCAGATGCGTGGGACAAAGTCTGAACTTGATACAGACGTTTAAAGCGTCTGGGAAAAGTTTCGGCCCACGGAAAGTGTCTGGGAAATTTATTATTAACTTTTAACATTATTTTCTAAAACATACGTTAAAATCAGCCTTTAGAAAATGACTTAAGTTAACTTATAATCTAATCTATTATCTATAACTATATCTAATTTTTAAAAATCACATAATAAAACAGGAATCGCAACTAAAATCTTTAACAATCCAACCTGCAAAATGATAATTCTATTTTAAGAGGCCCGGCGTCGGAAGAAAGCAATGTGCTGACAATTATTTCTCATAAACATTTCTTAATCGCTGTTATAGCATTTGAAGCAGACATCATAAATATTCAGAATTGTGTATATAACAGTTCTATGAATGAATGACCTTCGGATAATATTTCTGGCCTAGCATACATACTCAGGCCCAAGCCATTTTCCCGCCATTGCTTTAGTTAGAAACAGTAGGAGGATACTTGTCGTCTGGTGTCAAATGTGTGGGTGATTGAATATAGTTAAGAAAGTTCAATTCCTAGTTTCAGGGTAAGAATTTTGTTTAATATTTAATTTTAATTTTAGTAACTTAATAAATAGTAACACTTTTAAGTGAAACTATATCTGTAAACATAATAGAACTATTCTGATTTGTTTGTTAATGTCAAATGTGTTGCATAGAAGGAAGCTGTTTTGATTGGATCACGTGTCTGGCTATTTTTATTGATTTAAAAAATAATATAATTACATAAATTTTGAGCGGAATTTTTACTGATTATTTAGATTCCCGATAGCTTTTGCTGTAAAAAAATCTATTTTAAGGAAAATTAAAAATAAGTTGCAATTCTGGATTATAAAAGCAATTAAAAAATGTGCTTCCCTTTTCAATTACGGGCAACTCTGCGTTGACCTATCAGTAGAAAAATATTCAAGAAGAAAGTCAGTACTTGGGTTTTATTTCTTAGGACAAAGTTACCCCATTCGATGGTACTTAAAGTATATCATTTTACTATAAAGTTTCTTGTATACACCATAAAGATTCCTATCTATACACAATGTGGTGTAAATTACTTAGGTTCAGTACTCCATAAGTACATATAAATATAAAAAACCACACCGGTTTTTTTTTTGGTGGGGGGGGGGGGGGCGGATTTAAAAAAAAAATTCTAGGGGGTGCGTCGTTAGCTCTGGGGGGGATCGGCACCTCTGGTACGCTGTCATCACATAACCGATTGTTGTCAAGGCCTGATACTCGATTTACTTCGGCCTTGAGTAGGCCAAGTAGTAACTGAAATACAGCAGACATAAAGCCATTCTCAATTCCCGATAAGTTTTCGAGTGTCAAAATTCGAAATAGAAATTGATGGATGGCTTGCGTCGCCAAGCTATCCCTCTTTATCTTGACATTTTGGCGAATTTGCGGAGGCTGGGTGCGCCAGAGAGAGATAGCATTATATTGCTATTAATCGCAATCTGTTTGCAGAAATAGTGTGACATGTCTCGTTCCTAAACTATCTTTTTCCGTGTGTAATTGTAACACTGGAATGCTGTTGGCGAGTGATCCATCTTGGAAAGTGAACAGGACAGAAGTTTCGTTAAGTGATGTTATGAGTGATTATCTTTTAGCTTATTGGGATGGAGAATTCAATGAAAATATTAGTACTGGGGAATTTACTTTGAGTTTCATTTCTCAACAATTGTTTATGACTCGCACGTACTTTATTTTATGAGAAAGTTCATTTTAAAAATGTTTCATAACTTTTCAAATTTGATACGTAAAAAATTAGTGTGTCCCATAACTCCGTTTACTTATGTCTGGATCGTAATATTGTTATTTGGTCATAAATGTAAATTTAAAAAAATGACAAAAAAGTTGAACTAATTGTGCTGATTTCCCTTAAGATAATAAATTTGAACCTTGTTAAGTAGTGTTATCCCTCACCTTAAAAACTTATAAACAACGGCTTAACTTGAATTAACTTCACAAGGAGACAAGATTTAGCTTGATGTCCCTTGAAAAAGAATATTTATTCGTTGTTAGATTTTTAGCCAACTTTCCTTTTTTTTAATGCAAAAGAATTTAAAAAAATGGAGGGAAATATTCACAGCTTGGAGATTTTCGTTCGTACCTCCCTTAGGAATTTTTTTCTATCCAAACGATTTAAAAAATTAATTTTAGAGAAAAAGTTATAACGTCAGAGACCTATCTGTTATACTTTTTATTCCGTCTGTCTGTGCGCTTTTCCGCCTGAAATTAAAAGAGAGCTAGAGGACATTGATCTACGTCGTACAAAGATATTTAATTGAAACTATCATGGTCAGATAAATCCAAATAAATTTATATTAATAAGAAAAGTTATTAACTTATCTTATTATAATTAGAACCAAGATTTTATCCTTCACTTACCCGTTTACCTACTATCCGTTCACAAAATGACCGAATCAAGATAATCATAAGTTAAGAAGAGAGACAAAGCTTCCGTCGACTTGTTCGCTCTGCTCCCATCTATTTCAAACGATACATCTTTAATTATACTAACCGCTAAAACATAAAAAGTAGTGCAGCGATCGTAAATTAACACAAAATAGGTCCTGTTTCTTACACATTTATAATTAGGCGTGAAACGATTTTGAAGAATCGTTTCTGTGTAGAACAATTGCCTTTTCAAATGTGTGGAGCTATTAGCATACTTGCATGAAGCCGTGCACAAGCATCTGAACGCGGATGGGGCTTCTAATGTGAAATAAATGTTCCATGGGTTGATAGATCATTTGCATTTTGAGCAGTTTTCCCCGCTAATAGGGGGCGGAACCCTAAACGCTTCAGACAAGCAAATAAAACATTCGAATGGAACATAAAAAAAAGAATAAAAGCGGGCGCAGTGTTACCTGACATTTGTTAGCTTTAACAAATCATAAATAAATAAATGAGGTAAGAGAATTGAACGCGATGAAAAACGATAACCTGTCAAAATGGCGAAATTCTTTCGGGATAAGAACAGAAACAAAACGACTTTTGATAAATGGACAAGGGGTCACCTGTTGCCACCTTCTCCTAATTGTGTTTGTTTAAGCTTCGGGCTGTCACTTACCAACGCCATCTGTTGCCGGTTTGGTGAAACTACGGCCATAAATATCACAACTTAAAGGTTCGCAAATTCTAACCTGCGTACGAGTTATTAGACGCCTGCTTCGAAAACATGGAGTTAAGAATAAGATCGCGATGCTTGGCGAGAAAAAAAAAAGTGAAGCCGTCTGAAATTATCCAAAGCGCCCAAACAAATCTTACTGCTTACTGTCATGTCAATGAGATTTCAATACGAAATTTTTCGTTTTACTCTTAAGTAATCGGTAACTGAAGATGCAAAATTGACAATTTATGGTATATAGATTAGTAGTACAAGTTCAGAGTAACAATTGTCTTAAACATGTCCCTTCATATGCGAAAGCTTAAAGCTATTATTAAATTTGTTGCACGAAACGTTGCGCCAAACGGTTAGCTAAGAGTGTGTTTGGGCTTATTATGAAAGCGATCATGGCGTCACTTGGTAAACCGTATTTCCCATTAATTTCGACCCGGCAACATATTCATCTTATTCTAATCTCTAAATTCGAAGATGATTACGAACTTTTCCTCTTCGCTTTTCACTTTGCTAGATAAATATTAGCCTCGAATTGGTCCTAATTCGTCCATTCGGGCGAAAATACAAGAATCGCCTCTCGTTTCTATTTTCTTCTTTGCTGAAGTTCTCGACGTTGTAATTGCCCATGATCGTTTGGAACATGCATCAAAATGGAGATTTTTTTTTCCTCGTTTGCTTCTTTTCTCTCAATCTCGTCTGTTCGAGAAACGGAATGAAGTGAAGTCACGAAATCGGCTAATTTCGAATTATCTAACGCTTTGAGTAAATACCCAGGCACCATTGAGTGTAAATTTGCTAGTTGGATTATTCTTTTTTTCCCCACAAGTGAACGTAATGAAATCGATCATTACTTTACCAGCATGATTTTGGTTCGATTTAGGAAAAACAGCTCCATGCTGCCATTTTTGTTCCCATTTCACTTTTGTGTTCAGAAGTTATTCTATTATTTAGTAGTAGTATTAAAAATAAAATAAATTAATATTCACATTTATCATAAGTAAGTATTTATATTTTTATTCGATGGCACTAGTTACCTTAAAGATTACTTAACCTTGAATAATTTTATTGTAAGTGGAAGAGAAATTGAGATCTTGAAAGTTAGTCTTTGCTATCTAGTAGAAGCATTAAATGTAAATTTACATGCAAAATATAGTTTAAAAGTTGCAAAAACACTTAAGAAAAAGAGTATTTAAAGTACTAGGATTTATGTACATTAAGAAAAATCATGATGGCATGTTATCAACAAAGGTTTTTGGAATATCATAGAGTCAAGTAAGCTAAGCTTTTTTTTAACAGTCATAAATGTCATATTTCACAAACATATTGCTAAACTTCTCACTTTTAAAGATTTTATTTTATCACTAAATGCTTATCAACTGTGCAAGAAAATATCGTCGGTCAAAAGACAAAACCACGAATGTGCAAATTCTTGGGATTGGCGGTTTTTGAAAAGGGTGAGCTTAACACAATATCCAGTTTTCCATCCCTGTATTTTTGCAATTAGCAATCATTTTTGTCGTTTAACCGAGAATATGATATTGTGGGCCGACGTAACCACGAATATTGCAAAATCGAATGTGCATATCGACATAACTCGAATATGCAAAAACGCAGAGAGGGAAAACTTGATACTGTTAAGTTCGCATTTTTTAAAAATCGCAAATCCCTAGAATTTGCACATTCGTCTTTCTGTCATTTGACCGACGATATCTAATAATGCAAATGCTATTGGTGCATATATTGGAGTTCCAAAAGGATCTATATTTGTTCTACTTAATCTCCATTAACAATATGTGTGTGACATGAGTATTTGAGCTATACGAGGGCTATTGGCTACGTGCTTCGTAACAGCGGTGGGACTCTCTCTCTAAACGGGGTATTATTCGTCGGACAATTTTTTTTTTGTTGCTGCAAGGGCCGTTTATAGGTCGGCAGTTATTGTGGCGATGCCCGGACTCGAACCTGTGACCTTTCGCATGCAAGGCCGAGCGCTTTAACCGACCAGGCTCCCCAGCCCTAAAAAGTGGTCAATAATGGCTGACCAAGTACCAGCCCAGTATTCCGTGATCCCTTTCAATCGAAGACTATCGATCTCGGCGCTAATTCTTCATCCACTCATTTCTGGCGATCGTGACCGTCCATTTAATACGGTAGCCGCCGAATCAATCGCATTGTGTGGCAAAAAAGTAATCGCGCCAAATCACGGATAATGAGAGCTCGACACGGCCAAAACGCTTCGAAATTAATGTGGTTTGATTATTGGCTGTGGGAAAAACGGCCTGTATTGAAATAGTGGTATGAAAAGTTGTATGAACTCCTTGTTGATATGGGGGCTCTGTAATTGATCTGTTTGCGGTTAAGCGTTTAATTGGTAAACACTTTTTTGGGGTGATTTAGTTTGTAGTTGTGTATTTGGCTTAATTGCTTTCATTTTAGATTGATGTTTCTACATACTATTTGGTCTAGTCTTTTTGACTCCTTAGACACGTATACATTGTCCTCTACGATACTCTGTATCCATAATTTATAGAGCCGTTAAGACGGCTAAACGCGTCTGGTTTCGGAATCAACAAGTCAAAAAAGCGTTACAATGACGTTTATACACTCTTAAAACAAAAGAGTGAAATTCACTCCTATAGGAGAAGTGCATTTTTGGCACCGGAAAGGAGTGGAAATTAAATCAGACTGAGTTAAAACCGCTCGTTTTAAGAGTGAAGGACGCAGATTGTTTTCTTTTATTTCTTTTACCCGCTCCAAAAAAGAGTGAAATTCACTCCTATAGAAGAAGTGCATTTTCGGCACGGAAAGGAGTGGAAATTAACTCAGACTGAGTTAAAACCGCTCGTTTGTTTTAAGAGTGTACTCCCACTTCATTCTTCTTAGTAAAAAAAGGAGTCTAAATAGCTTGTATTCTTAACGTCATCAATATGCGACTAGATAAAAATGTCGAATTTATTGCAATTAAAAAAAAATTCATTCAGTATTAGAAGTTTTTACACTTTTAAAAATTTGGCTCAAGTTCACCAAAACATTGGTTCCTTGTAACTGCAAAGGCTGTGTGGTAAAATGCATCACCATCTTTTCGGTATTAGATTTTCTACCAAGGCATGAAAAACGGTTCAATTGAATACTAAAACTGTGGTAAAATATTTTACCACACACTCGTTAAAGCTACCATGAACCATTTTTGATGAAACCTACTACCAAATCATTATCAGTGTAAATTTTATTTCTAAGACCTTATTTGGAAAATTATATTAATATGACGACCTATTTTAAAGACTTTTTGAGGCATTTCTTCGAGTATACACTTTTTCTCGACTTTTATCGTCTTCGCCATTTTTCTACAATTGGCATATTTCTCAGCGTCTTAAAATTACACATGTAAGGGTTTTATTCTAATAACTTATGATTGAAGTCCTGACAGAGATATCAAAAATACCTTGGTTTAAGGGAACTGGGTAGTCTGCGACAGGGAAAATTTGCAAAATTGAAGTGCTTATTAAAAGCTGTACCACACATTTAATATTTATTTAATTAAAATAATTTTTGTTATGCAGATTGTTTGAATATATTTAATAAATAATTCAATTAAAAAAATTAGTTGAATAAGTTCTAATTATATTAAAAAGAATTATTTAAACATATGTTTTTATCGGTTTCACAAAGTGACTCTGGTTAAGGTGCGTACGAAGAAAAAAATTAGCATTATAATTGACTTTTCTGCACATGTTTGTAACAACAATAGTTGAAATTTTATATTCATTATAAAATTTTTATTGAAAAAGAAAATATTTTTAAAGTTTTGGCATTAAAATTACACAATATCTGAAAAATCACAATTTTCTTCCGATATAATATCCCGTAAAAAAAAAATTGGAATGGATTTTTTACTGTTTTTTGTTTTAACATAATGATTAGAGATAGATATAACTACATGCAAAATTTTAAGTTAATATCTTTGATACATTTTGCGTCGTGCGCACCGAAAGTTGAAAACGGACAGAGTTGAATAGAAATCGGTAATTAAATTATAAAATGCTTTGCATAAATACAGCACCTATGATTGTAAATTTTAGTGGATTATCTTTTCACGCCAAAGTGATGTTATGGAATCGTTCATAACTTTACCGATGCTGTTTTTGTTCTGCTCTTTAGAAAAAATTCCTTCATGCCATTTAACTGATCGCCTTTCACGCTTGAACATATTCTAATTTTTAGGAGTATAAAATGACTAATTTTTCACACTAATTTTGATTTTATCGATGGCGACTGTTAACTAATGATTGACTTCAACCTGATTTTAGAAGGCAGGCAATTCTTGCAAATAGTCTTTGCTATCTGATAGCAACATTAATGTAATTAATCAATCATGGTTTTAGTTCTCACTAAGAAAACCAGTTTTAGACAGTTACTTTACTTGAAATCAGCTGAAACACAGGTTTGATTGCGAATACATGGTCAGTAAGCTAACTTTTTTTGCAGTTAATATCATTGGTCACAAACAATGCAGACTTGTGCTTTTAGATTTTGTACACTAATCTTATCACTGTCGAAAATATGTCGGTCGGACAAACCCGAATGTCGTGAAATTGGATTCGTTTTTGAAATAGATTGAACACCTATCGCTCCTATTTTATTAGCATCTTTTTGCGTTAACGGATATGAAGTGGCCTCCCATAACCACATATTGCAAAATCGAGTCATTTCTTAGCAACTCATTAGCAAAAACTGCCATCGAAACTTCTGTTTTGTATTTTTTAAAATCAGCAAATCCTAGAACTGTTCCCATCGCTTTCTGTGACGAGATACTATATGCATCTATTGTGTTTATATGGATCAACGGTCTATTTGTTCCATTAATCTCCTCGTAACAGTGTGGCCTTGATCAGATTTTAGCAAGTAATTCGTTTAACGCGGATCAACTCTTAATTGTCGACTTTTTTTATTTCTGCAACCTTAATGCATTCATCCTCCACTGTGCGATGCCCGGACTCGAACTGTGACCTTCGCATGCAGGCCGAGCGCTTTAACCGCCAGCTCCAGCCTAAAAAAGTGGTCATAAGGCTGCCAAGTACCAGCCCAGTATTCCGTGATCTTTCAACGAAGACTATCGATCTCGGCGCAATTTTCAATCACACTCATTTCTGGCAATCGTGACCTCCATTTAATACGGTAGCCGCAATCAATCGCATTGTGTGGCAAAAAGTAATTCGCCAAATCACGGAAATGAGAGCTCGACAGGGCAAAACGCTTCGAAATAATGTGTTGATATTGGTGTGGAAAACCGCCTTAATTGATGTGGTATGAAAGTTGTATGAATCCTTGTAATGGGGCTCTGTAATTATCTGTTGCGGTAGAGCGTTTAATGGTAAACACTTTTTGGTGATTAGTTTAGTTTGTATTGGACTAATTGCTTTATTTAGATGATTCTACATACTATTTGGTCTACTTTTGACTCCTTGACACCTATACATTGTCCTCTACGATACTCTGTACCCATAATTTATAGAGCCTTTAAGACGCTAAAGTTCTGGTTTCGAATCAACAATCAAAAAGCGTTACAATGACGTTTATACACTTAAAACAAAGAGTGAAATTCACTCTATAGATAAGTGCTTTTCGGCACCGAAGGAGTGAAATTTAAATCAGACTGAGTTAAAACTCGTTTAGGTGAAGGCGCAGATTGTTTCTTTTTTTCTTTACCGCCTCCAAAAAAGATTGAAATTCACTCCTATAAGAAGTGCATTGGCACGGAAAGGATGGAAATTACTCAGACTGAGTTAAATCCGCTCGATGTTTTAAGAGTTACCCACTTCATTCTTCTTATGAAAAAAGGAGTCTAAATAGCTGTATTTTACGTCATCAATATGAGACTAGATAAAATGTCGAATTTATTGCAATAAAAAATAATTCATCAGTGTAGAAGTTTACACTTTAAAATTTGCTCAGTTCACCAAAACTTGGTTCCTGTCTGAAAGCTGTTTAAAACTTGAATTCTAAACATGTTAAAATATTTCCAAACACATCTAAGTACCATGACATTTTATGAAACCTACTATCAATATTATCAGTTAAAATTTATTTCTAAGACCTTATTGGAAAATTATATAATATGACGACCTTTTTTAAAGACTTTTTGAGCATTTTCTCGAGTAACCTTTCTGATTATGGTCCGAATTTTTCACAATTGGCATATCTTCAGCGCTTAAAATTACCACATGTAAGGTTTTTCTAACAATTTGATTGAAGTCTTGACAGAGTTATCAAATACCTTGGTTTAATGTCTAAAATGAAATGTTTTTCACGAAAAGTTTTTTTTTCTCCAATTTGTTCCATTCCAAAACAGTCCCAGATAATAACATTTTGTTTATTGTGAATACATTACGTCAGTGGAACGATGAGTGAAACTAATTATTTTTAAAAAGTGAATATAATGTCTTATTTATAATTTAAAGATGTCATTCAAACGACAACGTAAAACCGAAACATGTTTTTTAAGATCTGGTAAGAGCTGCATTTTATCATCCCAACTGGACACATAATCCGACTCAAATACATTTTTAGTGCTTTTCGAAAAGTTAACAAAGCCAAATACGACAAAATTTATGTATCGTCCGCTCTCCTGTCGTAAAAACCAACGACCTGCATGAAAAAAACCCGAGCCACTAATAGTAAAAATAACGATTGAGTTGGGTCTAACATTAATCTCTGAAATTGAAGAAAGGTACCAATTTTCGAAAATTATCAATAACTTTTGACTAAAATATTTCATTGCAAATGATTTTTATCATTTTTTAAAAAGATATTGTCAGAACAAATACATTGATTTTTTTAAACAAATATTAAAAACATAAAAAAAAGATGCTCATTTGAAAAAAGGAAGACTAAACCTTTAGTTTTAGTGTCTGGCCTGGAAAACACGCCAAGTCGTGGCGGCAACATCACGTGACTTAGGTCTTCATGTTGGCCCCTGTTACGGAGCTCTACACATTTTCAGTCTACCGTGATTTCGAAGGTAAAAACGGCCTCTTTGTTTAATAAAGCGATGTGGTTTTTTAGAGGGTTGTAAATTTCATTTCGAATCCCCTTGTCCCGGTGAGTTAATGAGGTCTCGTAATTGACAGCAATGGCTTACTTTTCGACGCAATTCCGAATTTACGACCACGAGGTTGGAAAAGTCACATTCCGAACACAGGTGGAGAGGTTGGCTGAGGTGTTTTTAGCGTTGTCCACCTTGTTTTTATTCTAATAGGGAAAACCTAAAAAGTACGTGGGTCTATTGTATGTGCAGAAGATGCATTGGTATGCTTTCACTTTCGATAAAAATAGTAAAGATAAAAGGAAATTGTACAAATTAAATTTCATTTTTTCTAAATATTCATACACCTCGCATACCTGAAAAATATTTCAAACAATTATTTATTCTCTAAAACATTTTGAATAGACTGAATAACATTCATCATGAACCATCAGATTCTCATGACAACATAGTTGTGTAACGTGAGGATTTAAATACAAAAACGAAATCACGATTTTTCCAAATTGGATTCCATAAAATGATTGGCAATTTTTCATTTTATATTTATATTAAAATTTTCAGAGTGTTTAGTGTCTACAATATAGTATGATGAATTAGTTTTTGGCCATTGTATAGAAGGTCATAATATTGAGTAAATACAGATGAACACATATTTCTGTTTTGTTATATGCCGAAGTATAACCTGAGAATTAAAGTATGTCCGGAGATTTTGTACTTCACAACGCTTCTTGTTGTCGTGCCAATAAATATCTATAGAAGATGGTTGCCAGAGCCTCCGAAGAGGACTTCAACGCTTTGTATTGCGATATTACAGCCTTCGATATTTTAGGCAAAGCACTACAAAACTGACCGCGTGGTGTGACATTTTTTTTCTTTTGGTATGGTGGCCGCAATATTCTGTTCATTGATTGTTTTTCATGTATTATTATCATTCGATATTGTGCCACGCAATATTTCGAGCATTAGAAATTTGGCTGCAATATTTTCTTCCTGCCGTATTTTGTCTTGTTTTCTGCCGCTAGTTTAAAAGTGATTATTTTTTAAACCATAAGTATTCCTCATACAGAAAAAGAGAAAGAATATGAAAAATTATTAGACTTAAAAAAATACTTTTTACAATTTCACAATGACCCCTTAGACTGTTGTCCAAAAACATACTATCTACAATTTCACAATGACCCCTTAGACTGTTGTCCAAAAATACTACTACAATTTCACAATGACCCTTAGACTGTTGTCAAAACATACTATCTACAATTCACATGCCCACTTAGACTGTTGTCCAAAAACATACTATCATACAATTTCACAATGACCCCTTAGGGCTGTTGTCCAAAACATACTATCTACATTTCACAATGACCCCTTAGACTGTTGTCCAAAAACATACTATCTACAATTTCACAATGACCCCTTAGACTGTTGTCCAAAAACATGCTATCTACAATTTTTCAATGACCCCTTCGACTGATCTAAAAATGTTAGGGGGAAGAACTGGTCAGGGGGTTGGCAGCAACACCCACTCCCACTCAACGGGGTGCCCGAAACCGAGAATCATAACTATTTTACGATTGTCGTCTTGTGGATATTCGCGCCTCCCCTTAGTGGAACAAATGTTCGATTTAGAGAACTGTTGGCATTATAAATGTTCTTTCTAACTGAGAACAGTTTTATTCATCAGTTGCAAGGATCGAAGTCTGCGATCGAGTCCGGTACACTGAGACCTACCGAGTATATGCGGAGTACGTGCTCGTTAAATCTGTTGGTCCGAAAGTCTCTAGTTCATACCAATCATACCTCTGGGGTGACAAGCATCTGGGAACTCTAGTGGCCTCTGTCTCTAAATTAGATGGATCCACTTATGTGTGGTGTGTTGTCTGTTGTGTCTGTCTTACTTGACGAAGTTATAAGCGGGTCGCTGACCAAGCACACAAACCTGAATATTATGTCTACCAACCAACCAATCATCAGTTGCAATAATTTTTCGTATCATTTTGAGCTGCGGTTATTTTTCTACCCAAGTAAAGAGTTTCAACTTTCAAAGTTTCTGTACATTAAGTACTACTAAAGCGTAATTAAGAATATAATTTTTATTTATTTGTTTATTTTATATTTTACAAAATACTATATACTCTTATGCCTGTGTGCAGGTAAACTGCAGTAATCACAACAATGAATTGGAATCTGTTTGCTTACCTTTTACCTTTAACCTTTTTACTTAGAAAAATTCTTTGCTAATAACGTACCGTATGCAAGGCATTTCCTGATGACAATATACAGGTTAAAAAAAAGCAATAAAAATTAAAACCTAATATCTCCCATAAACTCGAATATCTCAAATCAATAGTTCGACAATAATATCTCCCATCTGCTTTTGATTCAAATATTCAATTTGTGTTAGATGATATAAATACTGATGATGAACAAATTAAAAAAAATTGAATTCATTTGCTTATTGGACTGACCTGACTTTTAAAATTATATAAAATCAAGTTTCTACAGCTTCATTTTAAATATTAGACCAAAATGAAAAGTATCATATTTTCTTTATTATTCCATGTTCTTAGCTTTGTTTAACCCTTAGATGAGGCTTAACCTGCTGGAACGAAATTAGGGGTGGGGCATAAATTACAAAAACAATAAAACAAAAGACAGGGGGAATTATTTAAGACGCGTTGTGGTTCACGGCTGCGTATGCGGATATGAGTTTACGAGGGGAGGCGATCAGATATGGTTATTTTAGATATAGATATTAAAGTTTATGTTAGATATTAGGTTTTATCTTTTGGTGTTCCTTTTAACTTGAATATTCTCATTCCTAAATACATTATTATTATACAATACATTATTGACAAAGAAATTTAATAACGATATAATAACGATATTTAATATCAATAAGATACCTATTGGAAAAGTAAAAAAAAAAAATAATAGAATAGTTTAACTGCAAAAAGATTTTTTTTAAATAAAGTTTTTGCTTAACTTTTTGTTTAAATTTAATTGGTACATAAAATGTTCTGATAATGCAATTCTCCAATAATGTCGATCTTACATCAATATAATAAAAGTTCTGATACTAAATTTTAGGTGTTTTATCTTTATTGACGAATTAACTCGAGAATTAATAAATTTTCAAAATTTATCTGGTTGTAAGAATTTTGAAATAAAAAAGAAAATTGCATGTGAGCTCTCTATTTTTTAATTCAATAAATGTTTTAGCAGTAAAAATGACCATAAAAAATTTGTATTTAGAATGAACTCATTTTATTCAACACTCTAATTGAAAGTGAATTGGCAACATTGCAAAAGTATTTTCAGTTTATCCCATTCAAAACTCGAGTTTAATAAAAAATATATATACAGTCAATACTCGATAACTCGAAGTCCCAGGGGACCCCCAAAAATATTCGAATTATCCGAAGTTCGAGTTATCGAAGTTACTTCCCATAATCCCATTATTCCTCTCTAATGATACTTAGGATGGGCCGACATGGTTTAATAGGTGCCATAATACTATAGTTGTAAGCATTTCAATGTTTTTAATAGCCTATGTATAAACAACAAGAGAAGAATGGGGTCAAAAGGTTTATTTAATTAAAACTCAACTTCAACAAAATTTGGCCTCATTACTTATTAATTAGTATACAAACCATGAAAATATCATTTGAAAAAAAAATAGATATTTCTTGTTTGTATTTTTTAAGGTTGTTGGCATTCACAAAGTCACCTAGTTTTTGAAGTTTTGAACTGAATTGTGTTTTTATAGGGGAAATCTATCTCAAAAACTTCGACTTGGAAGATGTTCACTTCGAGTTATCAAGACAGTTTTTTGATAGAAAAGTATAGAAATGATTCGGGACTTGATCAAAAGTTCGAGTTAGCGGATTATTCGACTTATTGGAAGTCGAGTTATCGAGGTTTGACTGTATATACATAATGGTATTTTAAAAATAACCTTTCCATAACTTTTACTTCTGTAGTAATTGAAACTTTTTAAAATTCATTTCTGTGCTTTATTCTTTATTTCAATAAATTGTTTTTTTAAGCAATAATTTACTTTCTATTTTGTTAGAAAAACTGAACAATTTTAAATCATGTGTAAATTCAAAGTCCTGGGTAGTAGCGTTACTTTTTCAATAACACTGTGATGCTAAATTAGATGGATTCTTTTTACAGTGCTAGTAAAACGAAAAACACCCAATTATTATATTTCCCATCCTTTATAATGGATAGATTTCTTCTATCCATGTCATTGCTCATCTCCAAGAGACAAGAATGTTTGCAGGGATAGGTGGATATTTCGATTAAGAGAAGCCCATTTTTTTTGTTTCGTGTTAGAGAAAATACCTTTGTATGTGTGATTTATTCGCGTTTTTGACAATTGAGAAGTGTGTGTTTTGAGTGATTAATTAGAATGTGTTGAAAGACAGTAAAATGTGTAGTGATTGTATATGTTTTGTTTATGCATGATATGTTTATTTTAGTTACTTAATTCAGTGTAAAAAATCCCTCTAATTTACCATCACAGTGTGATGGTAAAAATGCTGCCATCACACCATGTGCCGCGAATTTACATATCGTCGGTCAAATGACAATACAACGAATGTTCCAGATTCTAGAGATTTGCAGTTTTTGAAAAATAAAATCACTTCTCGGTTAAATCGGTTCTTTCCTTTTCCTCCTGTTTTAATCGGGACCAGTAAGGTAGGTAAGATAATCGTTTCCGGCTGCCTATTTCTAGCCTCCTTCAGGAGCTTTAACACAGCCAATAACGCCTCGTATTTTAGAACCCTGGTCAAGTGACGCCGGGACCAGTTAAAAGCAACTAAAAACTGGTCCTTTGAAAAACCGGTTCTAGTTGCTTGGTTGGTTGAACAATTCCGGCTGCTTATTTAGGTTAGGTATGAATTGTCGTCGTACTAGAGCTACAAGAGGGCTATTGGATACGGGCGTCGTAATTTAACACTACAATCATGTGACGAGTCGACACCTGAGTGCAGGTGTCACCCAACGCAGCTTTTAATGGCGACATCGTACGCAGCGTCGGGACTTTGGAGCATTAAGTGTACTAAGTTGTATGATGCCATAATCCATTAATTTATCTAACTACATTAAAATTTTCCTTCAGAATAGGCGCGTCGGCTCGTCTCTAGACTATGGTTCTCAATTACGACGCCCGTCACCAACTGCCGTCGTGTAGCTCTGGTGCGAAGAAAATGCAAACTAACAATAACCTTCAGCTTAGCCGGTTAAAATGTTTATTCAAACCAGTTCTTCGGTTTTAACCGGTTAAGCTAAAGAAAGGTTTTGCCCATTTAACCGAAGCCAAAAACCGGTTTAACTGCTTCCGGTTTTCCATCCTTTTGCACATTTGTGTTTTTGCATATTCGTGGTTTTGTCATTTTACCGACGATATAATGTACAATTTATTGTGCCATACTGGCGAAAACGTTTGCTTCACTGGCCAGGTTTTGAACGCACTAATATTCTCTGTTGAAACACTATTGAAGTAAGTTGGACATGTGACTCTACGTCGTAAAAACATCAATTTGCTGGAAAATAAACATTACAACATTCTTTGCTTCACTGGCCAGGGACTGATATAAATTGTAAAAGAAAAATGTGCTGTAACTTTATAGAAATGTTTATAGTCTATAATACAATTAATTCTATTAATTTAAATATGTTTCCTTTTAGTTTCACTTTTATTCGAACACTATACACAAATTTTATTGGTACAATAACTTAGAATTATTCATAGCCTGGTGTCAGTAGTTGGAATGTTGAATTTCAAAATAAAAAAAGAGATAGTTTTCTTTTTAAAAGATGTGCTTCCGTTTTTCAAAGAATTTTCTTAAATATATTTTTGCTGCGTAAGAATTTTGTACAAGCGTAACTCTTACAAACAAATATCATTACCCAATCCTTAGTTACCGATACTTTAAACATCATCCATCGTGGTAGTGAAGGTATGCTTTAACAAATTTCAAACGTATAAATAAAACCAATGCGGGATTTAAATCTATCGAGCAAGGACCGCTAAATAAAATTTTTGTCAGTAGCCCATTTGTTAGCATTAATTAATTTAAAAACAATAAAGCTACACTGGCTATTCCACTAAAACATTTTTTCCCTACTCCAAAATCCCTCACCGGTTGAAAAGGTCAATTTCGCAAATACCTTCCACTAATCAACTGTCAACATTACTTATTCGCCAATTTCGCTTCCCACCTGGGTTGGTGAGCGGTAGAGAGGAGGGGAAAAGGAGCGGAGCCCATGATTAATGAGTGCAATTACGGCGCTAAGTAAACGACTGTCCTCATTACGCCTTTTTTAACCGGATAACCAATCATTCATTCTTTCCCTATGTTCCTAGAGATTTCCCTATTCGATAGGGAAAAATTGAGTGTAATGAATCGATTGAGGCTGATGGGGAATACAGGTTGGCTTGATGGTTGAAGTTTGGTTAGGTTAGGGGCGTTCACTTATTATGTAAGGTGGTTTTGGCGATTTTTCGACCTTACCCCCTGGTGAGATTTCACGAGATTTGTATAGACCTCTTCCTATTCCCCTATTATCACACAGAGTGATTTTTCAAAATTCGTACTTTTGTAAATAACTTGGATTAAAATAAAACTATATTCGCATGTTTATTGAGGACTAGTTAATACAAGTTTTTAAGGTTGCATATATCGTAGCATACAATCGCATTAAAATTTAACCATAAAGTATTTAAATAGAAACTACTAAAATTAAGAATATAATATTTATTCTAACTAAGTCCATGGGGACCCGTGCACCAATTTCAAAAATGACTACTAGAACCACTACATCCATGTAATATTAAGTTACGTTTTCTGCTCCGCCCTCTTCGCATTGCTTTAATTGAATTGAACTCAATTTTCCGCAAATTTAGAATGTTTTTTAGGTGAAAAACTTACTTAATATTTGCCGAGATTCTCTCTTCTCCTCCAAGTAATATTAGATCACTTGAATACCTCACGGAAGTAATGGACGCTTCTTTAATGTTTAATGAAATAGCTTTCAGTGTTAAGTGACAATTTGACCGTAACAAAATTTTCAGGATATTTATAATATTTAAAATGTTGATTTAGTATAAATCTACAAAACAATGTATGCAAATATGGTCCAAAGTATAAAAACCACACTTCAAACTTTGATAATCTTTTTTCTAAAAATATGATGATACTTGAAGATAATGTGCAACCTTGAAGAAATGGAAAAATATAACAATCCCTTGTTATTCTTTTTCAAAATCAAAAAGCAGGAATTTATCTAATACCAAAAGTAAATAATATTCAATATAATTCAAATAATTAAAATACGTCGACTTATTAATTGAAATTAAAATTCAATAAAAAAAAACCACGAATTTAAATAATATAAAAGTAAATAATGTTCCATACAATTCAAATGATATAAATACGTAGAGTTATTAATTTATAAATATTTGTTTATAAATTAATAACTCTATATGCAATTTAATAATGCAATTATTATTACTCTATATGCAATTAATAACTCAGTATGCAATTTAAATAAAATTATGTAAATTGCTCAAATCATGGAAACCAGTTAGCAACAAATCAACCCATATTCAAGCAACCTTGCATTTTCATCTATTTAGTGGACATATTTGGATACAGTTATTGCTCTCAAAACAAGTTTTTTGTTATCTTAGATTGATCATTATGATTAAAGAGCTAATTGTAGGTAATTTATTACTTAATGTAGACTTTGTAACAGTTCCGTCTCTGTGTTAGCTACTTTACTTCTGTTTTTGTATTTTGTCGTAATATGTCAAACCATATAATGATATTGAAAGTAACATATATGCTTGTATTAATTGATGTGTTATTGCTTCAAGTCAAGATTAATACACCATGAAAATACATTTTCTGAAAAAAAAACAGAAAGGATTTCTAATCACCCTGTCGAATTCGCAAGAAAAGTCGCTACTTTTGACAACTTTAACTGCTATTTACTTCCATTAATAAACTTAAGTTATGTTTCAGGATATTTTTTGTAGATCCGCAATACAAAAGGTTAGATTTCTAAATTTTTAAAGCTTCAAAACAAAAATTACAGCCATTTCTGAATTCTTTAAGCTAAATCCCTTTTTACAGTTTTGAAAATTTTCTCCGATATAGTAAAAAACTCAAAAATCAAATGTGGCAAACCCAATCCAAAGCTTAGATCTAAATGGGGTTATGTTAAAGCTGTGGCTAACACCCACAATGTAGAACTTTTGGTGAACGTTACTTCGTAAATACAATGACAGCTGGAAAAGTCTGTCATCGTGTTTTCAAAACCGTGTTCAAAAATCAAATGTGGCAAACCCATCCAACTTACGTAGTACTGTTGGTCACCACACTGTACAACTTGGTGTAACGTTACTTCGTAAATACAATGACAGCTGGAAAAGTGCTGCCATCGTGTTTCAAATCGTGTTCAAAAATCAAATGTGGCAAACCCATCCAACTTACGTAGTACTGTTGGTCACCACACTGTAGAACTTTGGGTAACGTTACTTCGTAAATACAATGACAGCTGGAAAAGTGCTGCCATCGTGTTTAAGAAGTAACGTTACACCAAAGTTTTACAGTGCATTTAAATTTTCCAACACGCAGTCAATTTTTATCATAAGCCTTGAAAATCTTAATTTGTTGCTATCAAATGAAAGTCGCATGGGATTGGGCAAAACTCCCATTATCCAAAGTTTAATACGATATAGGGTCCAGTCCATTCACTGGCTACTTCGTCCAATTGAGCTAACAATCGTTAATAGTCGCCAAAGAACGGACCAGACCACGGCCTACTCAACTACTATGGCCAAAGAAACTCTCCCAAACACGCTCGGGGACGGAAAGTTTGACGTCATAGTTCCGAGTGACGTTGTTCCGAAGATGAAGACAACATGTCTAGAAACCTGTTCGGAAGCACTCGTTCACGGCTGACCACATTTTTAGGGTTCCGAATGCGCCCGAACTATTTTTTCTATCTTCGGCACTCGGAACAGTGACGTCAAAATTTCCGTCTACGCTCATGATTAGGAGAGCTTCTCTAGCCTTGTTTTTTAAGTTGGCAGTGGCCAGACCCTACTTCTTAGTTATGCTTTGATGAGTTATACTTGTGAGTAGTTATATACTTGCGAGTCTTAGTTGTACTTGTGAATTTTGCAACAAATTATGTAGCTTCTTTTCAAAATATCCGTAACCTACATTTTCTTCCCCATAATCCCTATCCACAAATTCCCTACAGGTGCTTAGGAGTCCCAGATCAGTGGTCCCCCCTAGGTGTGGCCACCGTTGATTAAACAAATCCTCCAACCCAGTGGGGCGTCCGAGGTGTGGGCACACAGGAGGCCAGCTAAATCATAAACGTCAGGATCACAAAAGCGTTGGGTGAGAACTTGGTGATACGTTATTGCTGTTTGGCTTAGATCTTATACCGGCCCTTTATCCAATTTTTTGTGGTCTTTAAAAAAATGTCATGGCTGAAATATTTTAGTTTATTAGGATCGGAATTTTTTTGGGTAAACTACTTCTGCAATGGTAATTTCTCATAAAACTTATTTATCTTTGCATGAGTTTTTTTGTTCTTTACACCAATTTTTAAGCTTTTATACTATGTAGCAGTAAGTAATTTTAAAAGAAATACCCCCCAATACTTAATTTTAATATAAAGAAAATTAGAATTTATTATTTAAATAAGAAATGTTCTCATTTTTTTGCGTGTATTAAAAAACCTGACACTTCCTGAACGCATTAGGTGTTTATAAAAACCTTTACTTTGTAAGGTTTATTCTCGAACCTCGAAGAGAGCCTACATAAGGTTTAACCTCTCAATAGGCTTTAACTTTAGCTGATTCCTTATTCCTGTTCCATCAAATGGACAACTAGAACGACAACTAGAGTGGCGCCACAGTTACATTTTCAAACCGTTGTCTTAAACTCCACAAACAAACCACCAGGCAACTAATTCGTCTAAATTTGAACGGTCATGCCTACAGTTAACCTTTTCAGTCCCAATGACAATTTGGCATCATCATTTTAGAAATTTTTTTTCTGGTCGTCTATAGCCATTTATGATATCAAAAAGCACATCATTCGATTCTTCAAACTTTTTTCTATTAGAAAATATTTTTTATTAATCCCAATAGATGTTAGCCCTATTATTTTTTAAAATTATGACCAGAAACATGATGATGCCAAATGGCATCACTGGGACTGAAAGTGTTAAGCCACAGTTACAGTGGAAAAAAAGTTTCCGTACGCAGTTGCCATTTGTAAATAACACTTTTATTTACAAAGAAAATGTAATTGTAAAAGTAAAGAAAGGTCATATTCTTATATTCTTATAGGAAACTTAATTATGAATAACTTTAGAATAGTTAAAAATACGAAATCATCAATACTTTGGCAAGGAATTTTAAAAGAGTTTCAAGAAATAAAAAATTTAACAAAAAAAAGTTTCCGTACGATGTATTATCGATGTACGATGTATATCTGTGAATTTATATCTTTATAGTTGATCCACCCTGGTTTCTGATCACCTCTCTCAAACGTGTGGGCATCACTCCGACGAGTTTTTTCGTTGTCTCTGGAGTTATCTTGCTCCATATGTCTTGAAGCATCTTTCAGCTCCTTTACGTTCTTTATTGAACATTCTTTCAGTTGACGACAGATTATATCCCACAAATGTTCGATGGGGTTCAAGTCTGGACTCTGGGGAGGGATATGCAGCTGTTCTTTGAGGTGATACAAGCACCATTCCTTGCAAATTTTGGCCGTATGTTTAGGATCATTGTAATTTTAGAATATAAATTCTGCTTCCAGGTTCAAGTTCAAAGCGCTTTGCTTAACGTTCTCCTTAAGAATGTCTAGATACTTGTATTTGTCCATGATGCCATCTATAAAGGTCAAGTTTCCGACTCCAGCAGCGCTCATACATCGCCATACCATGAGTCCTTTACCACCGTGTTTGACAGTGCTAACCAAATTCTTTGATTTCATTTGTTGATTTTGCTTTCGCCATACCATAACACGTCCGTCGGATCCGTGGATGTTAAATTGCGACTCGTCACTGAAAAGAACAGTGTCCCAGAACGCCAGTATGGCCTGGTAACGTTCTGCTTAGCGAACTGGAGCCGCTTCTTCTGGTTCACTTTACTGATGAAGGGCTTCTTCCGGGCCACCCGACCGTTATAACCACTTTCTTTTATCACATTTCTTACAGTTTGAGGCGTAACATCAATATTGTAATCAGTCTTCAAACTTCCTGCAAGTTTAGGTGCGCTTAGACGAGGGTTATCTTGAATTTTTCGCATTATGTATACCTTTTTGTGCACCCGTTCTAACTTCGTTGGCCGTCCAGATCGAGGTCGATCATCACAATGTCCGAGATAGCGATACCTTTCAACAATATACTGAACAGTTGATTTCGGTTTCTTGATAATTTTCGCTATTTTACTGAGAGATAAACCCTCATTTCGAGATTTAATTACTAATTCACGACTATCTTTAGAAACTTTCATAATTTACTAAAAAGGATACAACTGATCAATAAAACTGCTGTATATTTGAGTTTGTGAAGATCACTAGGTTCCAACACCTAAAATTTAATGCAGAACTGGTCTGTTTGACGGCATTAGTTAGGTTTTTTTTTTAAGTGTACGGAAATTTTTTTTGATCTCTTTTATTGTTAAATTTTGATTTTAAATTTTTTAAGTTAAATTCAAAAATGTTTTTTTAACGACAATGTAATTTAGTAGGTAGACAAATAAAATTTTTAAATCCGTAGATTTTGATTATTTTAAAAGGGTATAAGTTCTTTGAAACAAAGTGTTTTTAAACATCCTGGGTGCGTACGGAAACTTTTTTTTTACCCACTGTACGTCAAACAGTCTTCTTTCCATAGATATCATAGTTAAAGTATTAGATTGACAGATCACGTGACCCCCAATGCTAACGACGGGACGCGCATGGAGACCAGAATAAGAGGGCAATTTGGCCAGTGTTGCCACCAGTTTTAGGAGAAAATCACTACGAAAATTACAAAACAATACCATAAAAATTTTAGCTGCATTTTGGAATCTTTTTAGAGACTTTAAAAAAACGTGAAACGCTTTGCTAGTATGTTTATGGTATGTTTTTGTAATTTTAGAATTAAATGGTATTTTTTCGTAGTGTTTTTATGGTGGCAACACTGGCCAAATTGCCCTCTTATTCTGGTCTCCATCCTTCGCGCCTCGTCGTTAGCATTGGGGTCACGTGATTGAATAATATTAATATATATATATATTTTTTAAATATACAATATATATATTATAAAATTACTATTATAGATTAAATAAAAAATTATAATAATATATATATAATATATATTATTATTAATTATTTTCCAATTAAATATATTACTAAAAATAATGCTTCTTTCCTACAAACTACCACGCTCGCCCACAACGTATCGATACTGATTATAAGAAAAGGCTTACCTATCTGATACGATTTAACACTAAAAAATTATAACAATAGATTATTGTATCGATGAAGCTTAAACAATGACTACTAGGGCGTTTCCATTACTCTTAATCTGTAGCCCCCTTCTCCCCAATAGTAAATTATATTACAAAACACACATATTTAAGTACATAATTGTTAACTCTGACGACCCGTGTGAACATGAACTTTGCCCCTTAAACACAAATGCATTATTTCACACTATACTCACAATTATAAAATATATATTTGATCGATGTTGTTCAAATATTACCCCCTTCCCCCCCCCCCCCTTAAAAATGATTTGCCAATTTTTCATACACCCCTCACGATTTCTCAGTGTTTGATAATAATTGTTTGAAGAAATCAAATATACTTTAAAAGGCTTGCTAAAGAAATGATAATTTATCGATACGTTGGTAGGTAACAATAACTAGGAGTTTCTTTTGTTTTAAAGTTATTGATACTGGAGTCTTATTATTTTTTTAAAGGTAGGGGGGAGGATAAATTGTTCTTTTTAGAATAATGGATATCGTGGCGAAATAAGTGGCACGATTTGATCCAATGATGTGGTCACGGTTTAACGTATGTGAAATGGTATTAAGGAGGGTTGGAGGGTTAAAAAAAATGTGTAAATAAAACCTTTGACAGGCTGCTTTATTGATGGTTTTAAAGACATGATTTAGTGTTCGCGTGTTTATTAATTTACATGCCTATTAATTAAAAACGTAATGATGGTAAAATTTATTTTTTGGAAAAATTTGCTTCCTACGTTTTTATTCATTTATTAAATTTTTGTTTTTTATCATCAAGAAGACATAAGTCTCTCATGCAGTTTTCGGTGGACGTTTGGAGTCAGGATTCAAATATTAAACTTTACCTGAAGACGCTGATGTAATCAATGATATAAGAGGACTTACCTTACACACGAAAACGACCAACTGTAAAAAATAGTGTATAATGTTCCCATGGTTTTTCGGTGTAACGTTACTCTGATATTGGAGTAAGCTAACTAAACTCCAAATATGTGAGCAAAGTCCGCATACAAACGCTTCGTAATCAGCGTAATCATTAATAGCTTGTCGCAAGCGCCATGCGCAAGTAGGATTACTAAAAAATTGCTGGTTATATATCAAAACCGGCATTGAGTAGTCAGTAAAGGGACGCTCATGTAACTAAGGGACAGATTGTCTTTCATGATTTAGTTGCTACGTAAATTTATAAAAGTCCGAAACTCAAATATTTATATTTTTTTCGAGTTATTTTTCTGTCAAATATTTAGGTGGTTCGTCGATAATAAATTAAATTAAGGGTTTACGTCTGTATTATTTTTGCATAAAAATATTACCTAAAATTTAAATGAATAACCTCTCTGACTTTTCTACGACGGCAGACAACATAACAAACATTCACCATAACTCCGAAACCCAAGTATGCTTAAAGGTCGACTTAGGCTCAACTTCAGTCGTCGCAGTATGATATGAAATAATCCAACAATTGAATCCAGCATAAGATATGCACTAACTTAGGACGAAATAGGGTACTTGACAGTATCGCTAAAATACCTTCCAATATTAATTAAATTATAGTTTGAACCCAAATATAACAAACGTATATATTTTTTTTTGCAAAATAAATCTTTAAATAATTAATAAAAATCATTTTAAAATGGCTTTTTTTCATCGGTACGTTACGTGATCACAAACACGTCGATTTGGCTGACGTCAGTAGTATGTATAAACAAACCGGAGTGACGTTTTTTTTTGTTTGTAATTAAACTGGTTTTAATCTAACTTACTATTAAAACAAGAATTATATAGATAATTTGTGGAGTTTTTACAGAAGCGGATAGTTCAAATTTGCTTAAAGTAGATTCCAAAATGGTGTTTCAAAGTTTGTTTATAGTTACTAGTGACATCCCGTGACAGCCACAAAGCGTTTTCGGGAGTGATTTTTCGTCCTAATTTTAAAATTCATTTTTCTCCCTTTTTATGGGGTATTTGAAAAAAAGAAAAAATACGGGTCCAATATTTTTGGCATAAGAATATTTTATGCCAATAAATTTCTTTTAGTCAAATACCCAATTAAAGTAGTTTATTGAAATTTCATGAAAAATACCTTCAAATTCATGCCTTTGGCACCAATACAAGCCAACAGGATATCAATGCCAATCTGTTTGCGCGTAAACATTTCAAAATCGGTAAACCCCGAAACCACTATAGATTTATCCTCGGTCAAGAAGTATTGAGGACCCTCTGCATAGAATCGCCCCAAAGTCGTAAAATTCCTGTGACAGAAGTGACAGTTTGAATAACGTCGCTGAATACGAGTAGGGTTTGTCGTGGACCACTTGACTTGTTAGCGTTTTCTTATGGTGGGTTTTCATTGAAAATGTGATATTTAATATTTGATGTAGATTTAGTTGTTGTTGACTTTTATAGTGAGCAAAACGACAGAAACTGTGTTATGTTAAAGTGATAGCAACTGTGTTGTTATGTTAGAGTTCAGAAATTTATGTAACTGACTTAGACTTCGTCCACAAAATTCATCTTTTGCTAATGCCCTTTGACTTCGTCAATTTTTTGTTCTGTATATCAACAATCTTTGGATACATTGAGTGGATTTAGGTATTTATATGTGAGCTATATTGTTTTTCCAAAAATCTAGAGTTTTATTTTTCTAAACACAAAAGAATGAACATGATCACAAGTAATCTTAATAGTTAACAATTGGGTTGTTTAGGCGACTGTACTCGTTTAAGCTTTCATTCATGTTTTTCTTGCAATAGGTGCTCCAAACGATCCTATGGTCCCATGTTACATGGATTCACCAATCGAGGCTCAGGGTTCAAAAATGAATTTATCTTCATTAACATTTCTGTTGCTATTCAAGACCTAAAACATATCCATTGGTGAATTTAGTGATCTACAGTTGTTTAAAATTTTAGCATCCTGTAAAAACAGGATGCTTAATTCACCGATCTCCGATAATTTCGTTGACGTTTTACTATTGATCTAAAATTCAAAATACAAATCTTGACTTTTCATAAATTAAAATAAACTTCGTCGAAGCATTCAACTTTTATATAAAACCCACTTTAGCATTATCGTTACCTTCATCCACTCGACCCACCACTAAAGATTTCCTATTCATACTATCATAACGGTAATATTTACTCAAAGTGACTGTTCAACTTTGGTCCAAACAAGTATCAATAGGTATAAGTCGAGAAGTGGCACTTGACTTTACCATAAATCCCGTCCCCAAATACCTTTTATAAAGTTGAATAGATTTTGACACCAAGTATAAACAGCGTCACAGAATCTTTTCAAAAGGGCTTGACAAAAAGACTTGAGTCTTGGTGAAGGAATTCGCTACAATTGTGTCAAAGAGGTGTGAAAAGTAAACTTGGCTCCTATCCCTCTCAACTTAGCAACTGTATTCTTATGCTTTTGCAATACCTCTTGGAGACATTTAAGTATTTTATTTTGCCAAAAAATTTTGATGTAAAAGAAAGATTTGAAATTTAGGGAGTGGAGTTCTTTATTTTTAACCTTTAAATACAAGACATAGGTGACCAAAGCACTTCATAACTAGTAATCAGATATTAAAAGAATTTTAAAAGT
Organism: Oedothorax gibbosus; assembly: GCA_019343175.1. NCBI lineage: Eukaryota > Metazoa > Arthropoda > Arachnida > Araneae > Linyphiidae > Oedothorax > Oedothorax gibbosus. The sequence goes on along the minus strand of CM033276.1, from coordinate 26,591,528 downwards.
GGTAAGAAAAAATGCAGCAGTGGTTTTTGATGGTGCAGCAAAGCAATTTTGTTTGTCGCGTCCTAATGAATAAATTTTGTAACATTGAAGGTTTTTTGCTTGGATGTGTTTTGGAATTTTCAGATGTGTGCAAATGAAATTGGGGAATCTACTCAGTAAACAAATTACTGTAAGATTACAGCACATTTTACGGTTATTTTTCACATCACAGTGTTGTAATGTTGATTTTACAACAAGTTGGTGTTTTCTTGACTTACAGAGTCACATGAACAAATACTCCAAACAGCGTTTAAACGTAGAAGATGGGTGCATCCAAGCACTGCCAGTGAATCAAACGTTTTTGCTGGTACCACACACAACAAATGTTACATCATATGCAAATCCACGGCACAGGGAGATGACAGAGCACTTGGATGGTAAATCAGAAGGTATTTACAGTGCAAGATTTTTGGTGGAGCAGAAATGCAATTTTGTTTTCCAAATGACAGTGAAATGATGGAACATTGAATTAATATAATAAAGACTACGTTTCACCACAAACCTACTGCATTTGAAGAGTACAGGGGAAAAACCGCTTTATTTCGTTGAAAACTTTCCTCATCACGCATCTTTGGCGATAATAGCGTGTGATCGCCTAAACTGGTGTAAGGAAACCAGGATTTTGTTGTGCATTTTCTCTCACTGCAACCCTGAAATTCAGTTCCGCGTTTTATTCAAAAGACTGTGTTTATCATCATGTGAAGCTTTAAAAATAAAGTACGATTGATCGAAAATCACGAATTTTTCTAAAACAATTAAGAGAAATTTTAAGATTCGCAAATTAATTGAAAAGTCCTAAACCAAGACTTTTCTACCTACCGAGATTAACCAAGGAGACGGCCTTGGTAACGCGATGCACATTCCGACGCTTGGACCAAGCGAAGAAGAAAGAGAAAAACCGGTTTCCTGTCGCCAATGTCCGCCAAGCAGATACAATTACGGAACTACTCCTAATAAATAAAGCGGTTCTTCCCCTGTACTCTTCATTTATTTACAGAGTTTGAGATGGGTATACTGAAACAAAAGTGACGTGTTTTTTGTGTGTAATTTTCAAGTTAGTTGCAAATGAAACCGGGTCACCTACCAAACAACTATATTCCATTACCAATGAGCCTAATACCGCTAATTTAAGTGTCTCTCTCAACAGTGTGACCAGCATTATCAGCATTAGTCCATTTCGATAACCGTCCAACGATCCTAATTCCCCGAACCACGAGCCATAAATTAATGGAGGAGTCCCTTCTCATGTTAACACTCCATTTTTCCGTCACGACATTGGGGAAATCACATTTTTTTTCTCTCAATATTAATGTCCGTCATCAGTCAACTATCGAAGTTTTATCTATAGATTTTTTGGTGTTTTTTATATAGACGATCTACACGACGAAACACGTGGTTTTTGATTAGGGGGTATTTTTGAGTTATTTTTGAAATTTCATTGTTAAATGGTTTTGTGCTTTTCTTTCATATAGGAACATATTGGGTTTTTTTAACTACACAGTTAGAACCATGCTTCAATGGTATGGAACCATTGATCCAATGACAATTCGCCTCTAAACCAATAAGAATTTCAACTATCAATGAAGCTATGGCATGAAGGAGCAATGAAGTCTAAAAACCCCTCGAGAGATTTTGAAAAGCGAGGTTCAGTATTTAACATGGATCCATATTTAAAAATGGAGCCGTACAATTTTCATGCCATCAGATTTTTGTTCCTACTACATTGCTCCTTTGATCTTTTACTCCATCATTCAATAGACCGCTTGGATTTTGCTAAGTAAATTGAAGTATTAACGAAATGCTAAATAAATTCTATTTATTTTAACACTCCAAACTATTTCAACAATGGGAAATGTTAAAAAAAAATACAACTCTTTAAATGGTTAACATACCGATATTTGAAATTTTGGTGAGGGAGACCGGGGCAAGTTTTTCATGTTTTTTTTTTTTCTTTTTGATATTGTTGACTGTGGTTCTAAATTACGACGCCCGTCGCCAATAGCCCTCGTGTAGCTCTAGTGCGACGATAATTCAAACTTACCTACCTATCTACCTTTTTGATATAGCATTCTTTGATTTTATTTATTTTGAAGAAAAACAAGATATCAATTCTTGTTGGCTACTGAGTGTTGGTTTATAAACCAAGCAGCAAGTTGCCGCCCCCTAACTGATCATTTCCAATATAATACCTATTGAAAGCTTACTAGATTGTAAAATTAGCCCAGTTCTTTCTTAATTTTCAGCTTATACATTAGAGCCAATATATTCGTTAGATATAATAGATAAAAAATAATAAGATTTTCTTCTCGTTCTCATCCTTGTTTTCGATAACGACGTAGGTTAAGAGAGCAAATTTTTATCAAGAGAAGTACGGAGAAATTGTCCATAATTTGCCCACTGATATTGTTTTTGAGGATTGAAGAGTAGTTAATTGGTTATTGCCTTATTTGTTGACAGATGACTAGAGTATATGCAAAATTGAATACTTTTTTTTATTTGGAAATTTATCGAATGGAATTTCTTATTGAATACTTTGCAACAAATATTTTTCTACAATTAAAGTAAAATATACGTAAGTAAAAATGTTGACCAAGTAATAATAAAACAAACAAATCATTATTTATTTTATGTATCGATCCTATTTCTTATTTGTCCTATTCGTATAATATTTTGATTCGTTTATTAACTTATGAAGTTATGGAGCCTGTCGCATTAATCTTTCATTCGAACGAACACAGAAGTTCTACCTGTAATACCCTAAAAAACCCTACCTACCCTCTAAAAAAATTAAAAATTTATATATTTTTAATATTAATTTGAGATAGTTTCAAATAGAAAAAAAATATCATCAATAAATTCAAACGTAAAAAAAAAGTATGAAAACAAAGAGCTTTTCTGCTTATAAGCCTTGCCGATCACTGTCCTTCCAAAGTTGTTTCCTTACATTAACGCATTGCTAGCAGAAAAAAAGTCAAATGACGCAAATTTAAAACATCTTTCAACCGAAATTAAATTGCAAAAGATGCTAAAGGGTTATTTTTTAAAAAAGTTTTTAAAGCAAAAATCGTAAGTGTTTAAAAGAATTTCAGGATGCAGATTACTTTAAGGGTCCAAGTTAGATTTTAAAATCAATTATTATTAATATAGTTTACTTAAAAGACATTTTACAATCTTTACTTATAAAAACATTTATATTTAAACTTAATTTTTTTTTTAAATATAAGAGCAACTTTAAATAAAATAGTTGTTTTATAAAAAATATTCTTCATTTTCCAGTTTTCCTAGATCATCTACTGGACAGTGCCTTTATTATTTTGCTAAAAAAAAATTTTTAGTTTTTACGGTTCGTAATTTAATTTGTCTTCCAAATTTTCCATTTCATTTTAATAACTTTAACTATTAATCAAAATATCAGAATTTGGACAACAAATGGGGATATATACTTTATCTAAAGTTACATAAAAATTATTTTTTAAGTCTTTAATTGATATTCTTTTTTTGTCATAAACTTCCTCCTACCACCACCAACTAAACAAGATCTATAAGAGATTTCCAACCAAAAACATCCTGTGTTGACGTCAAAAAAATCATGACCAAATCGAGGCTACCATGTTCGACAGATTCATTTTTAGCGATAAACTGTCGAAACGGCCGCGTCGTGTCGACGGATTTACGACTTCCAAGAAACCGTATCAGTTATCACCAAATTTTCTCGATTATCTCGTTTTTTGCTGTTAATGAAACGTTTTCGACAAGAATTTTTATGGGATCTGTTGATAGGGTGCTTGGTTGAGTTGAATTGAACTAACGTCGAGCTACACGAGGGATATTGGCGACGGTGTCGTAATTTAGAACCAGAGTCAAGTGACGAGCCGATGCGATATCAGAAACAGTCCCAACGAAACTCTTGTATAGGAGACGTCGTACGAGGCGCTTGCAATGGCCGGGTCTGAACCTAGGAACCTATCACATGCAAGGCAGTGTGGTTATCAATCAAGTAGTGGCAATGCTAGGCAAAGCTGAATTTTGAAAAATATGCTAATGTATTTGGTTGCTTGGTTGGTAGACATATTTTCAGGCTTGTGTGCTTGGTCACAGAGACCCGCTTATAAGCCTTCGTCAAGAAGGATGGCACGACATACACACACATACAAGACAGATGCTGCCATCTAACGCCACCTCCACAATTTAACATGTCCACCAGACCCGTATAAGCTGTCAAGAAGGGACGACTCACCACATAAGAATCCATTCGACCACATTAGAATGGAAAACCTAGTTCGTCAGAGGGGTCCTAAAGAGATGCTGCACTCGAATCTTGAAAAATATGCTAATGTATTGTTCCTGGTGACAGACATACCTCAGGACTGTTGCTGGTCACAGAGACCCGCTTATAAGCCTTCGTCAAGAAGGATGGCACGACATACACACACATACAAGACAGATGCTGCCATCTAACGCCACCTCCACAATTTAGACATGTCCCCGAAGGGGAGGGAAATAGTCTCCAGGGACCTGTACCCGTGGTAAACTGCGCAATGACCGACCACAGGACTTTCGGACCCAAAGATTTAACGGGCACGTACTCCGCATATACTCGGTGGGTCTTCAGTGGTACCGGGACTATCGCGGGACCTTCCGATCTCGAGACCGAGACGCTGACCACTAGGCTCCCCACAGCCCCTATACTAATGTACAATACCAATGGAAAAGCCTTTAATATTGCCACTACTTAATTTAAAACAGCAAATAAAACCGTGGGTGCTGTTTTTGCTTCCATCTCTTATGAAAGGTCCAAATGACTCGAAATTGCCACTGTGATCATATACACCGTAATATGGCGAAAATTACCATGACGATTGACAATGTGTGTTTGTATGCCTGTTAAACTTAGTCATATAACCTCAACTACAAAATATGTACAGAAGTGTAATACAATTAATGCGGAATGGAAGGGGTACCGGGTTGCCAAACCAAAGTTTTCTCTCTATGTTAATCCAATGGAAAAAAATAATTTTCTCAGACAAATTACACCGGGTTATACTCCTGCTTTCACTCAATTTCTTTAATTTTCTAATTTAAAAAACAACTCATGTCTTATAAGTTAAAGTTAGATATAAACTGCCAAACACATGAAATTGAGGGTTGGGACACACCACGAACATATGTCAAGCTCTGTGGACTAAAAAAACTAGAATAAAAAAAAAACACCTTGCATATTTTTTTTTCTGTTCTGTACTTCCTATAAACTGTATTCTTATTTTTCCCAAGTTACTTTGTTTTTAAAAGCCTATATTACTTTTAAAACTGTCGGAGACAAGAATGGTTCGTTTTTTCGCGATTGACTCGTAACCAACTTAAGTGTTGTCACATAAAAACTAGATTGCCATAACAAAATTCGTATTTTTTTTTCGTGTTTGAAGACTTCATAAATATGAAGCAAGCAGCGCTAAACAACAGGGACTGCTATCTGGTGCTCATTAATTTGTTTATTTGGCGATCACCTTAACGATAAGACAGTGATGATGCGTTAAGGTTGGCGCAGTGGGTTGCCATATCCGAACATTGTCGGTCGTCAAACTTAAATAAAAAATATAATTGAACTGTGATAACCATATTTTTTATACAATTTTTAAATTTTATCAGTTTTGAAATATTTAAGATCATTAAAAGTTGGTACTTTGACATTTATAATGGTTTCAGTATGTATTTGTGGTATTGATTTTCTTTAAAAAGTAGCCAAATTGGCGGTTTTTGGCCACCATAGTAGTCCTGTCGAGGCGACATAGTTTCTTAGTTTTGTAACTTGCAGAAGGGTTATCAGGTGTTGAAAACAAACTGCGCACAGCTTCCCGTGTTTACCCTTTCCGTTGACGGATTAGATAGAAAACGGAGCCGCATTATGAAAAATAAATAACTATATGAAGAAATATAACATACATTTTATAATGAAGAGGTTTGAGAAAATTTTATTTTATATGGCCTATGTGTTAAAATTTGGAGAAAAATTAAATGCAATATAAGGCATGAGAGCCCAGTCGTAAAGCACATGCCTAGCATGCGAAAGGTCCCGGGTTCGGGTCCGGGCATTGCCATAATTACTGCGTCACTTGACTGTAGTTCTAAGTTACGACGACCGTTGCCATTAGCCTTCCTGTAGCTTTAGTTCGACAATAATTAAAAGTAATCTAACCAAAATTACTGCCGACCTATAAAAGCTTTGTCTAGCTAAATCATAGATATCATAATTAAAGTATTAGATTGGCTGATCACGTGACCTCCAATGCTAACGACGGGGCGCGCATGGAGGCTTTTTTGGAGGGCTTAATGGCCAGTGTTGCTGCCACTTTAAGGAGAAAAATACTACGGAAAAAATACTATTTAATTCTAAAATTACAAAAAAAAAAAAAAAATACTAGAAAAGGTTTTAAGTCACTATAAATATTCCAAAATGCAGCTAGTATTTTTACGATATTTTTTTTGTAATTTTAGAATAATTCTAAAATAAATTCTAAAATTAAGTTAAAAGTTTAGTTATAAAGTTTAAAGAGCATATTAGTATTTTAGAATAATTCTAAAATTACAAAAAAATATCGTAAAAATACTAGCTGCATTTTGGAATATTTATAGTGACTTTAAATCCTTTTCTAGTATTTTTTTTGTAATTTTAGAATTAAATAGTATTTTTTCCGTAGTATTTTTCTCCTTAAAGTGGCAGCAACACTGGCCATTAAGCCCTTCAAAAAAGCCTCCATGCGCGTTCCGTCGTTAGCATTGGAGGTCAGCCGATCTAATACGACTGTTAGAAATCAGAAAAGTGAAATTCGGGAAAGTCCCCTTTCAAACGGGCAAAATACCGTTTGAACGGGGAATCCCCCTTTTTTCAGGTCAAGTACCTTTTTGCGCGCATGCGCAGTAGTAGCACCTAGTAATATTTCTGTAGATTTTCTTTTTAGAACCAATTTAGATTTCGTAGAAGTAGGCTGCTTGCATGCAGCTCTTTAGATCAAATATATGTAATCTTGTATGTTTCCGTGATAACTGTGCTTAATGTGTTGTGCTTAATCGTCCAAATAAACCTTCTACAAAGTAGCTTGTAGACTATAGTTATTCAACACCAAGGCAACGGGTAGTTGCCGCGAACCCAAGCAACACAATTTTTACATAGTGGCGTCCGCGAATATAGGTCAGGGTGTTGAACTCGAAATGGATGAACTAGGCAAGTTAAAAGCCCAACGCAAAAATCTCAGAACTGCATTTACGATCACCAACAAGAAAGTAGAAACTGAATTCGCCAAAAAAGAAGAAATAGACATAAAAAACTTAGCGTTACTTCAAGTTCAACTAACGGATAAGTTTCTATAAAGTCCCCTTTCAAACGGTATTTTGCCCGTTTGAAAGGGGACTTTCCCGAATTTCACTTTTCTGATTTCTAACATCCTCCCCCCCTTTTGAGGGATTGCCATCACTCAAAACCACATCATAGTTAAGCCGGCAAAGTCTATCAGGTATCTTAACCTGTCTACCTGAACGTGTACACACTTTCATTAAACAAGCCGAGTCTTTCTGGGACTTTAACTAGTCGACCTGATCTCGTTATTTTATTTTTAATGACTTCATTAGTTTCTGTATCAATGTCCACATTGGTGCGATTAGTTGCAACGTCACCAGAATTTACAATTTCACTCCCGTTATTTACAATAGGCACTTCCAGTGGGTAAACACGTTGCACTGGTCTAATCATTTCAGAGTTCTTACATTTTAACTTTAAGGTACGGACCTTGCCGTCTCTACCTGGAAGTAAACTAATAACCTTTCCCAAAGGCCACAACAACCGTTTTTTTAACGGATCTTCTACAATCACAATTTCCCCTACTTGAAAATCGTGCCCCGAGTTTCCCTTGCGTTTCTGACGTAATTGGCTTAAGTATTCTTTTCTGAATCGGGATCTTAAATCTTGCATTAACTTATTACGATATTTGATTCTTTTCTGAAACTTAGAGAATTCACTTAAATCCAAATCTAGGGTTTCATACGAAGATCTTCCACTTAAAAACAAACTAGGTGTTAACGGGATCATATCGTCAGCGTCTTGAGAGATGTACGTTAACGGTCTTGAATTTATTACGGCTTCACAATCGCAAAGAACTGTTAGAAGTTCCTCATAATTTAAAACTGAATTACCTAATGTACGTCGTAACAATTCCTTGATTAGCCTCACTAATCTTTCCCAGAATCCTCCCCACCAAGCAGCTGTAGGGGGATTAAATTTCCATCTAATGGGTTTAATCTCAGTTTCTCGCGTTATTTTAACCCAATCTAGATTTTTTAACTCGCGATTGGCGCCGACAAAATTTGTCCCGTTATCGGTGTAAACTATTTCTGGCCTTGTACGACGTGCGATAAACCGTCTTAGAGCCAGCAAAAAACAGTCGGTAGACAAAGAACTTACTAACTCTAAATGTACCGCACGATAAATAGCGCACGTGAAAATGACTATCCACACCTTAGCTCCTTCTCTGGTAAACAAAGGTCCTGGAATAAACCTCCAATCTTCTACATTGGTAATCTCTTTTATTTCTTTTACCCTATTTGTTACGAAAACTGACCAATTTCCGCACTTTTTGATCCACCATAATGCTACCGATGAATCAGACCAATAAGTTACCTTAATTTCTGACAAATTCATGGCATGAAGTATTGAATTCGTAAGTCTAGCTCCAATGCAACATGCAAGTAACTCTAATCTTGGACAACTCAAGTTTTTCAAAGGGGCTAATCTCGACTTGGCCCTTATGAGTGTTACTCTAACTTCTCCGTTTGCCACTGTTCTTACAAAAACACATGTAGCATACGAGACTTTACTGGCATCGACAAAAACGTGCAACTCAGATGTGTCATTTAACATGATATAGCGTGGCAAAGTTACATCTCTTAACAAATGAATCTCATTTAACCATTTAAGAAATTTTTGTACAACATCTTTAGGCAATTCTGAATCCCAAGACAGTTTCAACTTCCAAGTATCTTGTAGCAACAGTTTGGGAAGCAATGTAGCCGGTGATAAAATGCCATTAACATCAAAGACTTTTTGAATTTTGGACAAAACTACCCTTTTTGTAATTTGTGTCTCATTTGTAACGGCTTCTAAATTAATATTGCATCTTAAGGTATCATCATCTAAATTCCATAACATTCCTAAAACCGAGGCATCTCCAGTATGCTGAGAAACCAATTTACAGGCTACATTACTCTGCCACCCTCGTAAGTTGAAACATGCCTTTGACATTATCAACATAGACTTTTCAATAAAAGTTTCTTGTTCATTTACATTATAAACACCACTCACGCAATTATCAACATAAAAAGAACTCCTGAGTTTTTGTGTAATATCCTTAAAATCAGTATCACTATTTTCCAAAACATGATGAATAGATGCACTTAAAACAAAAGGACTTGCGTTTAAACCAAATACCAAACGACAATGTCTGTACACCTCCTTTTTATCAGAAGGATAGAAAAATCTAAGATAATCTCTATGTTCATTTGTTATTGACAACTCAAGAAAGGCGCGTTCAATATCAGCACTTAAACCTATGGGATACAACCTAAATCTATCAATTATATCAGGTATTAATTCTATTAAGTTGACACCTGTATACAAACAATCATTTAAAGAACATTTGCCTTTTTCTCTTGAAGAGGCGTCAAAAACTGGCCGAATTTTTGTAGTCTCGCTGCTTAATTTAATTACCGGTCTATGGGGTAAGTAATGACAACCATTATCTAACTCATTCTCAGGAACCCGTTCAATGATATTTAATTTCTCCCAATTTTGAAATACTGCCTGATAATCCTCAAGGTAGTTATTACTTTTAGCTTTCATAATCATACTTCCATGTCGTTTTAAAGTCAAATTTTTATTATCAGGTAACTCAGTCAAATCATTTCTAAGGGGTAATTTTATATTATATCTTCCATCAGGTAAAATAGTTAAATTCTGCTGAAAATCCTTTAAATAATCATTAGTTACCAAACCTTTACGATCCCGCTCCACAGGATTTTCTATTCCTATCTTTTCAAGTTCCCATAGATCATTTACAGACACACTTTTAGCATGTAAAGAAAATGAAGTCACAATATTATTGTTACAATGCAATGTATCATCTTTTTGACCTAAAATAGACCACCCAATTTCTGTCTCAACAGCGGTTATACCATTTTTTAAATCTACTACGCGACCCGACAATATTCTAGCAATAACATCGGCTCCTAGTATTATCTTAATTTCCTCTTCTTTGGAAAAGGAATCACTAATTTCTATATTTCTACTTTCCAAATCTTTCAACAGATCTGGGTCATTTATTCGAGGAATGAAGCCGCACAAAGTATCTTGTGTTATGACCTCCACCGAATAGAATTTATTACCTAATAAATCGCCGATCTCAACCGAGTAAACTGGGTGAATCTTCGCTTCTGTTTCTCTCCCGCCAAAAAGATTATGAATTAACTTCTCGGTTCTAAGTGGTTTTCCGCCTAGCTCCTTGAGTAATGCACTATTTGCGTACGATCGGCTACAACCAGAATCAATGAGAGCTCTTACTTTTGTGTTCGTCCTTGAACTTTAATCGTTACGCAAAGAGTCTGCAAATAAATTCTTTTTTCACAACTATTCCTTATACTACTGGAATAAAGTGAGACTTCGGAATTGGGTGCACTATTTACAGTCGGCTTTTCTAGAGGTTTTTTATTACACATAATGTCATAGTGAGGTTGTGAACAAGCGGAACATTTCAATTGAGACTTAAAAGGGCAATTTTTACTTCTATGATTAGTTTTAATATTTAAACATGTAAAACATGCATTTTTACTAGATAAAATTTTTAATTTTTCCTCTACGCTCATTTTCTTAGCAGCAAAACACTTAAAATTTTGGTGATTGGTTTTTTCACACCATACACAAGGGGCTTTCTTACCTGGGTTCGGCATGCTTACCAGGGCTGAGGCAGTGGAATGACAGTTATCATTTTGAACAACTTGTTGTTCTCTTTTGTGAGGTAGATTTGCAGCAAACCCCGTCCGAGAGAGTTCCACCATTTCTTCTCCTTGAACTTCTTGGCGCAAAAAAATCATTAAGTTCTTTAATGACCTGTTGCTCCCTTCGGTGTTGTCTTCCTGGTAGTTTCTACTCCGTTCCCAGGCCATGAGGACTTCTTCCGGGAGACAGCTTTCCACGAGCGGTGCCAGGAAATCGGAGAACTTTTCCTGGGTCCTCTTCAAGGTCTCCAAGGCACGCAGCTTTCCTTCCAGTTGGTCGTAGAGGCCTGCAAGATCCGTCTTTACGCGACCCGAGACGGCGTTCTTCATAACCATAGATAGTAGATCCCGGACGTAGATCTGCACCAGCAAATCTTCCCGGCCGAACCTCTCCCGGAGCTGGGCCACTGCATTTGGATAGTTGGCCGCGGTAGCAGGGAAACTTCTGATCAGCCTTTCTGCCTTGGATTTGGGCTCCATAGCTGCGACAAGGTATTGCATCTTATCCTCATCGGAAATAGTTCGGTCTTCATGAACTTTCTGAAATTGGCTCCAAAAGGACAAATACTCTTTCGGATCGCCGTTGAACTTCTGAAGTTCCATTCTGGGAAGTTTAAACTGTCTTTGCCTATCAACAGCCACTTCAAACTTTCCCCTACTTTTTCAAGTAGGGGAAATTGTGATTGTAGAAGATCCGTTAAAAAAACGGTTGTTGTGGCCTTTGGGAAAGGTTATTAGTTTACTTCCAGGTAGAGACGGCAAGGTCCGTACCTTAAAGTTAAAATGTAAGAACTCTGAAATGATTAGACCAGTGCAACGTGTTTACCCACTGGAAGTGCCTATTGTAAATAACGGGAGTGAAATTGTAAATTCTGGTGACGTTGCAACTAATCGCACCAATGTGGACATTGATACAGAAACTAATGAAGTCATTAAAAATAAAATAACGAGATCAGGTCGACTAGTTAAAGTCCCAGAAAGACTCGGCTTGTTTAATGAAAGTGTGTACACGTTCAGGTAGACAGGTTAAGATACCTGATAGACTTTGCCGGCTTAACTATGATGTGGTTTTGAGTGATGGCAATCCCTCAAAAGGGGGGGAGGATGTTAGAAATCAGAAAAGTGAAATTCGGGAAAGTCCCCTTTCAAACGGGCAAAATACCGTTTGAACGGGGAATCCCCCTTTTATCAGGTCAAGTACCTTTTTGCGCGCATGCGCAGTAGTAGCACCTAGTAATATTTCTGTAGATTTTCTTTTTAGAACCAATTTAGATTTCGTAGAAGTAGGCTGCTTGCATGCAGCTCTTTAGATCAAATATATGTAATCTTGTATGTTTCCGTGATAACTGTGCTTAATGTGTTGTGCTTAATCGTCCAAATAAACCTTCTACAAAGTAGCTTGTAGACTATAGTTATTCAACACCAAGGCAACGGGTAGTTGCCGCGAACCCAAGCAACACAATTTTTACAACGACTGTGGTTTTAAATTATGACACCGCTCGCCAATAGCTTTCGTGCAGCTCTTGTGAGTAGTTAATTTCAACTCAACTCAACTAAAATCAATGTAAACATTATTCCCAGTAGGTAAGCGCCGACGCGGCGGCGCAACGGTTAGCGAACTAGCCTTTGGAGCCTCTGGGTTCGGGTTCGAATCCCGGAAAGGCATGGCATGGATGTTTGTGTTTGTCGAGTATATGCGGAGAACGTGCTCGTTAAATCTGTTGGGTCCGAAAGTCCTGTGGTCGGTCATTGCGCAGTTTACCACGGGTAAAGGTCTCGGGAGACGATTTCTCTCCCCTTCAGGGACATGTCTAAATTGTGGAGGTGGCGATTCCCGCCTTCGCCCCGGGTGTACTTTCTTTTCTCTGTGACAGTAAAAATTCTTTCTGTGTCTGTCTTACTTGATGAAGGCTTATATAAGCGGGTCTCTGATCAAGCACACAAGCCGGAATATATATGTACCTACCCCTACTAGGTAGGTGACCACAGTTACTATGGGAGAATTTGGGTACACTGTGACGTACGTAGTCATTCTATCTGTTGAGACCATTGTCTTGACTCTACGTAAGTTGTTGCTATAAGGTGGCATTAGTTCCCAGTTCAGGAGTTAGCCTGTTCACTTTGACCGCATTTCAAAAACCGAGTCCGTCATCGACACCACTAATGCTCGTGTAGCTCTAGTGCGACGGCACTATTCCAACCATATCTATTTTCTTTGAGTTGAGTTCAATTATTGTTGAACTAGAGCTACACGAGAGCTATGGACAATTACAGCGTTTTCCACAAACATATTTATTCGATTAAGCATATTAAAAAACCTCTAAAACACAAGTATATCTGGTTTTAAAGATGTATTTATTTTTAAATTCATTTTTAAAGTTAATGATACGTCACTCACTGCTAAACCTCTCTTAGCATAACAGATGACATCACGGTTAGCTTTTTTTTGTTCTTGGCGTGTTATTTCGTATCACGTTCACTGTATCGCTTTTGAAACTGTGAAACGTGCTTTCATCCTTATCAAACTCTTAAAAAGTTATGCTATTTTACAGAAACATGTCATGTTCATTCCAGTTAATTTCTTCAAACGTTGAACGATTTCACTCGACTATTCCGATCAGATCCAACAGTCAATAGTTCTGCAATAGCTCATACGCGCTCTAGTGTGTGTATTATTATAACTAACAACCATACTTTGGTTACAAATAATATTGTCTTCTTCTTTTAATGAGGTTTCGCAGAAATTGTAAGGTTTACTAATTTATAAAGTGTATTACAGCATAGATCGAAACATCGCCAAAAACATAACAGTTGACGTCAGAGCTGTTTTCAGTGACGTACATTTTCGGCAAATTTCAAATGCATTTTTTGTTGAAATTAAACATATTTGTGAATATTTAACCTTACATTCGGCATCTGCAGCTTCTAATGTACCAGAAAAACACATATATTATGAATTTCGCGTTTCATGCAACTTGTCCATTGTCGACGCACGTCGTGATTTGGAACCACAATCAACTGACGTGCCGACACCTGAGTAGGTTTAGTTTAGTTTGAATTATCGTCGCACTAGAGATACACGAGGGCTATTGGCGACGGGCATCATATTTTAGAACCACAGTCAAGACACGTGCCGACACCTGAGTAGGCACCCCAAACAACTTTTTGGAGTGACATCGTAAGCAGAGTCGGGAGTTTGAAGCATATTTTACATGCACTCCTTCTATACGGAGTATTATTCGTCAGACTTTTTTGGCTGCACAGATAGTTTATAGCAGTTGTTTTTGCAATTCCCGCTCCCGAACCTAGGACTAATCCCATGCAAGGCAAGCGCCTTACCGACTGGGCTCCTCAGCCCTCAAATCTGTTTGCGTTTCTTTCTAATTACCATGATTAGCTGTCTAAAGTGCAACTACACTGTTAAAAATTTGGTGCTAGGTTTCACCATGATATTGGTTGGTTTCACCATGATATTGGTTCCTAGTAGCTGCAACGGCTGAATGGTGAAATGTTTCACCTTTTTTTCGGTGTTTGGTTGAACCATTTTTCTGGATTTGGAAACAAAAACCTGAGAAATGGTTCAACCGAATACCAAAAATATGGTGGAACGTTTCACCATTCAGCCGTTGCAGCTACTAGGAACCAATATCATGGTGAAACCAAGCACAAAATTTTTAACAGTGTAAATTAAAACAAGGGATGCTTCATAATTTATATACAAGAACAAGCGTCCCATAAAAATTAATATTAATCCCCCATTAGTCTATATTTCTTCTGTTCTCGATACTCCCCTCAAACATACTAAAACTATCCAATCCGGATCTGTCATCAGAACATACAGAAGTAGAGGGGGCCGGTGCAGAATAAAAGACGGGGGGCGCGGTGCCCCTGTCACTCGTTGGTAATTGGCCCTGTCACATGGGGAAACGGGATGAGCGCCCTTGTACTTAGGAATGGTTTAGGGTATATTTCAGGAATATTGACTCTTTGTGGGAGTTATTTTTAAGATTTCAAAGCAAGGACTACAAATTTGATGGTATTTTTTTCAGCACTAACGTCATCACTTTCCATTGCAGAGTACAAAGGATTCCATTTGGTAGGATGATGTGTTTGAGTTTTATATATGGACTTATACACGGAATATGAACTTTCAATTTCATATTATAACGTAATGCGAATAGTATACTCAACAGTAGAGTTAGAATTGGTTTTCTTCAGGTGACATAATTCCTTCCAGCTTTCATTCCAAATTTTTCTTTGATCGATGCTCCGATTGATGCTCTGTTTCCACGTGAGATTGACTCACCAATCGAGTCTTGAGAAAGAATTTATTTTCATTCAGTATTTATGTTGCCACTCATGACCTGAAACAAGCTCATGTAAGGATCATTAAAAGAAAATTGCAAAAGCTAAACTCTATGAGCCAGGCTGAAAAACAATTGTCACAGATTCATAAAGATCGACAGAGATGGCAGGAGAGTCTACAAAGTGGTAATGGTAACTCTACAGATATGCAGCTAAAACTATGCCACTTCTTTGAGTGTCCAGCTATGAGTGTTAATCTAAGTCTGTGTCCTGACTACGACATCAAATGCCACACATGCAACAAAACTTGGCGACTTGGCAGAGTCAGCCACATGCTATTGCATCGCTTGGCGCCCTTGGCGGTTGCCAAGTTTTGTTGCATATGTGGCGTAGTCAGGACACCCTAAAATAAATAGGTGTCTTGCCGTCATTGATAGAAATCTATGACGATAATATCAAGCAAATGGCAGAAGAAGTAATCAGGAATCATGGATCCATTTGATTCGGATACGTCATAGGCATGACAAAAAAAATTTCAAATTTTTATCTTCACATGAGAGTGACCGATATTCAATATGATAAAAGAAACCATCGATCTATTTCGTAAACGATTCCAAAATATTTCTCCCCTTTTCCAAACAATAATTCAATCTTTTTCCAAGCAGTTACAAAATAAATAGTGGTTAAATTCTTAACCCTAAGATTATACCCAGGTGTCATTCGTAACGCCAATGGGTAAAAGGGCGCACCCTTCTTGATACCCCCTTTACCCCCAAGGGCCATGAAAGAATAAAGCCATCAATGGAACAAGACAGCAATGGATATGTTGACATGGCAAAGGAAAGTTCCTGTCAAGGTTTTTCTTTGGTATCTTTTAAACCACCCGACTGATCAACGCATTTTTTTTTTCATTTGAGAGTTGGGAATTAATAGTGCCAGAACTTTTTTTCATTCGAAAACAAGCTCAGTACGATCTTTTGATGGAAAATGTGTGCAAGGAGGTGATGTGTTGTTTCAGTTAGGTTTATTTGATATTTTTGATTGGAAAGTATGTGTGCAGAGGGCGCTATATTTGGAAAGTTGGCTTACGAACTGCTGGCATTATCGCTTAGGCAGTGTCAGATGGCACTGTGTTCTAAAAAATACCAACGTTACTTGCTAACATTTTTTCGCTCTGTAATACCGAAATCAACACGAATATGCAATAAAAAAGTTAATGTATTTAAAAAGTAAAGTGCATTTTATTTACAGTTACGTTTTAAATCGTATAAACTATTTATTGAAGTGGGCGGGAATCAAAATTCTATATAAAGATAACATTATAGATAATTTGAAATTAACTAGAAATCGTCTCCAGTCCTACATACTCTTTTGACACTTTATCCTTCAGTTAAAATTACTCCAATAAACCACGACCCATTAGCGAAAGGATAAATTCCTTAAAATATGAATTGTTAAATGTAAAATGGGAACAAGAGTCTCCAAATTTTTTATGGAATTTTTGCACAAATTCTCTACTATGGTCTTATTAAAAAAAAACTCGAAAAAAACTAAGTGAACATTATCTCAAACAAGATAATAGTTTTTCAAACATCAAAGTAAATGAACACGAATTGTTTCAATGACAGTTCTCTCTAACGAAATTAATTGCAAATATCAAAAGCATGAATGAAATCTTTTTATTTTTACCCTTATAGTCATTCAACAAGACCTTATTTGATTAGGAATAGACGCTATACATTAATTGAAGGGTGCAGTTTCACAACTCACATTCTCCAAAGTATAACTAAGATATAGGGGCCGCCTGTTTATTAGCGACATTTGAGTATTGTAAATTCAATTGGGTGAAGTCGCCAATGAATGAACTGGACCCTATGTTTTAGTTATACCTTGGATAAAGTGAGTTTAGCAACTACGCCCTTCAATTCTCACCCCAATATCCGGATTACTCTATAAGTACAGCAACAAAAAGAAAAAAAAGCCCAAACTCTATTTTCATTTATCATCTCTCTATTATATCACCAATACCTTGAAATCAACCCTAACTCAGTTACAATCTCATCATTCCCGTGATCCTCTTCAACCAACACCCTCTGATTGGTCCACACATGTACGAAATGAACCCCGATTGGTCCGTTTAAAGTATGTGACGTCTCATCACTGGACCATCTGTGTATGACTCCGCTAACGGTTACAGTGGAAAAGATGAGAATCACAAGTGCTCTGTCAATATTAGAGCTGGAACCTATTGTGTGAGGGGGTGGGGGGATCAGTTTTTCTATAGCTTATGATAACAAGAATTTGTATTAGATGGGGGTGAGAAAGTAATATGGCCAATTTTGTTCGATGCGTTTGCTCTGATCTTTTTGAGCCTGATTCTTTTTCCATTTGATATAAGGATTTTTGGGCGAAATTGAAGATTATGATCTGACAATGATAATATTTTGAAGAGCTTATTTTGGAATGTTGGAGTTTCTCCGGAGTTATTGCAAAAAACTTTTCTTCCCCAATTGAAAAAAAAATGTGAAATAGAAATGATGGTTAACGACTGGTGGCACAACTAAAGAGCAAATTGAAGTGGATAAAAGAACTTTTTCTTTAATTATAAACTCGATTCCAGAACTGTTGTTGTAGGAAGATATCTGACAGCTTCAAAGTTTCAGCTTATACAGTAGAATTATTTAATAAAAATACAAATTTAAAAATTGTCGACCATCAAAGGTTCAGCAAGGTTAGTCCAAAAAATTGCAAATTATTTAACAGTCTCCAATAACTATCGAGATTCTTCTTGAATTCTTCTACTCTCTTTGAATACACAACATAATCTTCTAAAACATTCCACTCATAATTACCTCCATTGTGAAAAGAATATTTTTTAACATCTTTTTTTTAAAAAAAAAAAAGATTGTTTTAATTTAGGACCAGGTCTTCTGGTTCAACTATTTAAGTCCTCTCTGCGCTTTAGAATTTAAATAACTAAAAATAAATCACATCTTGGTCTTTAATTTTCCAGGGAATACTTGTTTAAAGACCTAATCTAAGATACTCGACATCTGATATATATAAACTCTTAATAATTAATTATATTAAAAGCCGCTAAAAATTATACCTGTAAAAGTTAAATTCTAAATATCTATTACTTTTAAGTACTATGAAACGAACTTGGGCGGATACCAAGTACTGGTAAAGTTATCGGATGTAACAAACATAAGAAAATATTTGTTAGCACATTATTATTTTTTTTTAACTAGCATAGTTTCCAATTGAGTATTCCAAAGGGCGGTGACATAACGAACCATCAAATGTAGTAGTACGGGACGTGTCTCACTATAAACGATTGGGCGTGTTGACTGAGTGCCGCATTTGCGCACAGATGTTTGCCAATTATCAGGCGAGTCGGATACTCTGCACTTAGAGACTAAGGATTGACAGGGTCTTGTCATCGGTAGAGTTTAGGTGTGCCTGTTTTGTGAACGCTTGGAAGTCTCTTTGTTATTTGATTTAATGCCGCTTTTGAGGACTTGATGAAATATTTCGATAATAGAAATGCCGCCAAATTCTGTTTCGAATTCCGGTACAGCTTGTTTTTATAGTAGCTATAAGGAATACTGAAACAAGTGCACTCAAAAAAATGGTTCCGGAAAACGACACAGCCGTCAGAGGGCGTAGATCAAGAAATTTGTTGATCCTATACTGTTGTCCTTAATGTCGATGGCAACGGTACCTGTGCATGAAAGAGTCCTTGATCAAAATACTCATATGCATGTTCATGCAAGTGCAGTTACTGAACTTGCCTTTCCTAAAGCCAGTTTGTAAAAAAAACGAACATGGCCGAACATGGAACGTGGTTGTGGAGTTAGCAGCTCAACCGTTTCTGGTTTATGTCCCTAATTCAACCCTTTTCCATCCCTAAACCTGTCTCATTTTGAAGAACAGTTTTTCACCCAGAAGAACAACATAGGTTGACGCACTATCCCTTATATAGCCACTATACTGATTTTGTTAACACATTATCATTGATATTGCCTGTTTATTGTTTAATTTGTTTCTGTTAAAAAGTCCGATTATTATTTGCCTAAAATTGGTTCAAAACTATGAGTAAGAAAGATACTTTCTTGAAACCGTTGGAAGGCAGTAAGTTGTGCCAAGACAACTAAGAAACAATATGTTAATTTCTGCTACTTTAAATACAAACTCGCCATGTAGAGATACTAATACCTATATACTATTAGCACAAACTACAAAACTGACGAGACCAACCTGGTGTGGCAATGCTTGGTCCTTTTAAATTACCATTTGTAAATCTCCATTTTATAATAGGCTGCATTAATAGAATCAAAAAACAAATAATACCTTTAAAAAACTTCCTTGACGTTGTTACAGGCTCAATTGAAAAGCTTAGTGGAAGAACGTGGTAAGTGACATTTTTGAAAAAAAATCAGATTTTTGTGTCAATGAACATACTATTCCATCCTCTAAATATAACACGTTTCCCCTTTTTTATAAACTTAAAGTTAAGTATAATTTTCATCGTTTTCAAGTACCGTTTTTGCCGGATTTAAAAGCAAACGAAAATCTTTAAAACTCATTTTCTCGTTTTCACCTTTTTGTAACTTAGCATATTCTTCCTCTAAGCTTTTCAATTATGACAATTTTACACACCTTGTCTGTTTAACCACTTCACTACCATGACGCAAGCACTTTACGCCCTCTCAATTCGATCATTAACGACTAGGACGTACACTGCGTAAGTCGTCTAGTCTGGTCTAGTCTATGGACTCGTACTCGAGAAATTAAGCCTGGGAGTGAAGGGGTTAGGATAGAAATGAATATATGCTTCCTTGCAGTATTTGATTACATTCGAAATGCTTTAAAATTTAAACTACGAGGTGTCAAGTTTAAAACTTTTGGAGGCTAAGACTTTCGGAGGTTGTAGGTCTCAGTTTAATTTATCTCTTGTTACAAAAGAGTCCCTTAAACAAATACCAACCTTCCTCAAGATCAGTTCTCCTTTAGAATCCTAATCGAATCGGCGTCACTTGTTAATATCACGGGCCATCCCACATCATCGTGATATCATCCCCCACCCCTCCGCCAATCTGTCACTCAAATCTCGCCAAGACTGAGCGGTCACGCCATGAGACTTGATGTGTTTGTTTTGCCGAGTAATAAGAGACACATCATCCAAAAGATCGAATCAAATTTGCCCCGATGAATTCCTCGCTACAAATTGTTGCCTAACTTTTCAGTATGGGCGGAGAATTAAACGTGGGGTTGCCAAGCGGTTTGTGAATGTCGCCAAAATCGTAGTAATAGCCGCAATTTTTCATGGATAGTTGTATTTTACTTTACTTATACATAAAATAATGCTTGGATTCAAAATTGACATTACCCTTGTTAAATTTAAAAAGGTCCATCTGCTAATAAAGCCCGAAGTAGCTGTTGGAAAAATTTTGATTACAGGTTTTTAGACCTAGGGACCTCTAAATGTAGAGGCATCGGATCGAATAATGCCTCCGACAGTACCATCCTATTAACTAGATTACACAGCCAATCCATCAATCGGTTTATGCAGTCAATCCAAAGAAAGGGGGTAGTGCAAGTTAAATCCAACGTGATTAGATCGTTGTTGGATTGGTTGGCTGAGTTGAGTTATCATCGCACTAGAGTTCCAGAAGGGCTATTGGTGTCGTACTTTAGAACCATAGTCAAGTGAAGAGCCGACACCTGAGTGAGGCTCATCTGGAATAAAACACAAACCAAAACCAGGGCTTAACAGCGATGCCTGAAGTGATAGCTCGCCAAAGCTTGTTCCTCATCACTCGCAGTTCCTCAAAACTCAAAGTAGAAGGGAGTGGAATAGCACCTTTTATATCTGACGAGCAGGTTTGGATGAACGAAAATGAAGTGTCACTGCTGATGCCTTGATCTTATCGGCCTACGTTTGTGTAGGCTCTTATGTTAATAGTTTCCGAGAGAAGAGATACTTGGGGCCCTTTTATTTCTTCTTTTAGTTGCTTCGTAATAACTTTGGACGCGGTTGGGGTCTGATGGGCTATTGGAGGTCGAGACACAGGAAGGAATTGATTGCCAATCAGCGTGATATCGAATTATAAGATGTCAGGCTGATGGGCATTGCTGATGATTGTCCATATAGATTTCTCAATTGCATTAAGAATGTGAAAAATTTGTACAAGAAGACTTAGTAATCAATGTCTAGTAATGAGATTAGTTATTAGTGTGTAGGTAGAACGGCCGCTCGGTGATTGAAGAATTTAATGCGATATTTTGTCACGCTAATCTGAATACTCATACATAGCTGAGAAGGATTTAACAGAAAACCTAATGGGCATTTTTCAGATCTTAATTGGCAACAGAAATGCCGAATAAAATGGAATTTTTTCTCGAGGTTCGATTGACGAATCAATGTCAAGTGAGAACTGAGCACCGATCGAAGGAAGTCCAGGAATAAGGAACCACGTCACCTGAAACAAACCAATTGTATTAGAGCTCTGAGAAAATTTTCAGTGACATTTATGGTTTTATTTTAGGTAAAGTTATAATAATTAGCAAAATCGTTGAAAAAAAACTTATTGGTTCTGTTTAAAATGATGAAATTTTATATATTTCTGTGTTGAAAAACCGAAAAAATTATAAATTTTTTTCGCAGAAATGAAATACCATTTTTCGAGCTCCAGCCAACAGCAGTTACAGGCTACAACTTCATATCCATATGATATATCATTCTCACCACGCTTCAACACACAACCATGCCCCCATGCCCTACTCCCCCCATACATAAAGGGGGCTCTTTTAAAACCCCTCACCACCACAAGTATATTAAATATCACTCTATAAACGACCCTTACAAGTGATTTCATAAAGAAAACTCTTCGCGCCTCTTTGTATGGAGTAGGCGCCATCTTTTTTTGGCGAGAACTCAGCGGGATTCAGCACCATCATCCATCTATATTGGCACTGCTTTTGTTGCCAAAAGTCAAAGATGGATGGCCCTATCGTGTTGGCCTCAATGTTAAAACCACTATTGAAGATTGTCGTCAATGGATATGGAATTCTATGAAGATCGTGGAAGTAATATTCATAAATTTTTGATGATGTTAGAAAAATGTAAGTAAAATTTTGTTTGTATGAATGCGCAGTTTTATTTAAAATGGTAAACTGTGTAAATTGTAATTGAAAAAAAAAAGGTTGTCAAACTATAGTTTAGATGGCTTCCATTAGCTTAATTTTGCATCAATTTATTTAAGCTTATTGTAGGCTTTTCAATCTGCGAAAAAAAAGTATTGCCTAGTGAACTCATGTTCCAAATTTTTACCCTAAGCAACAAGTACTATCTTTGACGAAGGATATTAACAATCATTCATTTTTAGAGTTATTGGGTAAACACCGTTAACGTTTTTAGGTTTTCAGTCGTGCATACTCTAAATTTTCTGAAACACTTTAAAGAAATGCGTTAAAAATGACAAATAAAGATACGATACAAACAGCGACAGTTAACAACTTGCTAAAGCCCTAGCAAATTTCAGTTTTATTGTCGATATACCAGCTCGCATAATGAATATCCAAATGCTTTCTGAATTTATTGACTCTCTAAGAATGAAATACAAGCTATTATTTAGATAATGCAATGTACAGATAAAATTGCGTCCTTTAAAAAATATCACTTTGGTGTACTTTGAACCTTAAAAACTCAATTTCCTCAATACTTCACAGTGGTATTGGAGACTAAACCTCCTCATTGTTGGGTTATGAAGTCCAACTTGGACTTCATCGATACCTTTTGAATGGACTGTGGTCAAATTTTACGTGAATGGAAGTCCTCAATGGAAATATGGGCACCGACTTGTCTGGACTTTTAGGACTTATGTAAAGATATCAGTGGGACTTATTGTTGTGTGCAGTAGACACGGAAGAAATGGAGTGTGCCATGTTTGGTGCCTGTAACTGTTGGAGTCTGACAATTTCTTTTGAAGGCCAGTAAGTATTGATGATTTTTCCGGATACGTATGTCGTAGTCAAGTTCAATTTGCAAAGTTTCTTTTTTTCGTAACTAGTACTGAATTGTAAATTAAATAGGTTTGTTTACAGGGCCCTATCAAAACTTTAGTGCAAGGGGAGCCTACCCTAAATTTGGGGATCGCATCGTCCATGCTAATGCATCGTCAACTAATGAGCCAACAGACATAAAATGGCAACCAACTTTTTTCAAATTAATATTAAAGGTTTCAATTATTATACATTAACCAATGCAAAGGAATTTTTTTTATCATACAAATTGTTATGCCCATTGTTATATTGTTAGTATAATATGGAAAAGAAATGGATGATATAGGCTAGGTTTAAAAAAAAAATAAGGTCGATTTGGGGGCGCCCTCAAATTTTAAAAAGGAAGCACGGGTTTCCACAGCCTATACGGTTATCCGGCATATTTGCTTATCAGACAATAAATGGTAAATTATAACAACGTGGTAGATAGGTTAAAGATGAAATTAAAAATGAATGTAAAAGGGGAACTATACTAGTCCGAATTATGAGAAATATGACAAAAGCACTTTTGAAGTTAAATGACATTGTTTCAAAAAGTAATGGAGCTATGGGATAGTAGATAAAGAAACAATAGAATGAAGTCCAAACAAATCACCCTAGTGTTTTACCACAATATTCAGAGACAAAAGGATTGTATACAATTTATTCATAGAGTATACAAGATACAACGAGTTTGTAGTCACGGCAGAGGTAATCTGACTTTACTTCATTGATCCATTATTATATGCTTTCGCAAAATATCATGACAATGCTCCATGAGTTATCCTGTCCTATTGCCTATCATTATAACTAATGTAATAGTTCTCCTTTTAGAGCCGAATTGCAATTTTAGTTGCAACCATTATTAAGAATAACTGAAGACAAATATGTGGCCGTTGAAAAATAATAGTTTTAGCACATGCATAAGTTGGCAATGGAATGAAATAAATTCCACAGTATACCCATGTAAAACCAATGATTCAACATTAAAGGACACATAAAATGTACTTAAAATTTGTTTATTAAAAACTATCTTTTGTAAATAGTAAGTTGTAAAACTATACCATAAAATTTAGCTTCCGCGAAAACTTTCCAAACCAAAACATATTTTACTATAATAACATCCGGCGAACACCACTCAAGCAGAACCAACACCTCATTTTCCAACAACTTACATCACACAAGAGCTACATTAGTTCCGATTTGTGTTCCCAATATATTTCCAACTAAACATCCCCTCCGTAGAAAAGAAAACCTTGGAAATAAGACATCATTTTAACTGACTTCCCTTCAAAAGCTACCTAACCTTTTGTATTAATGATATATCATGTTGAGGGGTATGAAAACAGCTAGGGACATTGGGGTCGCACGCTAGTTAGGAGAGTATTGTGGTGTTTGACGGCTCTAAATCTCGGGCTTGTCTTCGAGGGGTAGGGGTACCCCCAGTTTCTCAGGATTAAAAGACACAAATATGTTCTAAAGAGCCCTCATTACTCGGGTTTTGTTTGTGGAATTTGCTGGGTGTAGCGTTCTGGAGTTCGCCAAAAAAGAGGCGTTGAACACTGCAATTTTTTGTTAAACTTTTCCATATCGCAGAGGCATGCGTTTAAGTCGCCAAAAATGTACAACCACAGCCAAAAGGAATATTTCCAATGCTAACCTTTGACTGTGCACACTGTGGTAATTTAACTGTGTATACTGTGTTTTATGGCTAAAGATTCAGTTTGGCGACATTTGCGCCTGTGAAATTGAGAAGTACCATAAAACAATCTGTACAATTTCACCGCATGGTTTAATGTTATTTCTACTAAGTTATAGTTATCGTAAGGTGCATTCTCACAAAAGCTATTAAACCAAATTCATACAATCAAGTTTTAATGAGAGATATTATGAAGGATTTGTTAAAACAAAAAAACAAAACACAAATGTTTTAAAAGTGTCAAAATACATAATTTATGATTGAATCCAAACTCAATTTTTTAAATATTTTACAGAACTGAAAAAAAATAATTCATTTTGCACCAAATATCGCACAAATGTAAAGTAACCAAACGTATTGCATTTCGCTGTGCAGTTTAGTTTGTAATTGAACTATCTAGCTATGAAAATTGTGCAAAGGTCTCTGTTTAATTTTTTCACAGTTTTTTCAAACAATTATAACGTAAATAAAATTGGATTTGTGAAAATTTAATGATGATTTCAAATTCGAAACAAATCTGGTCAGCCTACAGAAATGACGTGGGTGTGTACAATGGCGCTTGGCTGCATTATACCTCATAGTACCAGCCAAACAGCTATAAATGTCGCCAAGCCGCATCTCCCACATTCCACAGTGTTCACATAAAAAGGTCCTCGTAATAAGCCCAGCAGGGCGCACATTGTTGGCGAAATGAATGGGACAGGTGTAGGACACAGGTAGGGGGGGGGGGGGTCAAGAGATGAAGATCTCACGGTTACGGCGATAAAAACCGTTTTTGATTGTGTTGTGGTCGCGCCACGGGTTAACAGCGTCATTTTTTTAACGCTTTGAGTTATGGGGGAGGAGACAGCTTTTATGGTGGGGATGTTTATGGCTGGAAATATTTGTTGTAATAAATGATAATGTTTCAAGCTTGTTTTTGTCTGCTTATATTTTAATGAGTTAGTTATATTGTTTTTTAATCGTTAATAATTGGTTGGTTGTTCTCGCCTAAATGCATCGCAATGGTACATCAATGTATTTCGTTTTTTTCTTTGAATTATATATATGTAATAAACATAATGTATTTTTTACAATCAAACAAAACAACAACAAAAAAATTTCTAGGTGCCTCATCTACATCAAATATATTCATAAGCCATCACATAGATCTTAATAATACCCAAATAGGCATCATTCCTTTAACAAGTAACGCTTTTTACAAACTCAATTTTCTGTTTTATTTTGCAACATTTGCGAGAATCATGAAATAAAATAGTCGCAAATAAATCCATATGCCTGTCCTTGCTGAGCATACTTTATTGTAAAAGTAATTGGGAAAATAAAGCAATTAAATCACAAATGAAGTTTTGCAAGTGGGCTACAGTGGGTGAAACATGCTTAAAAAAAGGAGGAGTTTCAAAATATATGTACCTAAAGGAGACAGGGTTGTCAATCCCATGGAGTTTGGCAAACACAGGGGAATATTGGGTTAGTTTGGTTGGAAATAATGTGTCACACTAAAACTACACATGGGTTATTTGTGTAAGGAGGATTCTAGTTAATTGCTGATCTTCGTCATCAACTGCACATGCATTTCTTTTCTATCTTGACTTGTTAGTCAATAGATTTGCATCATCTGTAGTATGTATTATTTAACACATTCAGTATCACCTCGAGGAACGCTATAAATCAAAGTCCTGCAATAATAGTGAACCCGATGTAAGTTCGAACTGCACTTCACTTGAGAAACTGTTTCCTTAAAGAAATATGTACCTGCAAAAGCAATGAATCGCCAAATGTAGTAACTCTTGCCTAAACCTTAATTAACCTTTTTAAAATTGGACTGTTCCACAATCAAAATATTTGAGATGCTAAGAAGTGATAGGCGGACTATAGCATCATTGAGATTTAAAACAGGAAAAATATTTTTGTGGATACTTACCAAGGCAGAATTTCTTTATACAACTGAATAAATACTATTGTTACTTTGATTTAACTTAACTATTCATTAACAACAGTAAGAAACGTTACATTGTTTTGATTATTATTTCTTTAATTTTTTTTATTTTTGAAAAAGCACTATTTTCAAATTTTTGCCACTTAATTGTTTCTAGAATTAGTAATTAGTGTAAGTGAAGGAATTTTCCGGTTATATATAAAATCACTCTTCTCCATTAACCACCAATCGTGCAATAGGACAGGACACGCTAAGAGAATGATCCGTACGTTACGTACAATTATTACAAATGAGCTGAGCTTACGAAGTTTCCCAATCACAACAAGATATAAATTATATTAATATCTCTTCAACAGATGGCGACACCACAGAATTAAAAATTGGCATTGCAGAACTCGATTAAAAGAAGGATTATCTTCCACTATTATACTATGAAATATGTACTATTTGGAACAGAAAAATAAACCAATTTGTCAAATGAAAAAAAAAAAAAACAGAAGGGAATTATGATTGCGCAAATTGTGTTTTGCATTGATTCTTATTTTTAAATGGTTGTAAAATAAATATGATAATGGCTTTTAATGATGCAAAATTTAAAAGGACACTTCTTTTGTAATAAGATTTGTTTGGAAATATAGAGTAATAGTAAAAAGGAAAAGGCGATATATCTGTCAGGTAACTTTATTACGGTCAGGTAAAGGACAAATTTTCATTGGTCCTATCGCATATGCTTCCCGTTAGCCTTTCAATGTAGTTTTTTTTTGTGCCATATTCCATTACTTCATTAGCCGATGCAAAATTGAATCTCATTGTTTTGCGAGTTTATCCTCATCACTCTAGACTCTAGAGGTACAGCTGTGGACAAAAAAAAAGTAAACACTAGGATTATTTCGGACGTTATGCATCCTATGGAATCGGACCTTTTTGACTTTGTGAACAAATAACATTTTGAGTTAAATTCATGACACCAAATTTGCATAAGGTGCCGTCTTCATATTAAAAATGTTACCAACTTCAAAATTTTGAATGGAAACACCCCTTTTTTGAGTCCATATTTCAAATTTATGAAATATTTTAACACGAAATACCAAGTTTTGTTAGTTTTTGAGCATTATTAGTGGAGTTAGAGACGTGCAAAGTTTAGGGGCCGTAATGTTAAATGAGTTGCACATAAAAAACTATCCCACTCTATAAATAATTAAGATAATGAAACGAATATTTTACTGAATAATAATTATAATAACCCAAACAAAATGCATACACTATTGGGGTATTTAAAACAAATTTTATCTTTTTTAATAATTATTATATTAATTTTTAAAAAAATTATGAATTGAAACCCCTTAATATTTTTACAGAAATGAATTTAAGACATGAAGTTTAAGCGAAATCCCAATTTTTTGAATATTTATTCCATAATTTGCTGAGTAAATCACAAAATACTTTTTAATT
Organism: Oedothorax gibbosus; assembly: GCA_019343175.1. Lineage (NCBI taxonomy): Eukaryota > Metazoa > Arthropoda > Arachnida > Araneae > Linyphiidae > Oedothorax > Oedothorax gibbosus. The sequence goes on along the minus strand of CM033276.1, from coordinate 26,563,011 downwards.
ACCCTTCAGGGGACTGTATATAAGCTTACAATATGTGAACTTGATAAACAAATACGGCCTTGCAAAAGGAAGACATTAAACCAACATTAAACCAACGACCTTGAAAATTCTGATGTATCACACAACAGGCGCCTTTAAGGTTGATTAAGAGGGACTGTCAGTCCCATAGAGATAATGCATTAGTTTTGAAATCACAATTTTTGCAAAAGAATTGCTTTGCCATGTTATCCCATTTTCATCAGGTATGGGAATCATCAAAACATCAATTTAAAACAAAATTGAATAGAAAATAACATCCGATTATTTAATTATTAATGGATAAAGTTGTAAAATAATGTCGCCATCTGCTGTAATTTTTGGCATTTTAAAACTTCAAAAATATCTAATTAAATAACTAGATAACATTTTCGTTTCAAAATTTGTTTCATTTCGATGTTATGTTGATTCTCATACATGGGAAAAAAGGGCTTACATGGCAAAGCAATACTTCTGCGGAAGTTGTGATTAGAAAACTAATGCATTAGCTCTATGGGACTGACAATCCCTCTTAATGATATTTCATTTGGTTTTGGCTTAAATAACGTCCCACTAGAGCTACACGAGGGCTATTAAATATTGATATATATACAACTGCCGAAGTGCCGGAAAAGCTCTGAGTGAACATAAGTTAAATCTGTATTTGGAATAAGTAACGTTAACCAAAGTATTTATTATATTTTACGCAAAATATAAACTATCGAATTATAAGCTTAATGTATATCACTTTCATAGTCATCACTAGAATAGCTACGTTTAAATTGATTACTTTAATAGTAGTAGGCCTTCTAATATTTCATCTATTATTATTATTCGCTTTTATTTATTCTTTTTACTCTTTACTCGTAAATATTGTTTTAAAATCGATGTTCAATAAAAATATTTGTTCATCTAGCTCTGCTTTATTCATCTTTTATTTAAACACTGAAGCGATGCGCGGTATTTTTAGGAAAAATCTACTACACAACTTTTAGGAAATTGAATCCAAGTTTTACGAAATTAAATATTAAATTTTTTCTTTTTGTATTTAAATTAGATTTTTGCTTCAGACAAATCATATACACAAATGAACTAATGTTTTTGAACCTATATATCCGAAAATAAATTCTATTCATCTTTTAAAATGTTTTTATTAAATTTCAATGCATGCATCTCCGATTAATTTTTTTTCCAATGGGGCTGCAATATTAGCGGTCAAGCCTTTGCAGACTCGGCATGTTCCACAGAACTGAAAGCCATTTTTAAAAATATTTTTTCAGTGTCTTGTGTTAAAGTCAATTTACTTCGTATATTTAAACAAATGTTTATAATTTTTATTTATTTTTTAGTATGAAATTATATTAGTTATTTAACGTCACATAGGATTGCTTAAAAATGAACTCACAATAAATTTAATATTTTCTAAATAGCGCGTGTATGCGCACGCGCTATTTTTTTTCTTTTTTTAAATCAGTTATATATTTTTAAACTTCATCACCGAATATTTTTTTAATGGAGGATTATGGTAAGAATCTTTATAATTAACCCAACTTTAAGAGGCAAACTCTTGAATATAATTATACGGATGCAATGCTTTTTTTAAAATAATAATCAACTATGGTAAGTGCTCATAATATTTTTAAAAACATAACTATAGGCTTGTGTTGTATTTCCATGCTTTATTTTTTTTAATTACAAAATGAAATTTTTATTTTACAGTAACAAACGATTTTTCGCATTTCAAACTATTATCGTCTGCTCGTCTATTTTGAACGCGCTGAAAGTGTTTAAAAAATTTCATCGTCACGAAAATATTATAAAATACTATGCAGTTAGATATAAATATCTTTGAATCCAATTCATAAAATAAAATCTGTTAATAACTAGTAAAATAATTGAAAAATACGTACCAATATAATTTATTTACTTTTTTAAAGATAATTTATAGTTTACTAGCTGTTATACCCGACGTTGCACGGGTAGAGGTGGAAAAATAATTTAACAGTCAATTTAACTATTTTTTTTTCATTTTAGTTACATAAGATATGAAGATTAACCAGTAATTTTCCATTTAATAACCCAACTTGGATATAGTAATGATTAATATTAATTTCAAAAAATACCCTTTGATAAGAAGCTCAAATTAAAAAGAATACATATTTAAGTAAAATAATCAGTAAGAATTAAAATGGAAAAACAGCTAAATCTTAAAAGGTCTCAAACATTTATTTTAACGCAATTCAAGGGAGTTCTATAATAAATTAAGTAACTTTTTTTGGACACTTTATAGATATAAATACAATATAAGCAGTACAAATTTCTACCATAATTCAATACAAATGCTGAAAAATTAAAATTCAATGCATATGTATACAGTACTAAATCAATGCAGATATGTACAATAATTGAATGAAAATAAATAACAATAATAATTGAATGAAAATAAATACAATAAACGCTAGCAAATTATACCCGTTCTTCGCATGGATTAAAAGTTATCAAAATCGTTCCAAATATGTGTACCATATAACCTGTTATAGGATCATAAACTTATGTTATTGTTCCCGCTCTTATAAAGTATAAAATCCCGTTTCATTGCCTTAAAATTCAAAAATGAAAAATACGCTATAAATGCACTCATAAATGTCATCACAATTCCCTCATAAATACATAAAACCTTTTAGCTCATTTGGCGCGTTTTGGGAAATAATTTAGCAAGAAAATATATATAGCTACAAACACACCCATTATACAGCTCTAACAACAAGACTTCGAACAACCGACCAGATTATAAATTATTTATAAAAAAAAATGCCCATTCGGCAGTTTTAGTTTAATAATTTGGCGAGTTTGGCAACGTATTGGCGAAAAAAAAAGACATAAAACCCTAATATGCAGCTCTAGTGCGACGGCCTTTATTAACCATCTAGTTCAGTAATAGCTTAACGATAAATTTATGCTTAAATATGACTACATGCAGTCAACAGAAAAATCAATGAAAAAATCATCAAATAAACCCACAATAAAAATCCGGGGAATGGAGACTGCCGGAATACGTCACTTGAAACATGTCAATTATTTTCAAATAATGAATTTAGTTTCTGAAGTTAATGGCAACAGAAATAAAATAAACCATTTTCAATTTAATTACTTTTGTTAAAAGTTTATTTAATTTTTTCAGCCGATGGCATCAGGAAAGTAAAAAAATGATCGGATTTGAGCCAAAGTGGTGTAGTTTTTTCAGAAAAACGTTCGAAACGATAGAAGGAATGGTCTGATTCAAAAATTCTTAGCCTTTGTTTGTTCCGGAGATGAGATGAATTTTTGTGCCAAATTTCGTGACAATCTGTTGCGTGGTTCATCTCGTGTCTTTACAAACAAACAAAAAACAAACAAGCAAAACAACAAACGGAAGTTGCCTTTTATGGTATATAGATTCTGTCATTCTTAATTCAAAAATTCAAATTAATATTTTTTATTTTTGATTAGAATTAAATTAAGTTTGAATTTTTAATAAATTGTGATCAGAAAACATTCTTTAAAAAAACTAAATCACACGTCCTCTCTCTCAAATATTAAACTAAAATTTAACTACAACTTTCAGCATGCCACCGAATGATTAATTTCAATAATAAATAAAAAAAAATAAAAAAAATTGTATCTTTATAAACAAGTTTCCAACAGAACATAAACCCCAAAATTAAACATAACGTGGCTCTCATAAAAAAATAACATATTGTTGTTTGTTACTCAATTGCGCCCATATAGAAATCCTGACTACACACAAAAATTTAAAACTTTAAAAAAATAAACTTAAAATGTTTCCCTATAGAGTTGAAATAAACTTGCAAAAAGGGGGGAAAAATTAAACTTTATCACCATTAACTTTTGAACCCTTGCAGGGTGCTCAAACATATTCTACCTCAAAATTTCAATAAATTTTGGGTTTTTCCCTCGGACGAAACATAGACTACGCTTGCTATTTTTAGAGATCGTCCCCCCAAAGGACATCAAGTGATTCGATTAAATAAACTCGAAAAAATATTCCCAATGTAACAAAAATAAGGGTTTTTGAGGGTGCTAACATTTCCCAATTATTAAAATTGGGTGTTGCTATTGGAAATTTTAAAGTTCGTAACATTTTAATATGAAGACACCCTTTTTTGCAAATTTTGTGTCATGCAAATAACCTCAGAATGTTATTTATTCACAAAGTCCCCCCAAAAAAGGGCCGATCCTTATGTGACTAAGCCCAAATAATCCTAGTGTTTATTTTTTTGGGGCCACAGCTGTACACATGTGTGGATTTTTTAAGAATTCTCTCACTTCACAACTTCAATTTACAATTTGTTTTAATGCTTAACTTTTCTATTATAAACAAGAATGTGTTTAAGATTTCTAAAAATACTGATAGCAAAGCAGCTGAAAAATATATCTTATATTTTATTTGTTTACATAAAAAAGAGCAAAGTGTTTACATAAGTAAGAGCAAAGTAGGTTATTTTAATTATGCATTTGATATTTTATTTCTGATTAAAATTTGAAATCACACTTTTATGTTAGGTTTTCCGACCGTCTATTTCTAGCTCTAAGGTACACAGAAAATTACGCCAGGACTTTCAACTTCACAGATTCAACTAACACGCATGCCTCAATAACACTTAGCTTAAATACCGACAAACACTCAAAACAAACATTCATGCTCATATGCCAGGATACGAGCCCGGGACCTTCTGACTGCCCGGCCAGCTTATTGAATATTTTTTCGAAAGGTTTTTTTAGATTACTAGGGGGCTCCGCCCCCTGCTCGCTATCGCTCGCCAACAAGACAAAAAACACTATCATTTTCCCCCTCCCAAAAAAAGGGGAAAACGTAACACGTAGGGAAGCCCCTTGCAAAAACGCATCTCACAACGAAAAATAAAACTAAAAAGTAGGTTTGCTACAGAATCTGTCACTTAAACCGCTTCCACACAATATTTGTGCTCAACAAAAAACACACTATTTATACACCTCAGAAAGAAATTCGCCAAACAGGGCCTTCAGCTTATAATTTATTTCTAATTCAAACTTTTAAACGCCGAAATTAACTATTTTCATTCTTTCGCAAATTAATGTTTACTCATTATCACTCTCACTCATTATTACTCTCATCTCACTCTATTGTGATATTACAACAATCCAAACTGAATCATATCACATAAATAAATATTTTAATGAAATTTGGGATGTAACCTAGCCTGATTTTTGCTTTAAAACGATGTACTTGCGGTTCGTTCTGTGAAAGTGGGTGACAGACAGACGAATTGAACGATTATAATACCTTCCACTTTTTACGTTATAAACGTAGTGTGGAAGCTAAAAAAACATTTCGCTTAATATGTTGGCTATACAACAAATCATAACACAATGTTTAACAAGCGTTTCTTTCTAAATTTGCTAAAGTAATTAACATGTTCATATCTTGATACTTCCACTTCCATAATTAAAACATCTTCAAAAACTTTCTAAAAAAACAAAAAGGAATATGTTGTCCCATATTCAAGTGTACGAATTTTATTTTATTCGCATAAGAATACATTTTTTAGGATAAATAAAAAAATAAAATAAACTCTTTTACCGCGGTCGTGAACGAATAATGAAAACTAAAAAAAACCAAGAGATTAAATAAAAAAAAAGAAAGCCATCTGCCAGCTGAAGAAAAAAAAGATTAAAGAAGAACAACGTGATCTTTTCGGCCAGCTGCACGAAAAAGATAAAATTACGTGATAGTTGTAACCTGTTCCGAAAATAAAAAAACTTTTTGTTCTTTTTATAAAAAAAAATGTAAACATTTTATTCCAGTTTAGCAGAATTAACCTAATAAAATTTTTCAGAGTAATTGTTATGTTAAATGTTTATTTAAAATAGTTTTGTCATAATTTTTTACTATCTTTTTTTTACATAATTTTAATCTATAAACCTTCTATCTTGCTATAATATATTTTAAGGCCAAATCATTTTTTAAAAAAATCTGTAAACCTTTTCTATATATAAACACAAAACCAATGTAAGAACGAGTAAGAACAATTTGAATAATTTTACAACAAATAAAGAACTGTTCTTTTTAAAAGAACAGAAAAGAGAGCAACTGTTCTTTAAAAAGAACGTTACAAAATCACACATTTCTGAGGATTTTCTGTGGCCGTTTTGCAGAAAAGGAATAAGTTTTTTTTTGTGGCTGACTTATTGTAATTTTTAATTAAAAAACTTATTGGAAATTTAAAAAACAAATAAGTGGGCATCGAGGCATAAGGAAGATACACCTTCCGAAAAAAATTTGGGTTTCTGACATCAATATTTCATCATGTTATGGCTACTGAAACTTTCAAATCCTATACTTTAACATAGAGAAAATTTAATTTTTATTTTTAATTAAAAAACTTATTGGAAATTTGAAAAACAAATAAGTGGGCATCGAGGCATAAGGGAGACACACCTTCCCAAAAAAATTTGGATTTCTAACATCAATATTTCATCATGTTATGGCTGCTGACACTTTAAAAGAGCTTACTTTTTTTTAATATAGAGAGATAAATACAGCTGACTTAAAGGGCTCTATAATGTAATTTTTTTCAAATTGGTTTCAATATTTTTAAAGTTTTCAATAAATAATTTTACAACAAAATTTTTTAAAATAAAACAAATAAATAAAAAAAAAATCGTTTGTAAAAATACTCACGGAGAATGTGGCTTCGATTTTTTTCTCCATTGGATTAACACAGAGGCTCTTCAGTTTGGAGCCCCGCGTCCTTTTCCCTCTTAAACTGCAATCCCCCATACATAATCATTAGGCACCATAATTGGACATTGAGTAGGTCCATTTCTTTGATTCATAGGTGTGGCTGATTCCGAGTTTTCCTCTCGCAATTAAGTCCAGAAGAAAATTGATCTGATTCATCTATTTTGAAATAAATAATCCGTTTCCGTTATTATTTTGTCATCCGTCACAATTTTCGGAAGTTTTTTTCGGTGACGGTGAACAAGTTGGCTGTTTTTGTTCTATGGCAGAACTGTTAAAACAAACAACTCCCGTGGTATTTCGTGATTAGAACACGAGTGATTACAACATCGTGTAAAATTCATTGCATTTTTAACTTTCGCTGTGTTAGTTTTTGTTGCCGCGTAACGTGTCATAGCATTAGCATTTTTGAGTCTTTATTTCTTGATTCGTTAAAGCACAACTCGCTATTTCGTGATCGGAGCTTGAGTGATTAGAAAATTGCTTAAATTTTGTTGTATTCTAAACACTTTCGCTGCAGTAGTTTTTTTTACCTAATCCTTAATTCTTGTTAAGGAATCGCCCGTATTAATCGTGTTAATTCCTGATTTCACAGTATCAAATCAAATAATTGGCCCAAGATTTGATCCGTAATAACTCCTTGCCAGACATGAGTATTGAGGAAAAAAAAATTTAATAAATAACAAGACATACCAGACGTATAAGTAAATTTGAAAAAATAAATAAAGGATTTGAAAGTTAGGTCTAGGTTAATGTTTTGGAAATAGCAATTCACTATTACTCAAGCGTATTATGAATTTGAAGAACAAAATTTAAGTTGTTATACATGTATATTCGCGACAATAACACTTCATAAAGCTGTGACGATTTTGTCTGGAAAGCTAAAGATAGATCTTCACGTAAAAATTCAACAAGAATTTCCGGAATTAAAGAAAATATATTGGGGTAGGCATTTTTGGGGGAGAGGTTGCTCTAGTGCAACTAGGTGTGCTTATCACACAGATGAGGTAATCAATGAATACTTCAATAAACATTAAGATAAAATGTAATAGTATACCGTCCAATAGTGTACAGAGTGACCCAATATAGGTATAAAAATGCGCTAAAGGTCTCCGTTTTATTTTATATTTTTTTAAAACAAAAACAACATAAATAAATATGATTTGTTTAGTTTAGTTTGAATTATCATCGCACTAGAGCTACACGAGGGCTATTGGTGACGGGAGTCGTATTTTAGAGCCACAGTCAAGTGACGAGCTGACACCTGAGTTGGCACCCAAAGCAACCGTTAAGGGTAACATCGTACGCAGCGTTGGGACTTTGGAGCGTATTTTAACGTGCACTCCCTCTGCACGGGGTATTTATTTGTCGGACATTTTTGCCTGCACGGGCTGATTATAGGTCGGCAGTTATTTTGGCGATGCCCGGACTCGAACCTGGGACCTTTCGCATGCCAGCGCCTAATCGACTGGACTTCCCAGCCCCAAAATATGATTTGTGAAAATGTGATGATGATTTTACAATTGAAAAGCTCATCTCACTGTGGCAAAACTGGTCAAGCCGCCGATGGTATAGCTAACCAAACATACGCATCTGTTATTACGGAAAGCTCTCTATATTAGATCTCTCCTTGTAGGTTACGTAATAAAGTGCTCTAGTCTGGAGAGTAGACCATGATTTTCGATAAATTTCGCAAATAAAGATATTCTCAAGGCCATGTTAACAACAAAGGGCTTTTGTAAAAATACAACTTTTCTTCCATAACTGAAGCAGCACCTCGCCTTGAAAAGACCCGTCTATTTGCATTTAATTAGGCATATTAGAGAGGTGTTTCCCTTCACGCTTTTGTTTGGCGAGGAGTCCCGTTTTTCCGCCAAAAAAAATCCAAGCCACTACCTGAAAATGTGAGGTAATTTACCATGGAGCTCAGAATAAAATACAAAAGCTGCCACGTTAAAAACCGATGCAAAAGCTGGTTTGCAAAGTGAAGCCATCGATCGCTAACTTGATGAGTTCAAACCATAGATATCATAGTTTAAGTATTATATTGGCAGATCACGTGACCTCCAATGCTAACGACGCATGGAGACGAGAATAAGAGGGCAAATGGGCCAGTGTTGTCACCACATTAAGGAGAAAAATACTACGAAAAAATACCATTTAATTCTAAAATTACAAAAACATACCATAAAAATACTAGCAAAGCGTATCACGTTTTTTTTAAAGTCACTAAAACGATTCCAAAAGGCAGCTAAAATTTTTATGGTCTTGTTTTGTAATTTTAGAATTAAATGGTATTTTTTCGTAGTGTTTTTCTCCTAAAACCTGTTGGCAACCCTGGCCCCATTACCCTCTTATTCTGGTCTCCATGCGCGTCCCGTCGTTAGCATTGGAGGACACGTGATCTGCCAATGTAATACTTTAACTATGATATCTAGGGTTTAAACAAACGCTTGGCTAATAATTTTTCGAAATTTTGTTCCATACAACAAAAGTAATAAATAACAATTTCAATCTTTCGCGTTGAAGAGAAATATCAAAATTTTTAAATTAATTCAGATCTTGAACTATAATATATAATTGGTGGAAGCTAGCCTAAACACACAATACTAGCTCTGGGGACCGTATAATCACATTGTCGCAGACGGTTTAGTGTTTGGCCTGCCTACTAGAGGTGCCGGGTTCAAAACTGGGTTGGCCTATACCTCATTAAATTTGACAATTATAATTTTTTAGTTCCAAGTACAAATTCTTAAGAATAAATATTTTTATACAAATTTCTTTGAGAGTAGCGTCGCTTGAGCGTATCACACATGAATTTGGCGACTTCAATTTGGATTCCCTTTTTTTCCACGCCAAGCATCTCCACCTTTAATCCAACCTCTATGTAATTAGCACCTCCTTGTCGTAAGATCACCACCCTAAATCTTTTTTTAAAAAAAGTCATATCTGCAAGGAAGATTTCCACACGCACTTATTCTGTTAGTAAAACGTCGAAGGAAAATATAGTGTTTGGAAATTCTTCTTACGAATATGAGCCTATTTTGGGTTTAGCAATTCTAGTAGAGTCCGGGTTCGATTCCTGGTATCAGCTCTTTTGTGTTACTTTACAGGTGCACGTGGTGTTTGGGGTGCTAAATGGTTTATAATGGACGTAAAATCGCTTTTTGATCTCTGTATTGTTCTTGGTGCGTTATTTTGTTCGTATCTTATCGCATATATCGTGAGTTATGGACTATCATGCATGTGAAATTTTTTCAAAACTTTATTTGTAAAATAAAAGTAAAATCAATTTTTAAACATCTAATAATGCCAGCGTGAAGAATTTAGGGTCAATTTATCTCATAATTTTTTTTGGGATGGAATTTTATTTTACCACGTTTTTCATATTTTCATTTAATTAAAACAAACATTATTTAATTCTTCAAAAGACATCATTCTTCCATCTAACGATAAATAAGAGCGAGCTCAACTTAGTGAGAAAAAAATCGGAAGCTGACGAAACCAAATGGAATCATTGGGGGTGAAAGGGTTTAAAACATGCGTTCCCCTAATTGTTTTGAGCAGTGTATTTATATGTGACTGCGCATCTGTTTGCCTGGCTGAAATATATTTTATTTCATAATTGCATTGTAATTCAATGAGCATTCCAACTTATCTCAATACCTATAAAAAAACAATTAGTATTACTAAAACAAATGTCACTAAATAAGATAAATGCGGCTTTTAGCTTTCATTACTACACTCTGCCCACAATTGAGTGTAATTAGGGATTTGGTCCCACACAGAAACCTTTTTTAAACAAAGGAAGTCCTTTTACACCTCCTACTCTTTTCGATTTCATTAAAAAAATAAAGACCGATAGTTTCCGTTGGTTGAATCATTGTTAAAAAGAGTAGAGATTTTAAAGACCGAACGTCTAGTTGTGCATCGCTAAATATTTTAAAGATTTGATTTTTGGACGTAGAAAAAAGCATCTAAAGAAGAATTTAAATTGTAATTTTATATTGTTCACTTGATATTTAGCATAGATATCATAGTTAAAGTATTAGATTGGCAGATCACGTGACCTCCAATGCTACCAATGCTAACGACGGGACGCGCATGGAGGCCAAATAAGAGGGCAAAGTGGCCAGTGTTGCTGCCACTTTAAGGAGAAAAATACTACGAAAAAATACCATTTAATTCTAAAATTACAAAAAAATATCGTAAAAGTACTAGCTGCATTTTGGAATCTTTTTAGTGACTTTAAATCCTTTTCTAGTATTTTTTGTTGTTGTAATTTTAGAATTAAATGGTATTTTTTCGTAGTATTTTTCTAATTAAAGTGGCAGCAACACTGGCCATTTTGCCCTCTTATTTGGCCTCCATGCGCGTCCCGTCGTTAGCATTGGAGGTCACGTGATCTGCCAATCTAATACTTTAACTATGATATCTATGATATTTAGGTTTCAATAGATAATCTGCAGCCATTATTTAACAGAACTATCACCAGATAATTTAAATTGGGGATACCAAAAGACAAACATTCCGTATTTCCTAGCTAATCAATTCACAATGTTCACAGTAAACAATTGGTGGAAACGCTATAACATACGTACAATAACCGGTGACAGCATGTTCTGTCAGAGGTAAATGTTATACCACAAAATAAGAAGAAGCTTGTAAAATTACACCTTTCATTTGGTGGAATGTTACTCCATAATAAGGAGTCCGTTTTATCCAATTTTGTACAGTGTTTTATTGATATATATTTAATTATTTACAACATCTTCTGAAAAATGTCTATTCTTCACGGCACAAAAATAAGGGGAAGTAAACACCTAGCCTAAAGAGTCCCTATTAAATGGAAGTGAACGATCACTTCCGCTTATAGGCACTTTTTACTGCCAGATTAAAAAATATATAATAATTCAAAATTTCAATTTAATTTCTAAAACATTTGATTGAATTAACCTATGCAAAAAAAACGAGGGTTGATTAACTGAAAATCTAGGGACACATAACAACTTTTCGTGTATAATGTAATTAGAAAACACAACAACTTTTTTGAAGCAAAACAGTTTTTAAAAAAACGCAGTGCTACAAAAGTCAATTGTTCCTCAAAAGTATTGTAAACATGTTATTCCTCAGATATCCATATGACAACATTGGAGTTGGTGAGCTTGTCCCATTTGTCATGTCCCTTTAGTGCGTGGGTTCGCTTGCTTGAGAGTGTTTTGAGGGTTAGAAAGGGTTAAAAGTTGTGTCCGCACAAGTGGGTATTGTTGGATATCATGTACGGGACATTTTATTCTGATTCGCAAGTCATTTAGTACATCTTTTAATCTCTTGAGTAGCTTAATGGTCTATTTCTAAAACAGATAGAACCTAAAGAGGGTAGGGTAGGTACATATATATTCCGGCTTGTGTGCTTGATCAGAGACCCGCTTATGAAGCCTTCGTCAAGTAAGACAGACACAGAAAGAATTTTTTACTGTCACAGAGAAAGGAAGGTACACCCAGGGCGAAGGCGGGAATCGAACCCGCACCCGTTACAGCGCGCAGACTGCTAGCGTAATGGTCCAAACCACTCGGCCATGCGGGCCCCGAACCTAAAGAACAAAAATGCATTATTTTCTATGTTTGGAATTTACAATGCATATCGTAACTCATTCCGTATACCGTTACCGTCACAAAATGAGCTTTTCCACCATCCATGACGTCATAAGCCAGAAATGAAAGCTGGTATACAAAACCTGATCATCACTTGCCTTACAATTTTCAAGGGGTCTTTTAACCCATTATAGACGATTTTGTAAACACCATTAACACCTTTATTTCCGAAAATAAACACGTTAACTTTAAGTTTTTAAATCCCTTTTTTTCGCATAACCTAATTTATCCTGCATAAATTGTTCCGGTCTTCTTTTGTCTTGTAGTTTGTTTATTTGGATAAACTTAAGCAGAAAATTCATTTTCGTGTGGCCAAATTTCTTGCCCATCGCCATGAATGGGAAAATCTTGTCCATAAAATATATTCATTCTGTCATGTTATTCACTTCTGGGGATATTTTTTTAAGTTTTTATTTTGTTTGATTGATACATTGATTTGAATTTACTCCAGATTACTTTTAAATATTTAAAGCACTAATGAACCGTTAGGAGGCCCAGTGGCTTAGTGGTAGTGCTTCGCATTGCCACGCCACAGGTCCGGGGATCGAATCCCGGATTGGGCGACCCATCCTTTCATTCCTTAAGTGGATCGATAAAATGGGTACCAAGCAGGCTTCGGAACTAAACACTGGGGGTTCCGCGTGAGGCTGACCACCTTACCGGGACATATGCCTAGCACCCCAGAGCCCACGAAAGCTGAAATGGGCACGGCAGGCCTTGGCCTACAAATGGGCTGTTGCGCCGAGGAGTTTAGTTTTTTTAATGAACCGTTAGCCAAGAAACATAAAAATGTGTTATACTCTGCGGCATTGCGAGTAGAATTTCTGGAATCGACAAAATTGCGGTATTTATGGCACAGTTCATTTTTCATTTGTTGTATTGAAGTTTGGATTGGGCTGTTCTCAAGCAAGTGATTGAGTAATAACATTTATAATTGGTTATTTTCCATGAAAATAAACAGTGCAATAAATACCGCAATTTTCCTGCTGTTTCGCAAACAGGTGTTTGATATATGAGATTATGAGAGGAATTTACTTTCTATAGGTAGTATCTATGGAGTAATATCGAATTCTTAGAACAAGCGATACCTATATAAAACCATTCGAAGCAGCTACACATTTACCTAATTATTAACCGATACATCTCGCAAAAACAATCATTTGGTTGATTAATATCAAAATAAGAGCAATTTACAATCTCTTAGAAAGAAAATTGAACTTCAAACCTTCGCCGAAGGCTACATTAATTGACACAGGATACCTCCCTTTAAAATAGTTTCGAGTTTTGCTGTTTCTATATCCTTTAATCTACTTGTCTTTTTTTTCAAAAGTAGAAAATAGCTGTGATTGCAATTGCAGCCTAACCGCGGAAAAATGACAGCAGAGAGCGCTAAATTGTTACAAATTGATTGGGAAATTGGTATTGAGGGAAGGTAAAAGACTCACCTAAACGATTTGATCCCTCGGGGCACACCGTTTTTTTGTTTCTCTGTTTTATTTGGAATCCGATGTCCGTTGCGGTGACCTTTAATGTGTTTTTTCTGATTATTTTGAAAATACGTATCGATTGGAAGGTTTTTTTTGTGATATTATAAGAATTTAAGACGAGTCAAACCGACTCCTTTTTAGAGAGGCCTCTGCATTCAAATTATGACGCCGTTACAGTAGTCCAAACAGACCAATTTCAAAACCATTAAGTATTGCCAAGGCAGTCATTGCTTACTTTTTACAGTAATTGATTGGTCACCAAATACTTTTACAGTATTTGTTGCTTCAGCGTTTAACGACCAAACGGGATCTTCAATATACTCAGAGTCAATGAGGAGATTTTTCATAGGTGCTTTTCTCATTTAGCTCCAAACAATACAATACGCTCCTTGTTGACCTACAAAGTTTAAAAAAAAAAAAAAAACATTAAAAAGTTAAAAAATTTACCTGCTTAGGCGATTTAATTTTGGTAATTGTTTATTTATTTTTAGCCTACTTTTCTTTTTTTAATTCGAAAGAATTAAAAAAATGAAAAAGTAGGTATTGACATGCGGTCGATGTCCGTCTGTCTGTCCGTCTGTCTGTCTGTCTGTCCGTACCCCCTTCCAAAATCGGTTCTATCCATCGGATCTTAAAAATTTTTTTTTTTTAGAAAGCTATGACCTCAGATACCCAACTTTCATATTTTTGTCCGTCTGTCTGTACGTCCGGAAGGACATAAATCTACTATCTTTCGGCGAATTTCCCATTGAATTTGCACTGAAATTCAATTTTGAGTCATTTAAATCACTGTTGCCAAATCAACAATGGCATGAGAAACTTTATTTATTTAAACATATTTGAAGCAAAATAATATTTTCATGAATCAGTTTGGAATGACGTCATAAAATGTAGCACAATTTGATTCTTTGATTATTCATTAATTATCTACCAAGAAAGCGGCAAGGCATACTTTTGCATGCAATTATGCTTAGTTTTAATTTACATTTCTTATTTTTTAATGCAGTTTGGAGTAGTTTCATTACTTTTGTTATCAATAAATATTTAATTATTCTTCGAACTACAAATAAATCACGAGCAGATGATAAATAATATTTAATTAATTTGCGAAAGAATATTAAGGAAAATAGTTGATTTTGGCTTTTAGAAGTTTAAATTATAGCTGGGTGCTGTGTTTCGATTTTTTTTCTAATGTGTATAAATCTAGCGTAGAAACGGCTGTTGATGATATTTACTTTAGGAACCTAGTTTTTTTTCCCGATTAGAACTTCAGTAAGTATTTAAGTAACAGGAAAGTAGGCTATTTTAGTTCTTTATGAACTTCTTGTTAAATAACACTGACACCTTTGCCGTATCTTCATTGTCGCATCCATCTTATATTATTATTATTATTTTTTAAAAATGTATCCTGTATATATCCTGTTAAAAATGTATATTTTCTCTTCACTCGTATGGGATTCCATCAACACTGTTAAAAATTTTGTGCTTGATGGTTTCACCATGATATTGGATCCTAGTAGCTGCAACGGCTGTGTGGTGAAATGTTTCACCTTTTTTTCGGTGTTTGGTTGAACCATTTTTCTGGATTTGGAAACAAAAACCTGAGAAATGGTTCAACCGAATACCAAAAATTTGGTTTAACGTTTCACCACACAGCCGTTACAGCTACTAGGAACCATATTTATGGTGAAACAAAGTGCCTAAATTTTAACAGTGAATCTCTAGAGTGTCAATAATGTACTTGTTGTTTAGTTTTGTTAATACAGTATAATTGTATTGAATGTTATTTATAAATATCCTGTTTGAAAAAAAGAACATATTTTGAGCAGATTTAGCACCTTCTTTTTGGTCAAACTAATATCTTGCAAAGTTTGCAACACCTATATCTACCCAAACAATATTACATTTTGCAATTATTTTAAACTGGGTCTAAAAATCAAGATGGCGTAACCCTTGGCGATGTGAAATCCAAGACGGAGGCGCCAATTTTTGTAATTGTCCTTCCTTCAATTTATCTACGGGGAGGTACAATTTAAACTAATGGCCTTCGTAATTTTCTAAAAGTGTTGTAGAGGACCCTACTACACTAATAACCCCAGGTAGTTGGGTGTAAGTGGATCTCCAGTTATTATTAGTAGAATGAAAATGGCATCCGAAGAAAAGGCATAATTGGCCACTTTTGGCGATGATTTTACCTGTGTAGAATGACAGCATTGCTGGGGGGTGAGAGGGAGCTTTCAGTTCAATGGATTTCACCTTTGGTTTAAAGACCAATTCATTTGAGTTTGGGCTAATTGGGGTTGTTTCAGGTATGGTAGACATCGGAATTGGGCGGAAGTTTAGCTACCTATTGGGTTTGTTCTAGAAAGAACTATCGGTGCAGCAGAAGATGCACAATAAACTGTATAGTTCAGTAAAATATCACATGGTGGATTACAAAAGGTCGGGTAGTTCTGATTTTTCATATGTTTTAAATATTGGAAGTTCAATTAAGAATCCAAGTTTGTGACCTTGGGGCGCCGCTGCTGGCTGCCCCCCAGGGTCAAACGTCGGACCTTTTTTTAGATATTGCAGATTTACTCCCAGAAAGGTTAGTTTTACAACAAAGTAATGAATACAACAATTAAAGAGGGATAAATATGCTACAATTTGAGTGCATGCTGGTGTTTTTAAGCCTAATATTTCCTAAGATACAGCTCCTCAAAGTTAGTGTAAATTGTGAGAAATTGGTCATTTTCAAAATTTAACAATTTTTCTCTCCAAAGGATTTATTTAATAGTAAGGTTATTACAGTTGAATAAATTTGTACACGTTACCATAGGGTAATTTAAGATTTCGGATGCTTTTTTATGTTTGTGTTCCATTTTTAAGATCAAGAAAACCCTTTCCACCGCGCGCGCCCCAAATATAAAAATTTGGATATCGCGCTTCAACGTTCAGTAAACCTGTGGTAAAAAAGGGGTTACTTTACAGGGGTACATGTTTTACAGGTTTTAAATTTTTTTTATGTTTTATGCATTGGAAGTCTAATTAAGAATCCAAGTTTTTGTCCTTGGGGCACCGCCGCGGACTGCTCCACATCAGAAAAACGACAAAATTTTCTTAATTATTTAGTATTTCCCGATTTACTCTCGGAAAGGTTGGTTTTACATAAAAAGGAATGACAACAATTAAAGAGAGATAAATATGCTACAATTTGGGTGCATGCTGGTGTTGTTAGGCCTAATAGTTTTTGAGTACAGCTCCTCAAAGCTTGTGTAAATTGCGAAAAAATTGTCATTTTCAAAATTTAGCAGTTTTCACCCATAGGTTTTATTTAATAGCAAAGTTATTACAGTTAAATGTATTTGTTTGTTGGGTAAATTGAGAAAATTTCGTTATTTTCTCCATTTTGGTGGTTTATTTCCCGATAAAATTAATCTTATAGAAAATTTATTAAAGACTAATCAACCTGCATAGTTTAGCATAGACTAATTTAAGGTATTGGATGCCTTTATTCAGTAGCTTATGCAGAAAAAATCCAGATCATACAACAAACTCTTCCACGTCTTCATGTATAAATTCATTGGACGTTAAATCGTTCTCTTCATTTTCAGCGGCGTCAAGTATAATAATATCCGGCACGTTTTCGCAAGCTTCTCCCATGTCACAGCTGCATAGGTAAGAACATAAAAGACCTGCTTTTCGACACCCGCAATCATTCTTGCAACCTTTTATAGTTGCAAGATATCATTTTAAGGAGGCATTTATGAGCTGCATCCCTTTCCATTTTGCGGGGGGGGGGGGGAGACCACATCGCTTGCGTTTCCAACCCCATTCGAGAGGATTTTTTTCATGCCCCAACCAGTTCTGTACTTGAAAATACGATTGCAAGGCATGAAACCGTGCTGCGTCTTTTGTTGGGGGCAAGCGTTCAAGACTGGACCTCGCCTTCGTAGGTGATTTTATAAAAAGTTGGTAGCGCAAGTCATTGAGATCGCATGTAGAGTTTGTGGAATTACCTCCATATAAATGGAACAGGAAAATTTCTCCTGCCTTAGCCACTTGGTCACCAGTAGCTTCAGGGCTGAGGAATGCTTGCAATTCAGTGAAGGTATTGGTGTTTTTCAATGAGTGAGCAAAACTTTACTTTTCTTTGACCGAAGAGGGCACTGGTAGTATCACACCCACTGAAAGCGTGGATGAAAAGTATCATTTCACTGCACTTATATTTAAATGAAGATGTAGAGTACATAACATCAGGCATTCCGCTTTCACACGTTTCCGGAAGTACAAGTACTGCATCATTGGAGCTATAATCTACACTGAGAAAAAAATACTGTAAACATACAAAAAATGTTTTTGTAACGTTACAGAAATAACCAATTTTACAAAAAAAGTTTTTGTAATTCTGAACAGAAATCTTCATTTCTACAGTTACAGGAAATGTTCTAGTATTCGCAATTTTTTTCAACCAATCATCTTCGACTTGAAGTTGCGCGCGCATCGCTTCTAAAGTTTCGTTTGTGATCTGGTCTGGATCAATTCATCGCCATTTAAAAATGATATAACGTTTTAAATTTGATACAGGTATAAAATATATGTGAGTAACTTTTATTTCTTTCTATTATACTATTTATAATTCTTATTTTTGTATTCGGAATTGTTCCGATTGTTTAATGTTTTATGTTCATGAACATTTCGTTAACATGTAATGAAGCCGACCCGGTGGCGCAACGGTTAGGGAGCTAGTCTTTGGAGCTTCTGGGTTCGGGTTCGAATCCCGGTAAGGCATGGATGTTTGTGTTTGTCAATAAATGTTGTTATTTGTCTGTGGTGTTTGTGTGTCTCTTGTGCCTGTGTCATTTCTGGGGTTGAGTACAATACACCTGAGGTCGCAGTGCTCGGCGAATTTGCCCCCGACCAAGAAAGTCATAAGTCATAACATATAATGAAAATTGTTCTGTTTTGCTAGAAAATAAGTAATAATAATATACATAAAAAAGTCTTGTAAAATTACAAAAACATTACATGTATAGCATACATAAAAAAGTCTTGTAAATATACAAGATATATATAGGTAATGTTAACACAAATATATTAAGTGTTTTTACAGTACTATTTTTAGTAGTTATTTACTAGAAATTTTCTAGGAAAAGTTTTTTACTAAAAAATTTTTTGTTATGGTTACAGATTTTTTTTCACAGTGTAGTTAGAATGACTAATAGGTCAATGTCCTCACCAACTACAAAGACGTTGTCATACTCAGATGCAAGTGAAACAGCAGTTTCCACAATTAGTACGTCTGCATACTTAAATGCCTGTTTCACTATTACATTTGCTTCTTGCAGATCCTTTTTCGAGAGATCAATGAAACACACTTTGTTGCTTCATTTGATAAAAAAATCTTGTGAAACTTCTGGACATGTGGATTGCTTGAAAGTGATCTCATGTGATGGGTTTTTCGGCAGAATGTTTAGTCTTTAAAAAATTTGCTATAAAATCAATTTCACAGGGGAATACACCGCCAAAATGGGGAAAATTTCAAAATTTTCCCAAATTTCCCAAATTTTTACGAGATGTATCACCAAAACTGTTACGGTTAGAAAAACCAACATACACTAAAATTGTAGCATATTCTTCCTTCTTTAATTGTTGAATTTATTACTTAAACATATCCAAAAATCAAAACTACTTGACCCTTGTAAGTTAACCCCCTTTTTATGACAGATTTACTGTACGTTGGGCCGCGATATCCAAATTTTTAAATTTGTTACGCGCGCGGTTGCAAGGCCTTTCTTGATCTTAAAAATGGAACACAAACATAAAAAAGCATCCGAAATCTTAAATTACCCTTTGATAACGTGTACAAATTAATTACACTGTAATAACCTTGCTATTAAATAAATCCTTTGGAGAGAAAAATTGCTAAATTTTGGAAATGACAAATTTTTCGCAATGTACACTACCTTAGAGGAACTTTATCTCAGAAACTATTAGGCTTAAAAACACCAGCATAAACTCAAATTGTAGCTAATTTATCCTTCTTTAATTGCTGCATTCATTACTTTATTGTAAAACTAACTCTTCAGGGAGCAAATCTGCAAAAACTAAAAGAGTCCGAAGTTTGACCTTGGGCCGGAGCCAGCAGCGGAGCCCCAAGGTCCCAAACTTGGATTCTTAATTAAACCTCCAATATTTAAAACATATCCAAAAAAACAGAATTACCCGACCTTTTGTAAGGTAACCCCCCTTTTCACGACAGATTTACTGAATTTGTACGTTTGTTCACTGAAGGATGAGAAGCTAAGTAAATAAAAGATTCAGTTTGAGGTCCAACTGCGGCTACATGTGTATTTTTTTAATCAATTTGGAAAGTTATTTTTAATGATTTTAGCTAGGTTGAATTCTAAATAATTATTGTTAACATTTGAAAAAAAGTTTAATTTGTTTGTGTAATGAGTAATTTGTTTAAACCACATTACCCATTTTAAATTTTAATGCAGATTCAATTTCCAGCATTATAACAGGAATCCAACATTCTTCAGGGTATGCAGGCGTGACAAAAGGACTGACGTAAAGACCTGAGGAAATGTTTGTGATTACGTCATATTTTGACATTTTTGTTTAATTTATAACTTTGTTTATCAATTTTGGTTCGTAATTTCGTATGATAATTTTAGTTTATACTAACTTTTTTTTGTAAATATAATCTTAATAAAGAAAAAATCCAAAATAAAAAAAAGTTAAATTAAAAGCAATTCAGCAAATTAAAAAAAAATTCTGAATTTCCTCATTGTCTGTTCAATAGGGACATAAGTGAAAACCACAAATCACTATGAAATTCAAAAACATTTTATATTAGTTTGCTTTCACAGAAAAAAAGCTACTATTCCATTGTTATAACATAGAACTTTGGCCGTATATCGACTTAGATACAAATTTCTGCCCTTGGGAAACCCATTATGTAAAAAGCACTCATATTTAATCCTATTCTCTTTAAAAGGATCCTTTTAAGATCCATTATCTCTTCACACTACATCCAATTTAAAATAATGCCTTACAAATACAATAAACAGTTCCGAAACAGTGCCTCTCTTGAAAAATGAGTATTTTCCAATTGCCCCTAAATTATAGGCAAGTCTTTAAAAAAAATTGCATATTGCGCTTTGGCCTAAACCGTAGCCTAAATGGTTGTCTCATTGGCAAAGAAACAAATTAAAAAGGACGCGGTGCTGTTCTAACAACTCGCACTTTCTTGAAGTTATTAAGTATTGGATTTTAATGTGTTGTGGTATTGGCGATTTATCGATGACTTGGCATCCTTTGCTTTATTTTCAGGGCTATAGTTTGAAAATTATACAGGTTTACATTAGTGTATAGATTATTCAGATTTTAAACTAATATCTCTTTTTCATTTTAGGTGTAATATTTTTTGGAACGCTTTCTTTTTGTTATTTTATTATGCTTCACGTCATGATTCACTGTTAAAAACTGCTTTGAATATTCTGCACTTCGCACTCACGATTTTAACAATCATTTGGTCAAAAGCTCAAAACCTAAATGATTAGGTACAGTTATGTGACGTCAAACACATCACTCGTGCCTTATAAAATATTTAGAGAGAAAATTTCAAGATTGCCGTTTTTCGCATCATGCCCGTAAAATTATCGCCAGACTAATATTAAACAAATTTTGAAGTCAAAATAAAATTCAGGCTTATATGAGGCTTCACATTGGCTAACTAATGATATAAATTACAATTCTCTTTGTCAATCGTATTTGGCATCATGTCCATCAAATCGATATCCGACTTAAACTAAGGAAACATTCTGAATAACTCAAAATTGGCAGGTTCAAAAGGCGTCACACAAATTCCTCTGTTTTTTTAACGATTAGGTTTCACTGCTTTAGATATTTCATGAACTGGGTGCCCAGTCGGTAAGGCGTTTGCCTTGTATGCTAAAGGTCCCAGGATTGGACCCCGGAATTGCTAAAATAACAGCCGACCAATGAACGATCAGCGCAAGTCCGACGGATAATACCCCATGTAGAAGGAGTGCACTTTAAATATACTTCAAAAACAAAAAACAAAAAATTTTAAGTATAATGTCGCGCGTAAAATGTTGTGTCAGCTCGATACACTTGAATGTGGCTTTATATTATGAAGTCCGTCGCCGATAGCCCTCGTGCAGCTCTAGTGCGACGTTAATTCAACTCAACTACATATTTCCATAGAATTTTTGCCATTATGTTTTACAATTTGGCAAACTCATCAGAATCAAACCGGCAACCCTTTACGCTATTGGAACGGAAAAGAAATCCCAACTTCGATGATTTATGCCTTGGCTTCGGGCGCCAAACTCTTTAGCCGAAATTAGCGGCAATTACTTGGTGCGAGGAAACCTTGCTCCTGCTGCGGCTACCGAAGAGTTTAAGAAGATAATTTTCCTCCTCTATTGAAGATGGTTCCGAGGATTGTATTTATTATCATTATCACTATTATTTTTGTGACTGCGCCTTCTTTTCGTCTTTGGGGTTCTGTGTAAGTGCCTCAGGGGAAGTTTGAGGGAACATTGGAATTTTAACCTCCTCACTCCCGAGCTAATTTCTACTTTTATATTCTTTTATATAGAAATATTTTTCAAAAGAATATGTATTTAAAAGTAGAATTTGCAATAAATATTTTAAAATTGCAATTTTTTTTCTAATTAATAAGGAAAGTAGGCAGAAACTAATTGCCATCAAGAAATAGCATAATTGATAATAGTAAAATTAATGTTTTTTATAATGTAATAATTAATGTAATTTTACTGCTACAATACATAGAATGCAGAAATCAAATAGAAAAAAACTAAAGCTGTTAACGACGACTCTTTCAAAATGCATAATACAAGTACTATCTATATTTTAGAACATTATACTAAAGTACAAATTGCCTTACTTGCCATTTTAGATTATTTTAACACATTTAGTTGAGAATCCTGGCGTTTAGGTAGAAAATAGTCGGTAAAAAGTGGAGTGTTTTTTAGTTATTGGAATGTGTTTAGCTTTAAAAAGTCAAAAAGGGAAAATATTGCTTATATTAGTAAAATGCGGAAAATTCCATAAATAAAAAACTTACAATCCGAGATAAATTAACCTTACAGTATACGGGAAAACTGGGACCTGGTGGAAAAGTCGTAAAATGCAGGAAAACGTAGATTCGGGTGACGTAAAATCGGGATTCACTGTATAAGTTTTAACCCCTTAACGACGACTTTTTCAGCACCAATAGCACCTTCTTTCCCTTATAAAACGTAAACTTTAAGTTTTTAAAAATTGTTTCACGTGTAACGTAATTAATCCTATATAAATTATTCTTGACAATGGTCTTCAATTGTCAGATAATTTGCTTAGTCAGATAAACTTACGAGCAAAAAAGTTAATTTTTATTTGGAAATATTTTTTTTGCCAACCTTTGTTAATGAGTGGATTTTAGCTAATATTAGTTCGTTAGTTAGCTAGTTTATTGGTTAGGAAGTTAAGTCCTGTGTATATTTTTGGTAAGATTTCATATTACGCTTATCATTTATCGTTTGAAACGGTCGAGCTTTAAAAACCATCACATGAATTTTATTCAATCACCCCATATTTTCCACCGTCATTTTCTTATTCGAGTGGCATGTGACGATGTTTTAATGCAACGGACGTAGCGAGATTCTCTAAAAGTAAGCTCTAAAAAAGCTCTCTCTCATTTAAGTAAACTACATAGGAATTAGTCATCGAAATTCAGTTCATAAAACCTTCAAGGCTAATGTTATTAATCATTTTAAGACTTCAAAATATATATACTTAAATTAACCGATAATATTATCCCTTCAAATTTTTTATCAATAATATCGTTATTTGAAAGTAGAACCAAAAGGTAAGTCATTCAACTACAGCGGATTTCAGCAACCAATATATTACCACACAGTTTAGTATGATATCTGGATCATGAATATTCGATATCAATTTGACATTTGTTATCCGGAGGACATGGCAGGATGATCGTAAGATATTGTGTGTAATTAGGTAAAATATGAAATGGCACATAAAAACAGGATAATGACACTATCTCTTTTTGGTTTGTACCATAAACAGAATTCTATAAATTCAACCATCACGATCAAAAGCACAAATTCTTTCTAATCTTCCAAATCATGAAAGTTAGTTAGCTTTTATAACCTTTAAACTCAATTTTTCAAAACTTCATTTTTCTCATGTGTTGGTTTGAGGTTCACGCCCTTTAGAATGAATTGATGATTAATTTGCATGATAATTTTATAGGTCTAAGTTAATTAGTTCTTGAATTATGAGTGTTTAAAAAACATGCTAATTAATGCATAAAATGCTAATTAATTAATTAACATTTTAATTTTTAAAAAATATTTTTGCACGTAACCTCATACACTTATGAATTATATCAAATATAAAAAAATTGGATTTTTAAGTGAAATATTAAAAAAAAAAATTCAAGTGTATAAGTACACCTCAAGAAACCTCTGAGGGATACGCAAATTGGCTGAAGTGTAAACTTGTTTCCACAGCAAAAGTCTAATATTTAAATTTATATCTTAAGATATAATTTCTTTAAAAAGAATTTTAATTGTTTTTCGGTAGCAGATGATCATTAATGACTCTTTAATACTATAAAATTTAAAATTCAGGAAAAAAATTATTTAAAAAAATTACGCGTGTTGGAAAGCTTGACAGTCAAGTAACGGGTTTCTACGTTTGCATCCCTCAAAAACGATATCGTAATTTTCCCAGAAACAATTAGAATTTTTTTTATCAACTTATCTGCTCAACATACAGTGTAAATAGCTAAAAAAAAAATGTCAAATATTATTTACATCATTTCTCCTACAGCTAGACTTAATAAAACCTTCGGATTTGTTCTAACAAGTCAATAATAAATTATTTACATAATAAGTACATTTACATAATATTCACAATTATACTATCAACAATATACAACTCGCTCGCAAAAATAGTATAAAAATAGTATTAGGGATCTTGGTGTTTCTTATGATTCTAGTTTTACTTTTAATTTGCATATACAGGAGATAACAAAAAAGGAGCATAAAAAACTTGGTATGCTAAAAAGAACTACCAGTAATTTTTCTGACATATCTGTTCTTGTATGTCTTTTTAATACTTTAGTTCGACCAATATTAGAATACTGCTGTGTCATTTGGAATCCTTCTTGCAAGCAACTCATCTATAACATTGAAAGAATACAGAATAAGTTCTTACGATATATTCATTTTAAATCTAATAGCTATGAGCAATATCCATCAAACTCCTCAATTAGATCAAACAACAAAATAAATTCATTAGAATCCAGAAGAATGGTATCAATATTTAAATTTTTTCATAGTTTATTTCATAACAAAATTGATTGTCCTTTTTTACTTAAAGAATTTTATTTAAATATTCCTCCATACAATACTAAAATTATATTTAAGCAACCTTTATTAACTAAAAATTATCTTAAAAACCAACCGATACTGCAATTTATAAATATTGCTAATAATCTGCCAGCCAAAAGAGATATTTTTTTTTGATGATTTTTCTAATTTTAAAATTGATATTTTCTCACTTTTTTTGTAATTTTTGTTTGTTTCTGTGTGCTGATGCTCTGTCTGTCTTTGGTATATTTATTTGTCTTTGTTTCTGTATTTTGTACTGTATATATTGTTGTCCTGTTATATATTATGGATCTTTTGATTGCAATCTGTTCTGGAGCTGATTGCAAACGATGGATATTTTAATTGATTTTACTGACCTTTTGTATTTTAATAATTTTTATCTTTTGTTTTTCTTTTAGTGTTCCCTTTTAGTTTTTTATATTTGTGATTTGTCTTGCTTTAATCCTCTACCTGTAATTGGACTAGATCTGTACGGTAGTTGTAATTAAATAAATTAAAAAAGTTATTTGCATCTTTAACCAATCGTAAAAGAACAAAAACTGTTATTCACTTACAGCGTATTTCAATAACCAAGAAAACCTTATTACCAGACAGTTTAGTATGATATTTAATACTGCATATCATTCTGGCATTTGTTATCGGGGAGGGGGGGGGGGGGGGGCATGGCAAGATGATGATCGTAAGATATTGTGTATATTTAAGTAAAACTTTAAATGTCACATAAAAACAGGATAAAACATAAATCCAAGTTGAAAAAAAGATCCTAATTTCCAGCAACAAATTTTTAAAAAAGTTTATCTACTCAGCAAACGGTGTAAATAGCTCAACACATGCCAAATATCATTTACATCATTTCTCCTAAAGCTGCACTTAATAAAACCGGCAATGATATCTCCGCAATCAGAGACTACATCTCCGTGTCTGATCAGATGCGGAGATTAGCGCACACAAAAAGCGCGACTCTAAACGCATGCGTTTTGTTGAACAAGAACCAACCATGCAACTAATTGCCCTGGGAGGGGGCCGTCAACAAGTGCGCTTTTGTGTGGAGATGTGAGAAAAAGGGGTATTTTTCGGAAACAGTTTTTATTTAAGCTTTTAAAAAATTTGTGCTTATTTTCATTTATTTTAAGCATAAAGAAATCAAAATTATGTCTATAAAATTATTTTCTGCCTTAAAAAAACGAAAATCCATTATTGAAATTTTAATACTAAATTGAAATGCCGTGGACGAGCAATTTATTGTATTTCAGCCCTAAACTTTTGATTCATATTTATTATAAGCAAAACATATATTTAGTTTATTTTGATTTGCTTTGGCACTATTATTTTCTCTTCTTTTTGTACCTTAATAATGTTTCTTAGTAGCTGCAACGCCCGCGAGCTGAAATATTTACCATATTTTCGGTATGCGGTTGAATCATTTTTCAGGTTTTTGCGAAGAAACATCAGAATTTTTTCAACCGAATACCGAAGATAGGGTGAAACATTTCACCACACAGCCTTTACAGCTACTAGGAAATATATTTTGTTAAAACTAAGAGACAGATTTTTAACAGTGTAGGGTGGTTATGACGTTTGGTGTGGCTGTAAAATTAAAACGGCGGTTCACAAATGAGGTGAACTTTCAAAGAACTGCTTGTTAGACAGTGTAATTTTATTTGGGAAAGAGCATTGGGATCGAAAAGCTATGTATAGAATTGAAGAATATAATGGAGTGATGGAGAATATTTGAGGAAAAATCGAAATAACTTTTTGTGCATTGGAATACTGGTGGAGCAATAGTATAATGAAGAAAACGGGAAAATAATGGAGTAACTGAGAATTTTTGAAGGAAATTTTTTAAATAATTGAAAAGCTTAGTGGAAGAACGTGCTAAGTGACATTATTGAAAAAATTGAGATTTTTGTGTCAATGAACATTTTACTAACTTCTTTATAAAGATAACAAGTCTCCTCTTTATCATAAACTTAAAGTTTAGTACATTTTTTATGGTTTGCAAGTACCGTTTTCAACAGATCTGAACGCAAACTAAAACTTTAAAGCTCATTTTCTCGTTTCCACTTTTTTGTCACTTAGCACGTGCTTCCACTAAGCTCTTCAATTGTTTGAAAACTTGAATGAAGAAGGAATAATAGAAAAAGATGAAGAAAACTTGGGAATAACGGAGTGCTATAAAATATCTGGAGCGAAATTTGACAAAAAGGATTCTTCAGTTGAATAACTGAAGAGTAATGTAGTAACCAAGACAAATTTGGAATACTAGAGTTGGGGTTAGGTGGAATTATCGTTGCACTAGAGCTACACGAGGGCTATTGGCAACGGGCGTCGTAATTTAGAACCATTGGGAATACTAGAGTAAAATACAATATTTTAACCGAAATTTAAGAGAATTTTCCCGTAATGTAATAATGGTAATTCATAGAATGGAATAATAGGGAAAATTTCGGTAGAGTAAGAAAGAAATATTTAAGCAAAAGTATAAACAGCATTGTGACATCGTACGCAGCATCGGAAATAAGAGCATATTTAACGTGCACTACCTCTACACGGTATATCATTCGTTCGACTGTTTGGCTGCATAGACCGTTTATAGATCGGCAGTTATTTTGGCAATGCCCGGACATGAGCCTGGGACACTCTTAAAACAAACGAGCGGTTTTAACTCAGTCTGAGTTAATTTCCACTCCTTTCCGTGCCGAAAATGCACTTCTCCTATAGGAGTGAATTTCACTCTTTTTCGGAGTGGGTAAAAGAAATAAAAGAAAACAATCTGCGTCCTACACTCTTAAAACGAGCGATTTTAACTCAGTCTGAGTTAATTTACACTCCTTTCCGGTGCCGAAAATGCACTTCTCCTATATGAGTGAATTTCACTCTTTTGTTTTAAGAGTGGACCTTTCTCATGTAAGGCAAGTGCCTTACTGACTGGGCTCCCCAGCCCCCACGTCCATGGCTAGACTGTATAATAATAACTGATACAACATATAAGTGTGTTTGTTTCTTTTGCATCTCCCGTGTGCACCGTCGCGTGTGCGTTAATCCCCCTCCTTAATTGCCCCGTAATAATGCGAGGGGAGAGGTGCATGGAATGTTGGAGAAAGATTTTTTTTTGTACGGAACACTTTTATCTGATGGTAGTGACATCTCGGAAACATCAGAGCCTTTACCGGGATGACTACATTAAGGCGTTTCCGAGTATATTAGCGTCATAAAAAGTTGTATTTGTGAAATTTAATGCTAAATGTAGCGTAAGGTCTTTGTTTGGGTTTGCTTGAAATATTGTATCAGTCGATCTACATATGAGTTATTGGTGAAGGATCTCGCAAAAGGGAATTACATCCCCTTTTAAATATGCATTCAATTAGATTTTCTTTGCAGGAAAAGCTATCAGCAGATATCTTTAATAACTATGCATAACAGTCCAGTTGCATAAGGCTATTTTTATGTAGTTATCACGTATAATTTTTTATATTATACATATTGAACCGAACTCCCAATATGATAATCAGGAAACTAGTTTAGTTCCTGCTGCAAAAATTTACTCTGAATGTTAAGTTGGTTACAATTCGAATAGAACAATTTGGTCACAGAGTTGCAACTTTATTCGTCTAGCCTTTTTACTCCATCCCAATTATGTTTGGAGTCTTTACTACCTTTTTTAAGTAAATGGATGGAATAGCTGCATGTTAGTAGCTTTCCTTTACCCAAAAAAATCATATGTGTTTACGTTTTCTAAGTAAAAAACTTTATCGTCACATATTAAGCATTTAACAGCAAAAAAACACATTATTATTCTTACGCTACCACAAAGTTTTAACGACAGCAACAAGCACATGTTTGGGCTATAAATCATGTCAAACACCCATAAAAATCATACTTTTCCTGTTTTACTTATTCACATCCTCCACTGAAGTAAAACTCTTGATTCACGGGGCATGCGTTATTAAACTAGAACACCGCGCTTTATACACTAAAGTAATTTGAAAGGCATGCAATAATTTCGGTGCGCATGCGCCAAATTTTTGGAGTAGTGCAGACGCAGAAGAAAGGTTCGTGAGTTGGAATCTTAGAAAGTTAAAGTTATTTCCATCTTCAGCTTAGTACAGATATGCCCCAGGAAGTGACGTCACGACATCGTTAATAATGACCGCATCTTTCGGCGTGCATTCCACCAATCATCGCATTCCTTTTTGGACTATTTTTTTTGGTGCAGGAAGATGCTTGTGCGCAGGACAGGTGTGCATTATCGTCATCGCCGATCTCTCAGCAATAAACAAAGAGGGTCCGCTGTCTCTGATGTCACTTCCTGTTAAATGCGATCCCTGTGACTTAATCTGTGTTTGGGATCTTAAATGCAGATTTTGATGTTTTGAGTCGTTGACGTTTTATAGCAGACATATTTTATCATAAAGATGCTAAATTAAGTGTTTTTTTACGTTGCTTCAATTGAAAATTAAAGAAATCCTAGCCATTTTCTAGAACATCGGCCTCTCGTACAGAGGTTCCCGCGTTCTAAACCAGCCACTCCTATAGACGGATATTTGTTGGCAAAAAAATATAATAATAATAGAAACTTAATAACGGGGTTCCCCGAGTACACTGGGATAGACGGCCTTGTTAAATCTGTGGAGTCCAAAATCCCGAGTACATTAGCGTACGATGTCGCTCATAGTCCAGTTGGGTGCCAGATAAGGTGTCGACCTCGTCACTTGACCATGGTTCTATATAACGAGGCGTTTTAAAGCTCCTTGGAGGCTAAAAATAGACAGCCGGCGTTCAACCTAACCTAACCATGTGTTAACTGAAATACTGATAATTGAGTTGTTTCAGGTGAGCTTCCAGCTTTCATTCCAGATCGATGCTCCAATTGGTCCTCTGTTCCCACGTCATATGGATTGGTTGGTTGGTTGGTTGGTTGGTAGACATATATATTCAGGTTTGTGTGCTTGGTCAGCGACCCGCTTATAAACCTTCGTCAAGTAAGACAGACACAACAGACAACACACACACATAAGTGGATCCATCTAATTTTTAGAGACAGAGGCCAACTAGAGGATCCCCAGAATTGGCTTGTCACCCCCAGAGGTATTGATTTGGTATGGGAACTTACAGGACTTTCGGACCCAACAGATTTAACGAGCACGTACTCCGCATATACTCGGTAGGTCTTCAGTGGTACCGGGACTCGATCGCAAGTCCTTCCGATCCCGAGACCGAGACGCTGACCACTAGGCTCACTACGGCCCACGTCATATGGATTCACCAGTTAATTCTAGCATTTGTGGTATTCCGGTTTGTGTACTCAATTGGTTGGTTGGTTGGTAGACATATATTTTCTGGCTTGTGTGATTGGTCACAAAGACCCGCTTATAAACCTTCGTCAAGAAGGACGAACACGACATACACACACATACAAGACAGATGCTGCCATCTATCGCCACCTCCACAATTTAGACATGTCCCTGAAGGGGAGGGAAATAGTCTCCAGGGACCTGTACCAGTGGTAAACTGCGCAATGACCGACCACAGGACCCAACAGATTTAACGAGCACGTACTCTGCACCGCATATACTCGGTGGGTCTTCAGAGGTGTCGAGACTCGATCGCGGGACCTTTCGATCCCGAGACCGAGATCTTAACCA
Organism: Oedothorax gibbosus; assembly: GCA_019343175.1. Lineage (NCBI taxonomy): Eukaryota > Metazoa > Arthropoda > Arachnida > Araneae > Linyphiidae > Oedothorax > Oedothorax gibbosus. The sequence goes on along the minus strand of CM033276.1, from coordinate 26,531,993 downwards.
CTAGGCTCCCCACGGCCCCGAGAAAGAATTTAATGTCATATATAGCATTTATGTTGCCCCTCAGGGTCCGAAACATGCTCGTAGTAATTATTATTGTAATTGTTCTAAACTTACTAAATAAATTTGTTTAGCTTAGTTTGAATAATCGTCACACTTGAGCTACAAGAGAACCATTGGCGACGGGCGTCGTAATTTAGAACCACAGTCAGGTGACGAGCCGACACCTGAAAAGAAATTTGTTTCTTGCAGGTATACAAGGATAATGCGGTGGCATATAAAGAAAAGATAGACAGTTTTCTGAAGCCATAGCTTTGCTTAATTGAAGCTACCAATCACTTGAAACAAGCCCTCCATGCATCCTGATTCTATGCCTTCAGCCTCGTCCGCAAAATCGAGTACTACTACTGCGTAATTAAAGATCAATAAACAGACTCATCAAGGCTCATTTTGTCAAAATTGGTTGGCAATTTTCTCGGTCACAGACAAGAGAGTACAGTAAAGGTTAATCCCACTATAAGCTACTGTCTTCATCACAGTTTAAAAAGTGTTTTAGTAAACATTTTTTGTCGTTATAAAAAAAGTTTAAATTCACATTTAACGATCAATTTTCAAAATAGATGTCTTAAACCGTTATAAAACTGTAAAGTGGCTATCTTACTATAAATTTCTTCAACACAGTTTAAAAGTGCTTGAATTGTTAATAAACAATTTTGATCGTTATGAAATAATGCTAAATTAACTTTTAACGAGCAATTTTCGAAATAAGATGTTTTAAAACCTTTTTGTAATAAAGACCGTTTTCGATAAATTAATTGCTAAGTATTGTCCTACTGTAGATATTTTTTGTTTTGATTTGATACAAATGTGAAATTTTTTACATTTTATCCATACACGGATCATGTTCAGGTCCGTATAGCAGATGCAAACCTGGCTCCAAGTTAAGTTTTTTAAATGTAATTATTTTTCTATGGCATTACATGGGGAACTTTTATGACTGGTTTTTCCATAAAACGAACTTACAACTTCAAATTAATTTTATGGTGGTCATAAGTGACAGAAACGGGAATCGAATTCTAAAAACTAGCCAAACCAGAATTGTTTCATTTATTAATTTTCAACTATGAAATCGCCATTAATTTTTCATATATCATACTTTATTTGCGTTGTGTTTGTTTTAAAAAACTATAAAAATTAAAACAAAGACTATTTGCAAAGTTTTTATATCTACAGGGTTGAATTACAAACTAAACTGTACTGCGAAATGCTCTGGTAGTCTGGTCACCCTACTACAAATTGACGAGATACCGAGAGCCAGTGACTTGGATAAAGTTAATAATAATGCATATGTTTCAGGACTAAAGTGTCAGCAGAAATGCTAAAAAAGAAACAAATTCTTTCTCTAGCTTCGATTACTGAATCTATATCACATCATGGGAACAGAGGACCAATCAGAGCCCCGATTATAGGAAATACAAGAATGAAAGCTGGAAATAAATCGTCTCCTGAAACAACCTAATTTTCCAACCCCTGGCACTCTGCAGTGAGATAAAAATTCAGAAAGTGGCAAGCGAAACAGAAATTGTCCTTCCAAATGTCCGTGTCTTCTCGCAATTAGCCCAGAGTGTGGGTCGCTTTTAATTTGCGAGAGACGCAATTACGTGGAGTGGAATTGGTGTGTTTGGAGACGGTCGCAATTTCGGGTGGTTAATGGCAGCTGATGTAATCGGCGGTTTTTATCTTGTTAATTATCGAAAACGACCAAGCACACAAACCTGAATATATATGTCTACCAACCAACCAATCTTAATTATCGAACTGAAATTGCAAGAGATGGCTGAGATTTCTTCTGGAAGATTTGAGTAAAGGCGTTGCCGTTTCTGGATTTCCGATGATGCCTTGATAAATTTTGGTATGGTAGTACTTTCTTTCCTAGGTCTATTCCAAAGAGTTGTAACTGTCTGTTTATACAAAACATGTTGACTTCAGGTCTTCCACTGTGTTTGATGTTTGCTTTAAGTTAAAAAGAACGTGATTTGCACTAATAGATTAAGGTTATAATTCTGTCTGCGTGATAAAGCAGATTGTCTGCTTTGAAGCTGCTTTTCTCCGCTACACATTCTAGTGTAAGTGCAAAAAGTAGTATGAAAGCCATCCTTTTTCATATACTTGTGCTGAGATGAATCAATTTACTAACACTGCCTATGCCTAGGTAGGTAAACACAACAATGAATGAGATCATTTTTGACCTGAAATAATCAGTAATGAAGAAAACTTTCGAATAGGATAAAGTTATTGAGTGCTTGCAACAATAGTCCAAGTCAAAACAACAACAATAATCCAAACAATAGTTTAGATACTACAGTTTACCTGTCCACGGCAGAACATTTCTGTTCGGTTCTACCTTACAATAATCATCAACCTTACCAGCTACCGAAAGTCCTCACGTTCTGTACACAACCGAAGCGTTACCAAACTAAATAAATAGGCGTCGATGTATTCAACACTTACATCAGTTCCAAAACCCTTTATAAGACCCTCTATTGTTTCAAACTTATCAGCACTTTGGGGTCCAACAGTAACGCAACACCACGTTTCTAACTACTAAATTTACATACATCTATAAATACATTGATATGAATCAAACCGACAAATTTGTCCTCTCACAGTTTATCACTTTCTTTATACAAACAAAGCAATTAATCTCATTAAGAACACCAAATACCCCTTAAAAGTAGTAATTACACAATCATTAGGCAACCGTTTAGTCTAGACCTGTCTCATTTCGAAAGACGGTAAAGAAAAAACAAATGTTATTTAAAATGCGTTATGTGTTGTCATAAACCATGTAACAACCGGTTCCTCAGTGTATGAGTTTTATGTTTTTTGTGCTTCCACACTACGTTTATAAAGTAAAAACGGGAAGCTTCTCTAAAGGCAATTTCTTTGCGTCTGTCCGTCACCCAAACTACAAGTGCTAAACACAAGTGTGATGCGTCAAAAAATTCAGCGCATCGACACTATAGTCCGAATACTTTGTGAAGAACAAAATCCGCAAAAAATAAGTGTCATAGTGAATAATTTTTATTTTTATGTCCTTGTAGAGCTATGCATTAATAAACGAAGAATTGTAAATTTAAAACTCATCAGATTTTGATGATGTAATTCGAAACAAAATAAAAGGCTACCTCAGTTGGAAAAAAAAGCAAAACAAGGTGATAAAGAGCTAAAGAGACAACTTGAATTAATGCAAGAGGTTTTGGCTACTTTAAAATCAGGTAAACCTGCAAGAAATTTGGAGAATATCGATGAAGGTATATGATATATATATATATATATATATAATATATATATATATATATATATATATATATATATATATTATATATATATATATATATATATATATATATATATATATATATATATATATATATATATATATATATATATATATATATATATATATATATATATATATATATATATATATATATATATATATATATATATATATATATATATATATATATATATATATATATATATATATATATATATATATATATAATATATATCACATACACATATATATAGGGGTCGGGGGAGGTATATATATTTTTGGGGGGGGGGGGGGGTCGGAACGACGAACATCTCCAACATGCCAATACCTACTTTCCATTTTTAAATTAGCTACATTCTTTAAATTCAAAATAAACAGTGGGTTTTCATGTTAAAGACTTTTTTTTTAAAAGTATAATAAATATATTTTCGGTAAATTTTAAGTTTGTAACTTATAAAATTTTGTTAAGACTTTCCCTGGAAGTGAACAAAAACGTCTGCACTTGTTATGGTTCTGAAAACAATATTGGTAAAAATTAATTTGTTTTGTTTATTCCTCATGAAATGTAATTGCAAAATTTTATCATATTTTTAAGAAAAACATTTATAATTATATTTCAAAGATATTATGCTTATTTACACGCAGTTTAAGATTTTTACACCTCACTTAAGACTTGAATTTACATTTTACAACGAAATCTTACCAAGGAATCCAACCCTTACTCCAGCGCGGCTGTCCCGATCTATAGCCGTTACACTGCAGAAGCAATTTCTGTAAAAATGGTTTTATAAGATTCTTCACTTCCCAAACTTCAATAAATTATAAAATTTTGGTGTTTAGAAAAAATTACAGTTTCTGAACACTTTATAATCTATCCTACAGATGACGGAATCGTTTTTTTTTTTTAATTCTTTCAAAGATTTTCAAACTTTTTTTTCCTAAACTTATTAATAAAAATACTCACAACACTTTTAAAGAAGGGGGCTGGGGATCCTAGTCGATAGGCATTCGGCTAGCCGAAAGGTCCCAGTTTTGGGTCCGGGCATCGCCAAAATAACTGCGGACCTATAAACGGCCCGTGCAGCCAAACATGTCCGACGAATAATACCCCGTGTAGAGGGAGTGCACGTTAAATATGCTTCAGTCCCAACGCTGCGAACGATGTCGCCCTTAACGGTTGCGTTGGGTGCCTACTCAGGTGTCGGCTCGTCACTTGACAGTGGTTCTAAAATACGATGCCCGTCGCCAATAGCCCTCGTGTAGCTCTAGTGGGACGATAATTCAAACTAAACTAAACCTACTTGGGTGTCGGCACGTCACTTGACTGGGGTTCTAAATAACGACGCCCGTCGCCAATAGCACCTCCTAGGTCTCGTGCGACGATAATTAACCTTAACCTAACCCTAACTTTTAAATATGATAACACTTTTACAAAAAATAACAGGTCATAAGCTCTTATAAAGAAACGTAAACCTCTGCGCTCATCCTCATTTCCATATGCAGTGACGAACTTCGTGTTATCACAAAAGGGGTAACGAAGCATGTCTAATTGTCACCGCGCGGACGTCTCAGGAACGGCTGAGGGACGTCCTAATGACTTATAATTTATTGGACGTGCACAGACTATCCAATGACCAGATTTTTCCGAAATGAAAATAGTTTTATGCCTAATAGCATGATCTGTTACAAAAGGGTTGTAAATGTCTATGGAATCGTGAGTTTAAATTCTTAAAATTTCGAAAGAACCTAAAACTTCGAATTTATAATTTCTTCAAATTTAAGTAATTTTTTTCAATGTACACTGAAAATTATTTTGCTTTGAATTACGTTGAAAATTAATTGCACCTTTTTTTTCATAAATCTAAAACTAACGTCAGACTGTATCTTTCTAAAACTAACGTCAGACAGTATCTTTCTAAAACTAACGTCAGACAGTATCTTTCTAAAACTAACGTCAGACAGTATCTTTCTAAAACTAACGTCAGACAGTATCTTTCTAAAACTAACGTCAGACAGTATCTTTCTAAAACTAACGTCAGACAGTATCTTTCTAAAACTAACGTCAGACAGTATCTTTCTAAAACAAATTATTCCGACCGTCAGTCATTTTCCAAAATTATTTAATTATAATTAAATTTATTTTGTGAAATTAATTTACAATAAACTGAATTATTTAAAAACTGTTCTAATAAAATACCACTATATTTGTAAAAATTCTACTTATTTACTTTAATTTGAAATGTTTTTCTGTATTATACCTTCTGTAAATTAAGCTTTATAAACGATGCCGTGGTGGTGTTTTTATTTTAGATTGGCATTTACCCACCAATGAAAAACTTTCTTTGCGTATATTTGGTCTTCAACAGACTTAACATGCACCACCGGGTGGCTATAGGTAAATGTTTTATCCATTTAATTTTTCCTGCATGAAACCCTCTGCTTGTTATTCTCCTACTACCAATAAAAAAGAAATTAAATGCGAACCACATGTCCGACTGTGAGTAAATGGATACTAAATGTATATACGATTATGGAATTATGAATTATTCATTACAATATCCTATTTAAGTATTATTTTGATTGAAACATTTGTTCGCGAAGTGCGAATTAATAAGTAGGTTTGTGACTGTCACTTACTTTGCCTCTGGCTATACTTACAAGTTACATAGTAGCACGCAAGAAAAGTAAAAGTTGTGGTGCACTAATGGATATGTTTGGCGTCTTGAGTGGCGACAGCTCCAGCGGTATTGTTTTCATTCTCAGGCTTGCTGGTATTACACTTGGTTCGGTAGTTTCGAAATTGATTTACGGACAAAAAAACTAATGCTTTTACTCTCTTCGTGAATCACATTAAATTTCTGTCACTCAATTTCACTTTATTGCTCCGCTTAAAAAATTTAAATATAAATCGAAGTTTTCTAACAAATGACATTCCTGCATAGTTGAAATTTAGTCATTATAAAGCCAATAATGTTTAATAAGTTTCAGAAATGAGAACAATTTGCATGTACAGAACTCAAAAATAAAACACAGCATACGAAATGACCGCCCATTTAGAGTGATACCGAAAAACCGATGAAATCGAGGAAGCAAAGAATGAAACTTTAAAAGGTTTCATCATCTGAAACAAGCCAGTTGTGGTTGATTAGTAAACACATAAACGCTTCACTGTTAGAAACTTTGAAAAAAAAATAGTTTAATAACAATGTATTATATTGCTATTTTCCTATATTCTTTAAACCTAGCCTAATAACCGTAAAAAACCGTTATAAATCGTTAACGGTATGTGTATTGTGTAATGTAATATTTTTCCCGCCGTAACACTTTCAGTCAATTAAAATCGAGCTAAAAATTTTCTTTTTTACTTTTACATAATTACATCTACTGTTTCTGTAGGGCAACCTGAACCTTCCATGGCCAAATTGGTTTGAAACCATTAATGTTGGTCTATAGAAATAAGTTAGAGTGAATCGATTAAAACTAAAATTTTAACAGTTTGTTTTCAAACAAGTTGATCCAATAATATTGATACCCGTGACGTGATTTGGTACCAAGTTACGTAACTATACAGGGGTCATTTTAGGTTCGCTAATACACATCTATATTGGGTAACCAGGGGTAATTATTGAACAGGAACCGAAAAACCATAGTGCATCATAATTTATTCCGTCTAATACAACAACATTTGTTCCTTGCATATCTAGCAATGGTCTGATTAATTATTGAGATGATATTTGTTACAGAAACTATATGGTGTTCAATAACTACCCCCGTACACAGTATCTATAGTACCCATCATAGTCCGCAATTTACCCCTTGTGTAGCTAGTCTAAATACTGTGCAGAACAGATTGAAACCTACTGTCGAATAATTACCCCAGTTGGCGGTGTAATTTTTGGACATGTTTTTTTTTATCAACTTCTACAGAGGAAATAATAAATTTCAATAATGGGGTACCATTACCGACAGATAGATCAAATAGTAATTACGAAAAAAAAGATACTAGTTAGAAAATTACATAAATGTATGAGCTATGGTAAAAGTTTGATTTTTGTCCAATAATTACTTCGTGTCACCCTAATGTCTCTGGTCTTATCATAGATTAAAGTGATTTGAGCCGAGACGTTATATACAGTCCCTGGACAAATTATTAGACGCACTGCAAGATTTCATGAATCAATCAATGATGAAGAAAATACCTTTAGAAGGACATTTGTGTTCCTAAACTTAAGCTATTGAATAGAAAATACTATCTGCTATACTTAATACATATATCGACATCTTTTTTAATGATATGGCATTCTTTGGTATGTTTTCATCAGTACTAAAAAAAATACAGTGCGTCTAATAATTTGTCCAGGGACTCTAGAATGGACTACCAAACCTAAAATTACCACTGCTTTATCGCGTGGTTTTATACCAAGTCTGGAATTAAATAACTTCCTTCGTAAAATACTAATTTAGAGACATCAAATTTTGATAAGCAAAACTTTTGTAGCAGTCAAAACCATATGCATTTGCATATTCTATAGGTTTAGATAAGAATATAGATATCTGCCTTCATTCACTTAGAGTCAATGTACCTTTTGTTGCCACGGAAAAATTCTTAACTTTCTGTCCATTCAGGATCATTCAACACATCCTTACGTTCATTAAAAACTGCTGCTATTTTCTTTATAGACGAATTTCGTTTATTTTTAAACACGGACTGCGCCAACTTTTTTTTCTCTTGAATACCATTTAATTTTGGCGAATATAATAAAATATGGTTTGAAACGAGATATAGAAATTTGGTGTGAAGCGGAACTGCTTCATTTCTATGAAAAGAATGAATTCTGTTGACAGAAACAAATTTTCACCACAGAATCGAATTCCTGAATTTCGCATCTAACTCAGAATAGAATTATGGAACAAAAGACCAGTTAAAGAATAGAAGTCTTCAGTGAAAAAGGATTTAGAAAATAAATTGGTCGCTAACAGAGATATCTTTGAAAAGTGTAATTACGTCAAATTAAATTTAAATAAAGCCTCTTTTAAACCTAACCGTAATAGAATCTACCGTGCATCAGCAGGATGCAAACAACTTACCTCACAGCTCTGAATAAAAGAACCCGGTATTAACCAAAGAGCCAAGAGAAAGTCGAATATGGCGTCGAGGTAAAACCCGCAGTGCAATCTGAAGTAGTTGGTCTCTTGATTATTAAGCCCAGATCCAAGACGAATTACATTAGCAATTTATTAGGAGTCATTTTAATAGTTTTTGTTTTGTTATTTAGACGTGAAACTTTTGCGTTACTTTAAATTGCATGCTCTGGTTTTTATTTGGGGGTGTTTGGTTTTCGAAAAGTTTTAAGTTACAATATCTATTTAATATTTTACAAATTACCCAAAACAAAATAGTCTTATCCAGACACGTTAAAATATAAAATTCAGTTCAATTCAGTCGTATGATAGAGATCAAATGAATATGGTATTTTTCAACTCTTACTACACCTTAAACCCCTTCGGTTGAAGTGCAATCTTTTTTTCATTGAATGAGATTAAAATTTAAATTTTTAAATAAAAATTTGATTTCTTTAATTTTTTTCAATTTATTTCTGTAGCAAACGATTATAAATGACTGCTCCAAGCTTTAAATTTTAAAATTCAGTAAGATTATAAAAATTATAATTTTTTTAAAAAAAACATTGTGTTTTGCTGGAAAATCTGACATTCAGGTGACGGGTTCGCAATATTTTCTAAACTCTTGATTCCCCATTCTAAAACAATTGTCTGATATAATTCTTGAAATTTACTTTGAATTTTATTTAACGAATCTGTAATAAATAAAAATAAAGCTAATAATCATTACTAAAAAAAAAAGTCAATAATTTAACTAAAATTTTTTGTTTGGGCTTACCATTTCGACTAAACGTGAGCTCAGACGTTCCTCCTACCTTCTTGGAATCAACACAAAGCGCGAGCGAAAGGTTAGGGTTAAGAGAAGAGCCATTAGGACGTCTTTTTTCGCACGCTATTATCACGACTAAATAGTGTATAATGACGCCTGGCTTCCAACCCCTCTAAACGCCTAAATTACGGGTAATGGGCCCATTTGAAGGGCCTGATTTCTAAAGCAAGTGGGCCCCGGGCGTTAAAACACAGAAATTATACGCGAGTGTCGTTTGACAACTCGCTGGGAAACGTGGGGGATTTTGAGAACGGAATTAATAGGATGGATGTTGAGTTGAAGAGTTGAGAAACGAGAAGACACTATGCTTTTACTGGGTTGGTTAAATAAGCACCGGTACGGGACTAGAATCCAGGATTGGGTAAGGTTCACATTGACTTTTATGTATCTATATGAAGAGCCGAGAAGCCATGGGTTACAAGTTTCTTTTTTCATTATTGGAGTTATAGCAGTGCACTAAATAGGTGCTGTCAAATATTGTTAAAGGGATACAAGTGAATCACTGAGTGGTGCTGTTAACTAAAGAATAGTGCAAGTGTAACCTCCAATGCCAGCTTACTTCCTTGAGACCCTACAAACCTTGTTTCGCTCATCATCAATGTGTAGTCACTTATACCTCTTGGGCTTCTGGCTCCTCATCTCCTCATGTAATGAAGACCGCAAGCAGTTTGGGAAATAAGCAATGGGGGTATTTTCGCGTCCAACTGATCAACAGACCGAAACATCTTCTGCAATGCGTCCTATTACACTCGGTATCGTAAATCGAATGTAGTTCAGAAGGCTTTGGCCCTCCATGGGCTAAAGCCTATGATTATATTTTGAAATAAATACGACAAGTGCTACACATAGGATACGCACTATTTTGGACGGGTCATGTATCTTTTAATTGCAGTCACGTGACCAGGACAACAATTCAGCGAGGTTCGAATAGCTCGCTTTCTTATTGGCCCTAGTTTTCAGGTGACCGTTGCGTCATGAATAACGAGCCGATGCATCTATTCGAAAGATATAACAGTGGCCTTTCTAGAGCCTTGACGTGCGTCTTCAGTCCTTACAAAACCTGGGCTTAAAGCTACCTTATATAGCCACATTATATTGTGTCAGGAAATTTAATGGGCAGCAGTGCCTCAACAAGGACTATTCTTCGCACATTGTGACTTTAATAGTTAATATATTTTTTTGGCTATTCACCCTGTTTTTTAAGAAAAAAATGGGGTTCCCCCCTCCCCCCCCTTTCAACCTTAGAGTTGAGTTGTGGATTTAGCTGCAAGCTTTTTTCACTCAACGGGGAGGGGGTGGGGGTTGTATAATAAAATATTTAACAACACGGTAGTGAAATTCTTCATAATACGTAAGGTCATATCGCTAGCTTCTGTCAGAGAGAAATAAACGAAAAAAAAAAGACATCCCCTGGCCATAAAACAATGTATGCCTATAAGTTGCAATGATTTATTGTTGACCAAGTATACAAAAGAATGGGGATTCACATTTTTTGAGCATTATATTTTATTTTAATTTAGGCACAGAAAAGTTGTCACAACTGAAGAAAAATTTGCTAGCCTAATGTTAATGATTATGATAGTTTTTTAAAAATACGATGCCTATGTTGGTAAAAAAAAATTATGCGTTTTAAATATATGAATCGAGTGAAATGCCGTATAGTCCCTCACAATGCAGACTATTTCTTCGAGGACTGCTTACGAGACTAGTTTAAAGCAAAATAAGTGAAAATTAAAAGGAAAGACGTACTAACTCCAGAATTTCTCGTTTATACCAGTATTTACAAGATGCTCAAAAGAACTAAATATGGCAGAGAATATAATCAGTATGGCTCATTGTTTATCTGACGATTTCACGTATGAATTGTTTACTCTCAATAACACGCAACAAGTCTAGTAACATTGCTATAGTTAAATCCGGTTATAGTTTTTTCGATTGATTTATTCAAAACCTTCCAATTGAAACCTAATTTCGAATCATATCCACGCAAAACAATCATCATCTGTTACAAACTTTCCAAAATAAAAGTAACCAAAGTTATTCCTAATGGCCTTCTATGGATACAAAATTAGCGCTTGAAAACGAATAAAAAAGCCATTATCAAATCAATGAATATAAAACGGAATCTAATTCCTCTCAACTCTGCAATTACGACAGATTCGTCTGCGTAATTATCGTCCAATGCCACCATTGCACGTAAGTGCGGGTATTACCCAAGCCGCTCGGTAACCAATCACAATTCGCGAAACCGCCTATGAGTGTAAACGATTTTCTATAACAACCGTTTACGGTGGGCTGATAGTTATAAACTGCAATAACGTTTAATTCTTTATTGTAGCTATTAAGTGGGAGTACTATATGTGGGACCTAATATCACACATTTAAAATCTTTTTGTTACTGTTAAAGTAAACTCAATTAAATGGGAAAAAAATAATGATTTATCATTATTTTTATTCGATTGCGTTGTGTTTTATCACGTACGGGATTGTTATGGTGGTTATTACTGTCAAATTGGGTTGAATTGTTTTTATTAGAAACAAAAAGAAGCACGCTACAGAGTCGTACTAAGCACACAAAAAAGTCATCCAAACTGTAGTTAAGAATTCTGTTGTTTGACTATTGGGGTTATATATTTCTTTATTTAATGTAAAAAAAAGAGTTTCTCTGAAATAGATTCAGCCCGTGCACATGTTCAAACTTTTTATGCGTCTTTACTCCTTCTCTGTTATGTCGTGTCCACACTTTTGCTTCGAACTCACGAGTATTGTGGCATGCGTGATTGTGCTGAAACACCGTGCGCTTAGAATGAAACGTGTAAATAGAAAAGTAGATAGGAGTCAAGAATTCAAGTATAGACATAACCTTATGATGTAGCTATTGGGTTATACTGAGTGCGCGCTTAGTTTCCAATTTATGACTCGATTAAAATTTGCTAACTTTCCCTTAAACTTTCGTATCACTATTTCTGGTTATTTGAAAAAAAACATATATTTTAATCTTTGATGGTCATACATTAAGGGAAAAATATTTAAAGTCGATTCGAGCCAAACTTAACTTTTTAAATTTTTAAAACATTGACATTGCCATAGACGATGCATTGATTTTGATGCATTAAATTTGGGAAACTGTATCCTTTTAATGGTTTACAATATTTTAACCCGTGAAATAGTTAACTTTTTCATTCTAAAACATCAATACAGTTTCCAATAGATGACAAATTTCTAAAGTTGCCGGACTTCAACAATATTTAAAGTCATAAAATTGATTAAAGTCTATGTTGCCAAATGGCAACAGCACTAGAGAGTTATACTCTAGGGAGTTAAGACTGCTTCCAATATTGCCTAATATCATACCAATCCACTGTGGATTCACATAGAGCTAATTTCTACCAGAATTGTTTTCGTAAATACCAATTTTTCATAATTGAAAAACTTTCCGCAATACCGTGCCATATTATTCCATAATAACTCTGTTTAGGAAACACCTATTTCCTTCATAGTTCCGTAATTTCCAGTAGAAAACCAATTTTTACCAAATCGCTCCTACGGAGAAACAGATTCCAGGGAGTGCCTCATATGCTCAATTACGCAGATGATGGTCCGGGCTACCAAACGAGAACAATTTTCGAACGTCATAATTTCGAACACCAACAAATAATTTCGAGGAGATGTGGGAATTAATTGAATTTGTAATTTCAGAACGTGAGTAGGGAATTAAGCAATTGGGTTTGGAAGATTCGGTCTTCGTCACTGTTTCTGGGGGCGTTCTTTGATGAAGAACGGAATCGCCGCTTCAGCGAGTAATGGTTTTGTTTTAGGTTTTCGTTATTAATTTAATTTGAGCCATTGTGTGTCGAAATACACTGCTCAAAACAATTAAGGAAGCACTTTGTGTACTTTTGTTACCTTTCAGTCTCAACTTTTTATTTTTTTTTATTCTAAAAATCCATAATTTGTGAAATCGATTCATTATGCATCCAGAATGAATTGGTAAAAAACAGGAGAAAAAAATCTTAATTTTTTAAACTAAATTTTAAGGGAAAAAATTGGAATCATAACTTTTGAATAAATTATAACAGAACCTTTTTCCAAAACTTTATGTGTTAAAAATAGTTAAAATCAATTTTTAAACATCTAAAAAATGCATGCATGAAGAATTTAGGGTCAATTTATTTGTTAAAATTGTATCAGAGTGAATTTATTTTACCATGTTTTTCATATTTTCATTTAATTAAAACAAGCATTATTTAATTCTTCAAAAGAGATAATTCTTGCACCTAACGATACATAAGTGAAAGCTTAACTTAGTCAGAAAAAAATTTGCAAGCTGATGATTCCAAGTGGAATCATTGGGGGTGAAAGGGTTTAAACTGTCGCTCCCCTAATTGTTGTGAGCAGTGTACATATAGTATTTGGCAACGGGTCTGCGGATGCTGATACCCCATTCTTCAAAATTTTCATCCCATCAAATATGTAACTCGTATTTTGAATTTGCAGTTTATCAAATAAACATCAGTATTCCAAAAAAATTTAGCATAAGGTAAAGAATCCTTCTTTCATATTTACGCCTGTTAAACCTATTTCCTATACGTGTGTATGATCCAAGTTAGAGTTCGTAAACTTCACAAAATTACTAGTTGTCCACTGCCAAACTTGCTTATACTACTGGTTCTATACTTTCTAGCACAAGTCGATGCAGTGTCTCTAAACTGTAGGGGAGACCAGGACTTTTTTCTAATTTTTTTAATTGTATATTTTTTTTACTTTTATTTATTTTGGAGAAAATAGAATATCATTGCCTTTCTTACACTTCTGTCTACAAACAAAAGTTACAACTTCCCTAAATTATAAATACAGCTTTTGGCAGAAATTGGATTAATGCAAGCCTGTTGAGTTTGAAAACGTTCCCCGTATCAGGGGTACAATTTCTCAGACAGCCAAAAATGCACGAGGCAAATTTTCCAACTATTCTTGAAAAGATTCAATTCACTTAAAAAAAAAATCCTTTTTATATTTATGTAAATTTTATTGTAAACTAAAATAAGCAAGAAGAGTATACCAACAAAACATATAAATATTGTAAAAAAAAATCTAGTTTATTTTACCAAAACTGTAATTTAAAAATTTTCAATAAAATTCATCACCACCTGAATCACCATAAACTTAAAAAAATTGTGTAGCTTCTTTTGTGGATCCATAATTTGACGCTCGTTTTTAGAGGTAGCCTAAATATGGCTAAAGTTTGCACAAAAATAATAAAAATAACTCCGTAGCTTAGAGCGACGTTCATTATGGAGGTTAAATGAAGATGATAGATAAAAAAAAGTGGACGAGCAAAAACAAGTAGGTTTGCAACAATATCTGTAACCTGGAACCGCTTCCACACACAATTTGAGTTCAACAGGAAAAAAGTCGCCAAACACAATATTAATTCTATTATAGAAAATTTAACAAATTACAAACAATTTATACCATAGAAACGAAATCGCAGAACACAGCATTTAGTTCTAATTCAAACTTTTAGTTACCAAAATCAGCTACTTTTATTAACTTTCTTTCTTAATTTCAATGTTATTCGTTACCATTTGCTAAATTAATTTGCAGTTTGAAGAAGAATTATTTAGTAAAAATAGAAGCGAAACTTACCATAAAATCAATTAACTATATATTTTTCGAATAAAGACTTACAATTTTCGAACAAACAATCCGCATAATTTGTATTTTGACGTCTTTATTCAATAAGTTTGTTTTAAGTGACAAGATATGAACTGAAGAGCTTAGTGGAAGAGCGTGCTATGTGACCTTTTTGAAAAATATATGACGCAATGAACATATTATTCCCTCTTTTACACTGTTAAAATTTGGTGCTAGGTTTCACCATGATTTTGGTTGGTTTCACCATGATATTGGTTCCTAGTAGCTGCAACGGCTGAGTGGTGAAATGTTTCACCTTTTTTTCGGTGTTTGGTTGAACCATTTTTCTGGATTTGGAAACAAAAACCTGAGAAATGGTTCAATCGAATACCAAAAATATGGTGGTACGTTTCACCATTCAGCCGTTGCAGCTACTAGGAACCAATATCATGGTGAAACCAAGCACAAAATTTTTAACAGTGTAGAGATAGCAAGTCTTCCATTTTTCCTTAACTTTAAATATATTTTTTATTGTTAACAGCTACCGTTTTTGTACAACTGAAAACTTTAAAGCTCAATTTCTTATTTTCCCTTTATGTCACATAGCACGTTTTTCCACTAAGATCTTCATTTAAGACCAGACTCTAATTCTTCTTTTAAGACCAGACTCTAATTCTTCTTTTGATAGGGAAAATTTAAATTATTTTTTTCTTTAATTACATACAACGTAGCACTAAAATCATTTGCCAAACTTGTTTTAGCGTATTTCAAAAGCAATAGTAGATTTACTTGATAAACTGGTTTTTCCTACGCTTTAAATTGGGCAGCATGTTCACGTCTTATGCTAGTCTTTACATTCCAACTGATGCTATGTTTACCTTCTTAGATCGATTGCCATTCAAACAGTTTAGTCCATCGATATATTTACATTGGCAGTCCCTGCACAAAACACCAATCATCTCCTAAGTTCGGTGGGCAAGAAAATCTAAACAGGAAATCACAGCGCGTGAATTAGTTTCAGGGAATTTCACAATCAAACCGTGATTTCCAGTTTAAACTATCTAATTTGTAGATTTGGGTAGTTTGAGGTGAAGCCATCGTTACTCTAAACATGGAAGGACCATCGGCTGAGAAGAATTCGATTTGGGTAATGTTTTCTTAACCTTGGTGCACTCGAAGGTCACCGAAGGTGTCAAAGTAGGTTTTTTTAAGAATAAAAAAATAACTTCGAGCCAACCGGACCATTCTAAAGCGCAGTAAAAGGGCTAAATAATTGAAGAAAGATTTATTGTTGACCAATGCATTAAACTCCTAATTTTAGTGGTGATAGATAAATCATTTCTTAAAGTTTCTAAGCATTTTCAATATTTTACGATCAGGATGGCAAATTTCTCGCAACCAGTTCTCGATTTCTAATAAACATAGCAATTTAATTTTCATGTTTTAGTTGTAACCTATGCACTTTGGGTAAAAATGACATAATATATTTGAAATTAATTACCATTTCTACGAACTCCATCTGTATATTCAAATGAGCATTGTATCAAATTTTGAGTAAAGGCGCCATGCAGTGATGAGTTAAAATGAAAATTCGCCATTTTGAAGTGTAGTTTTGTTCCCTCTTTTAACGTTACGATGACGATGTAACGTTAAAATGACAAAATATTTGAAATTAACTACCATTTCTACGAACTCCATCTGTATATTCAAATGAGCATTGTATCAAATTTTGAGTAAAGGCGCCATGCAGTGATGAGTTAAAATGAAAATTCGCCATTTTGAAGTGTAGTTTTGTTCCCTCTTTTTAACGTTACGTGATTGTTATAAGGAACGATGGTTATTATTTTAAGTTAATTTAAATATTTGTAATTGTTTCAGAGATGCTATTTTGATTGACCGTCAATTACCCGATTATTGGTAAATTTATGCAATTCAAATTTATTTAAATGGGGATGAAAATAATTTTAATATATTTGTAATTTTTGAAAAACCTTATTTATTGTGTCAAATATACGAATATTGGGTATGGAAAAACAAAAGATTTTTTCTATTAAAATAATAGATGAGGAAAAATCTATAATCTTGAATTTATGTATAAATTTGTTTACCAATTTATAAAATAAACTAAACCAATGCAAAAATAAGCCACTGAAACTTGCAAAGAAGAAACAAAAACCAATTTAATAAGTTATGTACACAGTATCCTTTATTTCCAATAATATATACAACCAGATGACAAAAATACATCCACATCTGTACACAGACATATAATTATAGGCATTCGGAAAAAATATCTTTTTTTTATCGATGGATGACAAAGCCCATAACGCTATGCGTCCATTCGTATAAAATAATTTATATCGATTATTGGACAATACATTAATCATAATCGCGTCGAAATTATATAACACTCGTGTTTGACTAATGAACAATTTCAGTGTTAAAAAATATTTACATTGGCTTTTTCATCGGACCATAATTGTATTTTTTGATTTTATAAGTAATATTTTTTGAATTGGAGGTTCCAGTTTGATTTTATTGCATAGAAAATCAGTAATTTAATAACATTGCATGTTTGGAAACAGTTTAACTCAAATGTTAATCTTTTACAATAACAGAGACTTCATTATTTCACCAAACTTGTTTTTTGACCATTTGTGATTTTTAATTTCGATAATGTTTTATTTTAAGCTATTTCATTACAAAATTCAAATTTTCAAAACTAAAGTTTTATGTCTATGTATTCTAGTATAATATAATCACTAGTTTGGGGCGTGATATTTTGCTGCTTTAATGCTTATATATTTTGAACATGTTTCACATTTATAAATATTGATTCCAGCTTACACTAATTTGAGAAGCAGATTGTTATGACTTAACGCCATCCAAATTTTGGACCAAATCAAACTGTCACACACTTTATTTGGTTTTATTGAATAAATGTTGCACTGTAGGTAACACAGGGGCTATTTCACATACTTTGAAATGTTATACAATTCGAGAGATTCAGGATCCAGCTATCTTTGAAGTCACATAGTTTGAATATGGTATTTCGTGCATAATTCAAACTATCAAGTCTAAGTTCCACTGTCACATTAGTTTGAACGTATTTCAAGTGCAATTCAGAGTCCAACTCAAACTATTATTTTGAAAATCACTTAATTGTGAACGAGATCATTCGTTTTACACTTTTCGATTTCCTTCATCAATTCAATAGTCCGTATAGAGACTGAGCGTGGGCCGTGGAAGCAAGTGTAATATGGAGTGCAACTCTAACTACTATTTTGAGATTCATATAGTTTGAGCACGTTAAATCAATGTTTGGTGGGTTAGTGGCTCCGTAGACATAATCATCCAGAAATGCAACTGAATCTAATATCACGTGTAAATCAGAGTCACATTTAACTCCAGTCTAATTCAAACTACTCTTTTGGTAGTTACATAGTTTGAACGCGATCACTTATTAGTATTTTCAAATCTCTTCATTAACTCAGTTGTCCATTGAGAAAAGAGTTGATAGAACTTGTAATCCGGCCGAGTGCAACTATAAACTACTGTTTTGAGCGTCACATAGTTTGAGCATGATAACTTGTGCTTGAGTTTTCGGGTCTCGGGATCAACTCAATCGTTCATTAAGGACTGAGTGGAATAGCACGTATCAACTCAAACTATAGTACTATTTTTAGAGTCACATAGTTTGAGCAAGATACTCAAAGTCTTGGTGGGTTTCGTCTCATCACAACACAGGCGGAACACGACGCTGAACGTGAAATCACATGTAATACAGAGTTAAGGGGGAATGAGCGCGCTGGACTATGGGTCTCCAAACTAAAGTGCCTCCTGGACTAAAGTGTTAATCCATCAAAAGGAAAGAACATATTTTCTTTGCCACATTTCTCCGGACGGTTTTTTTAAATGATAAATGTATATAACTTACAGGTCTCTATAATCCTGTTTTTTGAAATTGCTTCTAATATTTTGGGTAAAATTATTTATTGAATATTGAAAAAAAATATTCGTACCGATTTCAAAAAGTGGGATTGTTGGGACCTGTAAGCCAGCTACATTTATCACATAGAAAAAATCCGTGTAAAAATATTCAATACAGCCGGAGAAATGTGGCAAAGAAAATATTTATTTTTCTGTTAGATTAACACTGAAGCACTTTGCTTTGGAGACCCGCCATCCGCCCATTCACCCTTAAACTCGTACTATTTTGAGAGTCACACAGTAGGACACGTATTATCACGTGTTTTGGTGCAATTGTGTCTCTTCGTAGACTGGATCGTCGCATTCATCTTCTTCCTCGTCGCAAATGGATCCGTCGGATTCGTCGTGAATATCGGGTGAATGTCGTCCGTCATCACCTTTTGTCTGTCCGTCTGTTGAACCCGTCCCCTGTTCTTCCTCTTGCTTCTGTCGCTTGTATTTGGTGCGGCGGTTTTGGAACCACACTTTGACCTGGAAGATAAAATGTTACTATTAAAAATTTGTTTTGGAACACGGTAAGAAAAATCAAAGTGATGTCAGAGGCGTTATTTTTAAACTATGGAAAATTTGTTTTTGAAAACGAAGCATGGTATAAGAACGCAAAAAAAATATTTTTACTTTTTTTTGCGATTTTCAACACAGACTTAACATTAAACTTAAAATAAAACTTTTTCATCTGCAGTTTCCTTTGTAATACTCATGATAATACTAAATTTAATGATCTAAGAAATTTGCATATTCTAGCATTAATTTTTTTAAATAAAAAAATACTTTCATCCGGGACATCACTTACAGCGTGGTATACTTCAGCAACTTCAATATATATGACATCAATTTTTGGAGTTATTACCAAATTTGTTAAAGCTTATGATGAACCATGCAATAACATGATAATGGCTAACGATTGATATCAGTTTCGTATCAACCGATAGAACAGCTATATTTATACAAACAGCAAGTACTTTACTTTTTCATAATGAAAAGAAAGCTCAAAATTTTAGACAATTTTCGTGGTAAATCGCATTTCTGCTGATACGTTACTTGTATGGTATTTTTATAATTGTATACGGTTTAATACTTGGTAGGGATCAATACAAACAATAGCGGTAATAGAAACAAGAAAAGGCCTTTCAACGTATAAGTATTTTCAGAAAGACGATACATATCTAAAAGGCTATCGATACTAAAGATCTGATAATAATCTTCTATGCAGTCTAAGTAATTGATTGAGTACAAAGCTTGTGTGATTAGTCTTGTCCTCACCTGCTAATGTGTTTGCCATATGCTACCTGAAGATTTTCATCGCAAAAAATAAGGGCAGGTGAAAATAGAGATGAGAGGAGTTGCTCAAATTACTTCCCAACAGATGGTTGAAGGTATTAAATCCATTTCCTATTGTATTTGATTCTCGTATCATAAAATGAATTCGAAATAAATGTGTTAGGTTGATGTATCCCGTCATAGAGCGCAGTAAGTCATAATGAAAGATTCATAAATTTGAAAACGATTTTAATTTTAAATTAATTCTTTACAATGAGTAACACACCACCATTCATAATTTTTTAATAAATATTTTTAACTTTTTAGGTCTTAAATCCTTCGATTTGAACTAAAAAAACTGTGCTCACACATAGAATACATGTTTCTGAGGATGCAAAAATAGTGCCCAAAAAATTAGAAAATTGTTAAAAAAAGACAAAAAATTTTGGTGTTTTTTATGCAATAGATTTGACAAGTTTATGTATTAAAAATAGTTTAGGAAACGTATACCTGATCCTTTATAATACCACACAATCCTTAATATACCATGTTTTACTCCATATTTTTCAATAAAATATATTTTGTCAGCGTGAATTGTTCCTTAAAATTGGCTTTTTAACCACAAATAGTACAAAAGGTAGAATAATCTTTAATTGCAGTGTTGAAAAACTGTAAAAAACTGAATCGTCCTTCACAAGTGTACTGAAAGAGAAAAAGGATCTTTGCTTTTGGCGTTTTATATGCAACAGTGGGACATAAAGAGTTGAAGTATGCGACACTCGACTAATAGAACTAGCCATCTTCACATCTCAGTATAAGAGTAAACTTTCCAACTCTGCGTCTTCGTTTCAATTACCAACCCATCTCTGTCATTACCGACGGCATGAATTCATACCAGGATGACAATGATTTCCATAACTGCCGAAATCGTTCTTCAGAAGTCAACAGAATGACAAAATGACTTTAATGCTTTTAATGTTTGACACACAACATTGTGACATAAAGAGTTGAAAGATACGACATTTGACAAATATACAAAAACTAGACCTCTTGACCATCTCAGTACAACAGTGAATAATATGTTTTAACTGTAATAATGAAAAACTGCCGAAATCGTTTTTCAGAAGTCGACGGAATGACAAAATGACTGACTTTTTGAGTCCTCTTCACATCTCAGTACCATAGTAAACTTTCAAAACTCTGCGCCTTCGTTTCAATTACCAACCCCTCTCTGTCATTCCCGACGCCATGAATTCATACCGGGCTGATAATGATTTCCATAACTACCCGCTATGAAACCACATTATTCAGGGGTGAAACCCATTAAAACATGAGCGGAAACCCTGCTCATTTCCATGAGAATGGGCGAACCACTTTGAAGGGATGGGCGATGAAACTACTGCTACAGGTGTTGCTTGGTTACAACAGCTCGTGGAGGATTAGGGTGCAATTCATATTTCACAGTCTTTTTTTTTGTGTGAAGGTTTTACAGTGACTTCCTTCACTGATATATCATTAAGTTATGAAACTGTAATTTAGGACTTTTAGAGATAGCTGCAACTGTTGGAATATTGCAATGGTTACGTTTCAGCACTTCGTTTGAGGACAAACAGAGTGAAAAGCATGCCTTACATGCCACCTTTCAAATTCAATTATTGTTTAAAAAAAGTCAACTAAAATAACAAAGTAAGCATTTTTTAAATTGTTGATATTTGTTATAGGTCTGTGCCACATGCCAAACGGTGCAGTAGTGGTTTACACTACGTTTATAACGTAAAAAGTGGAAGATATTATAATCGTTCAGTCCGTCTGTCCGTCACCCACTTTCATAGCCCAAACTGAAAATGCTGCGGACAAGTGTGATACGTCAAAAAATTCAGCGCATCGAAATTAGAATACATTGGGAATTTCAGAAAAGAATTCGAATTCGAAGTGCTTTAATTATTTAAAAAGCTACAAAATTTAATGCCCATTTAAACAGTATAAGAAGCCATTTTTATTGGAATTAAATCACCATTGCCATTCGCAACAATCACTCGAGAAACTTTAATTCTTTGAAATAATAAATAAAAAGAAATTTATTTTTGCGACATCGATTAATTTGAAATGACGTCAAACATATTTCACTAAGAGATTCTTTGTTTTTTATATGAAATGTTTTGGTCCTATTTAAAATAGAAGAATATAACATATTTATTCTTTGAAATATAAATTAATTTTTGCAAACGATAATAATTATTAAAGAAATAATTATTGAATTTCGAAATAAAATAAATAAAACTAGCCAAATTTAGCGTTTAAAGGTCTATAATAGCATTAATATTGTGTTTGGCGACTTTTTTACTGTTGAACGCAAATTTTCTGTGGAAGCGGGCTGAGTGACAGATTCTGTTACGAACCTACTTGTTTTTGTCAAAGCAAGCCCGAGTCAAGCGAAGTAGTCGACACGGTTCACCTCAACTCTAATGATATCTACGAAAAGTTTCTAAAAAAGTATTCCTTTAAATATCAACAAATTTTCATTTGAGCTCCCATTATTGCCCACTTTATTTAGGAGTTAAATGGATATAGCAGACTTGTGTATTTTTACAAAGAAATACAAATCCACATCATTTAGGCGGGTTTTCTTTTAATCTCTAAGACACGGTTCTTAACTTCATTTCATGTCAAACCTCAGTGGGTCCCTCTTTTTCAACGACAACTCAAAAACAACAAATAAATTTAAATCTCAATATTTATATCGAATGTTAGATCAACTTGATCAAGTAGCTTTCCCACGCGCTGAGCAGAAGGTCCGTCACTCAAGCATTACAAAAGTTAAACGATTAGCATCAAAGTAACACAAACTCCGGGAAAGGGGCATTATCCTCTTAAGGGGGAACCACGGGTCTCCAAACTAAAGTGCCTCAGTGTTAATCCAATAGGGAAAAAATTATTTTCTCTGCCACATTTCTCCGGCTATATTGAATATTTTTTTACAAACGTTTTTTAAATGATAAATGTATATAACTTACAGATCTCTGTAATCCCACTTTTTAAAATTGCTTCTAATATTTTGTGTAAAATTATTTATTGAATATTAAAAAAAATATTCGTACCAATTTCAAAAAGTGGGATTGTCGGGACCTGTAAGTCAGCTACATTTATCACATAAAAAATCCGTTTGTAAAAATATTTAATGCAGCCGGAGAAATGTGGCAAAGAAAATATTTTTTTCTCTTTTGGATTAACACGGAAGCACTTTGCTTTGGAAACCCGCCGTCCAGCGCGCCCATTCCCCCTTAAGACCCGAGCAAAATCCTAGACGTATATTCTTAATCTAAACATACTTTTCATACAAATATATGCTAAAAAGTATTTTTGCAAAGAAATTTTTTAAATAATTATGTTTAATAGTTACCGAGAGACACGCCTTTAAGCTCTAAAAATACACATTTTTTGTGCTATAAATGCAAAAAGAAAAACTGTATCACTTATTTGTAGTTAACAGTTTATTTTAACATTGTTTTTAATGCAAAATATCTTTAAAATTAACTACTAAAAGAACTTTTTGAAAAGTTTGAAAAAAAAGTTTAAATTAATTTTTTTTGAGAACTCTAATATTGTATTGTCCCTCGTTCAACTTCATTTTTTTATAGAAATAAATGACTGATACCTGTAATCAAAGGCTGAAAACTGATATTTGGATCTTCTTCTATCGGACCAGGTCAATTTCGGAACTAATTAACACGTTAATTGTTTGTGGGGAGGTTTTAAAAAAATGTCCCCAAATAGGGACGCCAGGTCGCAAGAGGTCATACTTCACTGGATTTCGCACCATAACTGAATAGCTAAATGTAAAAATGTGACTGGACAGTTTCCGTAAGAAATTCTTCTTTCCCTTAAGCGTAATTGCGAAATGCGCTTTATACGCTTGTTTTATTTTTTTACCTTAAGCGATGTAAATGTAACATTAAAAAAAATGAATCTTTAAGAAAACAAAGCATACAAAAACTCTTTGGTCGGGCGGAATTTCGGAGAGTGTAAAAGGACTTGAGCATAGATATCATAGTTAAAGTATTAGATTGGCAGATCACGTGACATCCATTGCTAACAACGGGACGCGCATGGAGGCCAAATAAGAGGGCAAAATGGCCAGTGTTGCTGCCACTTTAAGGAGAAAAGTACTACAAAAAAATACCATCTAATTCTAAAATTACAAAATAAATACTAGAAAAGGATTTAAAGTAACTAAAAAGATTCCAAAATGCAGCTAATATTTTTACGATATTTTTTTGTAATTTTAGAATTAGATGGTATTTTTTGGTAGTATTTTTCTTCTTAAAGTGGGGGCAGCAACCCATTTTGTCCTCTTATTTGGCCCCCATGCGCGTCCCGTCGTTAGCATTGGAGGTCACGTGATCTGCCAATCTAATACTTTAACTATGATATCTATGGACTTGAGACTTCTTATTTTCTTTCAATTATGAAGTGTTTATATTAATTACCAGCTTAACAAACCCGGCATCGCATGGGTGTAACCTTAATAACAATTACTTGTGTTTCATGTAAAGTTTTTATTTGTTCCATTCGATCTCCCTCTTCACTGGTCAGCAGCCCAACGGAATAAATGTTACAAGACCTCGCCCTCCCTGCTGATGTTAGCATTTTTTTTTATTTGGATGATCGACTGAATCCCAACCCTTGGTTTTATGAAGTACAAACATTTGTACGAAAATATTTTCATTTCTAAACAGCAAAAGTAAGCAACGATATCTAGAATTCAATCAAAGAACAATTTGTACAAATTTGACAAAGTATTAAACATCTAATAACGAATTTTAAATAGCTAAACATATAATAATGTTTAAATATTATTTAAAAAAGAATAAAAAAGAAAAATAATAGAAACTTAATTTTTTAAAAATGCACTTTACACCTTCAAAAGGTGTCTTCATAAAAGTATTTTTATATTTAAATTATATGTTTGATGTATACTAAATTAAAATTATTGCTGTACAAATAAACTTTAAGACCAAAAGATCGCAGAAATACACACGCCTATGAAAAATTATTTCTCTCCTATTAGCGTAGTTTTCGCTATGCGCCGAAAGAGGGCGTATTGACGCGCTTGAATCATGAAATATAAAATCCAGTTTTGTAAGATCGCCACTCTTTCGTCGAAAAATTGGTTAAAAAGCGCGAAAACCCCTCAATGTAGGATGTTTCGCTGGTAAATTACCTGCGGTTTGGAGGATAGTTTTATAAGCCATTTATGGAGAAATAATGATTCTAAACGGGTTCATTATCGAAATGGGTCAAACTTGTTAAAATAACCACGATATGTGGCTCTCTGAAAAACCGTTACTAATTGTCTAAACGAAAACTAGTCCAATTTTCTATTTGTTATAAAGAAATTCCAGAAAAATGATGTTATATCTGGAATAGCAGTTTGTTTGACAGTTTTTTTTTTGCCTTACAAACAAAACCGTACAAATTTAGAAACATTCCGTACCATTTTTTGTAGAGAACTTTTTATCATCAGTTATCAAACTTTGTTATGTTTTAAACTAAAGCTTGGTTAAACACTGTAAATTTTCTGGGATTTAAAATTTGTAATATTTTTTTAGACTTTGGAAAGAACGGCGGAGATTGAAAAAAAAACTATTTTCTACAAAGTCTAAGTTTTTTTTTTTAGTCAGCCTATTAGCATTCGCGACATGCCAATTCTCCAGATTTAACCCGGCAATACCATATTTTTAAGTACACTGCTCAAAACAATTAGGGGAGTACTTCGCGTACTTTTGTTAACCCTTCAGTTTCAACGTTTTATTCTAAAAATCTAAAATTTGTGAAATAGATTCATTATACATGCAGGATGATAATATGGTAAAATTAGGGAAAAAGGGGGGGGGGGGAATGGGAATCATAACTTTTGAATAAATTATAACAATAATTGTTTCATAACTTTATTTGTTAAAAAAAAGTTAAAATGAATTTTCAAACATCTAAGAATGCAAGCGTTAAGAATTTAGGGTCAATTTATTTCATAAAATGTTTTGGGAGTGAATTTTATTTTATCATGCTTTTCATATTTTCATTTAATTAAAAACCAACATTATTTAATTCTTCAAAAGACATGATTCGTCCACCTAACGATAAATAAGTGCAAGCTCAACTTAATGAGAGAAAAAAAATCGCAAGCTGATGATTCCAAATGGAATTATTGGGGGTGAAAGGGTTTAAACCATGAATTCCCCTAATTCTTTTAAGCAGTGTACTTTCTGAATTTTCGTTTCACATGCACCAATTGCCGGATTTTCGTAGGGGGGAACATGAAACTTTCTCTTGGCGCCCGGAATCCGGAAAATGGTTTTTACTAAGTCAAATACAAAGACTGACAAGTTAATTAAAATAACGTCGATAGAGCCACATTTGGCATATCTGCATGCGATTCAATGGCTCGTCACATTATTTTACTATGTTTTTAAAAATGTAATTAAGTCCTTTTATATTACATTTCACTTAGCTGTTGCAACCAGCTCTTGTTTGTATAGTAAACACCTGGCTGTAAACGACATTACGATCCAAGGGACTAATAATGCACTTTGAGGTTTTACGAGGCATCGCAAATGGAAATTTTTATTGACAATGAGCAATATGGCGCATAAATTAAGCATCATCAAAGCAAACGGCTCCGCAAACTGCATGTTCATGGAAGTTTCTTCTGAATACAGGACTTAAAACAACCTACAGTCCCTGGACAAATTATTAGACGCACTGTATTTTTATTAGTAATTTTATGTTTCTTAAGAGTTTTTATGCAAAAAAGGTATATTTAAACTACAATATTATTGATTTTTATTTAAAAGAATTGTTGTAGACTACATATTTGTATTTATTTTAAGATAATTATGATTAATTATGATTAAGATTAATTTGTATTAATTATTTATTATAAGATTATTTATTTGTGGAATCATCATCCTCAAATACAGGAGATAGTACAGTCTTGCATTGATAGCATGCCACGCAGAATTAAAGCTTTGATAGCGGCTAAAGGTGGCTCAACTAAATATTGACTTTTACTAACATTAATTTCACTTTTCTTTAAACTTAATAAACTTATGTTTTTCTAAATTAATGCTATTTTATTTATGTCAAATAAATCGGTAATTGATTGGATAATATTAAAATAAAAAACAAATAAATTTAAAATAATAAAACGGTACAATATCACCCGGTAATTAATATTTTACATGAAATCTTGCAGTGCGTCTAATAATTTGTCCAGGGACTGTATATACTGGATAGTTGTACATATTTTTTTAACGGGGCTGCTTTTTTGGTGGATCAAGCTTTTTGCAGACTCAGCATAATCTCCAGAACCGAGAGCCATTTTATTGTGGCACCATCTAGGCGGCTCTTGCTACCAATTTTTCACTCTCAGATCACAATAATCCGAGATCTTTGTAGTTGTTAAAGTATGAGATATTCTAATATTAAGGTCTTCATCCTCATTAGAGCTGACGTCCATTTAAACGGATGTTAATTCAATTTTTATGTTTTTACAGAATTTATTTAAACTTTAAAAACTTAATGGTTTGATAGAAGACTACCCCAAGGAGCATTTAGCAAAAACTTATCATACTCTAGAAGAAGATGCAAAATAGCAAGAAGAAACGGAGAAGTAATTAAAGCAACATAATTCAAAGCCAACCAACCTTCACCCTTCAATTCGAAGCATTTTTTGCAGCTTATACTTAGGATTATATAAAGACCTCATCATATCTTTTTTTTTTACCGAAGTACATAATTTAACCTCCTCTCATTCGCCTCTCATTTTCACCAGATAATTTTTTTTCAACACCCCATGCAAACGATACCAATAATCTACACGTCTGATAGCGATAGTGCACACCAGGCTCCCTTCTGTACCTAAAAAAGCCGCCTTCGAAACGCTAATTCGAATCAAGTGTTTTTTTAATAAAAATAGATACTAGCTAAAAGGATATGGCAATCATGGTGAAAAAGCCCCCTATAAACGCGTCCCCATAACCATGCGACGTGAGTTACGGGGGTAGGGATGTTAAATACAAGAGAGATATGTTATTTAGGAACTGTTCTCTTTTTATTTTAATTCTCATGAAACAGACTCGTGTGCGAAATATTTCTTTAAAAAAGTGTAATTAACAGTGTTTAAAAATCAAGTGATATATGCCATCAATTGACCATATAACGATGCTTGGTTTGACTTATAGCTTGATAAGACAATAATTGTTTCAATTTTCTTTTTCTCGGATGCGCCCAAAATAGGGTTGTTGCTGTTGCTAATCCTCAGATCGTCTGACAGTAGTCAGTCAAGCTCCAAAAAGTTGTTTACAGTTAAAACGTCAATCACAGTCAAAGGATCATATGTTATGTCCTTCTTATCGAGTCCAAGACTCTGCAGGATGTGCTCGGGGTACGCCTCAAACTAGGGTAACCAGACGTACTGTATTTCGAAGTAAAGTTTCGTTTGTTACTCAACTATCAAGATACATAAAATTGTGCAAATAGACTTCTATTTTTCAAACAAAAACAACGTAAATAAAATATGATTTATTAAAATTTACTGCTGGTTTCATAGTCGAAACAGTTAATCACTGAAACAATAATGTCAAGCTGGTCCAAAATACAAAGAGGTCCCTATAGTTTAAAATTGATGCCACCTTTAACAACTTTAAAGAAACGTAACAAAAATTTAAATGCATCATTCAAATAAGTTACTTTCAACCAGTTTATCCTCAAATTGTGTACCATATCCACTACCCAAACTTAACAAGTATTATTCGAAACGTCAAGTCGATGCCGTTTATATACAGGGTTTTATATGGCTCCAGACACACAAAGAACAAAAAGAAAACAACAAATCTCCAAAAGTAACCATTCCAACTTGCAAATCAAAGCCCAATGTGTAGCGCTAATGCAAAAAAGCGATATCGCGGGCTATTTAAAAATCTCCGGCCGAAAAGTGCGAAGAGATGTGCCAATCCTCGTAAAAGCGATAACGAAAGTGTTAACTGTGGCTTTAGAGATCCTGTCCTCTATCTTGTACAAGACTAGTCCATCAAGAGACCAAGGTTGATGAAAGTGTGGGTCGGATCGTGTGATGACAGTTGATGATGGTTGGGTGAGAGTGCCTTGACTCGTCCAATGTGGTATGACGCCGTGTATGCGTCAAGCATATATGTGCCAAGCATTCCCCACAAACAAACCGTTTGAATTTTCCATTTATCAAAAATGATTTGGTACAGTTGGTATTGAGTTTTTGGTCGAATTAACGGCGCACTGCAGCTGCATGAGGGCTATTAACAACGCATTTTCTCTAGTCTAATTTACAAACACAAATTATTACACAGGACCATTTTTCACCTGTACCACCAAGGTTGTCGCAACTCTGTTTACTTTAATAGAACGAATATCTACACTGTTAAAAATTTTAGTGCATGATTGCACCGGAATTCTGGAACGTTTTAGCTGCCACCCCTATATGGAGCGTGAATTTACCAGTTTTGCGGTAAAAACACAAATTTGATACATCGCAAAAGTGGTGAAACTACGCTCCAAATAGTGGTGGCAGCTAGAAAGTTCCAGGATTCCGGTGCAATCTTGCGCCAAAACTTTTAACAGTGTACAGTAGAACTCCATTTATCCCAGCTCCAATTATCCGAATGTAGTTAGGTCCCAATTCCTTCGGAAAAAAGACAATTCAATCGGGAGGGAGCCTGGTTCGTTTGTGGGGAAAAAAGACAACGCCTGGCGTAAAAGTGGCATCACTGTGGGCGTGACAGTTCTACTTTAGACGAAGTAGCTGCCGAGTAGTTTGTGGGGTATAAGAAAACGGTTGACTCCACTGTAAGCGTGGACACTCCAGTTGTCCATTGGAGTTCTACACTGTTAAAATTGAAGGTGACAAATGCGAGTCATTTTATATACCGGGGTGAAAAGGCGGTCCCATTTGGCACCTCAAGGCTTTGAATCTACTGGGGTCGATGAATCTTGGGCTTATGACCGTTGACACCACCATTCACCCGTGCCAAGCGTCAGTTTTAACAGTGTACTGTATAATGAAACTAGGTTTCGGCGATCAGATTAGTGTCGTACCTGCGTCTCGGTGAGATTGAGGCTGTGCGCCAGCTGCTTTCTCTCTGCCCCGACCACGTAGTGGTTCTTCTCGAAGGCGTGCTCCAGAGTCAGTAGCTGAGAGGGCGAGAAAGCTGTCCGGATCCGCTTCGGCTTGCGGAACTGGTGAAGGATGAAGCTGGCTCCGCCGCCTGGACCTGCACAGTAAAGGATGCATTTAATTACGAAACAAAAAGGACAACTTATCTTATAGATAAAAACGCTTTATAATTTTCTTGATAATTTACCGTTTCTCTGGTACAAGTGATAAAATCGCCAGAAATGTACAATCACCGCCAAAGTTAATATTTCTGATGGTTTACCATTATCTATGTATACAGTGGTCTTTCAACTGTGCATACTGCGTTTTGTTGCTAAAAATTTCAGTTTGGCGAGATGAAATGGAAAAGTTCTTTTTTATTTACAAAATGATCACAGTTGAAGAAGAAACTAAATACTATGGGTTTTCGTGTTGGGTGGACCAACTGACAATTGTTGCCTAGCCCATGCAGGAGTCCCCAGGGAGTCGGGAGCCTCCAAGTATCTTAAGCTGGATTGGGAATAATACGTCTTGGTATATCACTTTTGCTACGTAAGCACTTTGTTGCCGCTTAACTTGTTATAGGAATAGCATTATCGAATTCTTATTATAACGGAATTCCAGGCCGTTTCAGAGGTTAAAGGGATATTGTGGGCAATTACATTACTAAGTTGAAGTTTGTAATTTTTGTAGAACGTTAATGAGGAGCGAAGTAAGTATCAATGTTTTCATAAAAAAAACCTCATTTATTTAGTAAAACCCTCAACGTGCAAATTTACTTCTTTAGATTCCTTTATGCTGTTTGGTAGGATGTTGTCCACTTTACCAAAATCTGATTAAGAATATGGTGCATTTTTACCCGGGAATAAGTCCGGAACCCAAAATCTTCTTAATCATTCCGTCTATTATATTACCACACGGGCCCTCGCATCTAATAAGCCCAGTCCCGTAACCAACATGCGTTAATCCAACCCCCATAATCCCATTAGCGATGGCGCTTAGTAACATGTCAACAGGTGCCCGAAGCACAAACAAGGGCCGCCCGGGGATCGCGTGCTGTAATAATGTTGATACACCCAACAGATGCTAATCTCATTGCTATGCAAGAGGACGCGGCAGATTGAGCGATCATTGCATTGAAGCTCCGTAATGGTCTATCGGACCAATACATACTTCAGAGAAGGCTTTTAACACTCGGAAAATGAATTTGATGAGGACATCTAACCTGAACAATGACAAAAGCCTAAGAATAAGGGACTACTCTCTCTCACCACATCACATGGGTTGGGGCGGTTCCTGAAATAATCCTCACAAGCCAGAATATTGCCAGCCAAACCCAATAGGACAAAGGCCCAACAGGAAGAAATCCCGATTAGGACGAAAACCCGACAAATCAATAAATTAATGCCGTTATTCTTAATTAAGGGCAATTTAATTTATTTTTTTTTGCTGTCGGGTTGTGGCTTGTCGGGATTTTTGGCTGACGGGTTGTGTCCCAGACCCGGGATGGGGAGCCCAGTTGGTATGGCGCTTGCCTTTCATGCCAAAGGTCCCAGGGCTCAGGCCGGGTATTGCTAAAATTACTGTCGACTTAAAAACAATTGCTAAAATGTCCGACGAATCCGCCCCTTCCACTAAATTCCCTGATCATTAGCATCCGAGTAACGAGGGGTGGATCGTTTTTTTTCCCCAGCTGTACCGACCAAAAAAAATTACTAGGCATGGCATCAGACAGAGACCAACAGTAACAGGATGGATGTTCGGGTTCTATGGCGCAAGGGCATCCCCAACAGTAACAGGTAGGCGAGTATAAAAGTTTTTTATAAGTCGAAACTTTCGTAACTATTACAAAAAGCTGTAACTCAAATTTCAAACGACACCTTACAATTTGGATCTGGTTGGATTAATGACGACCGAACTAGAACTGCATTATACCCACAGCCCAGCAATGCGTTGAGTTATTGATTAAAATATAACTTTCTACCGATCAACTTTTATTATCCGAATATGGTTAGGTCCCAATTACTTTGGATAATATTCGTGTTCTACTGTAACTACTAAGGAACTTCATAGAAAAAATTATGACACTTCACTCTTTTAATGCACTAAAAGTATAGTAGTGGTGCAATGTCAACTTCAAACAAAGCAACCCAAAAATAGCCAACTTTTGTAGTACGCTCTTTTGATGATTAAACTTCCTGGTGTTAGCCCCATTAAAAACACGCATAAATCGGTGTTGAGGCTCAGATCACCAAATGAGCTGGTTATATTTCTTTTTAATTGAACAATTGGCTTCAAAATAGCCGTGGGAAACGCCAAGCTATCGGTGTGAGTTATGGCTAGCGAAACGGGAAGCCAGCCATTGAAAAAAAGCTGCGTCCAATGAAAGGTGTTATTTTTAAACGAAATTGATGGGTGTATGTGTATTTTTAGGGATTTAAAAATTGATTTAGTGTTTTATTAGTTCGTCTGGGAGTTTTTGTGTAGATGTATTTGGCTTGTCGAAGTTTTGATGATTGGGAAGTGGTATGGTTAGTAATTTCATGGGGGAAAAATACTCAGTTCGACAAAAACAATTCGCTAGAGTTTTAAATCCATGTTTTTCGTCGTTTTTGATTTTTTGTAAAGGTGCTTAAATTTGAGAGACAGGAAAGGATATTTTTATAAAATTTATTAAATTTTTTTTTGTTTTACAAGTACATATGTTTAATTTCTCCATAAGGTGGCAATGACGTAATAAATGAAAAGTAATTTGATTATAAAACCGCTCTCCCTAAAAAAAATAAACTAACAAAAATTCTTATTGCACATAAAAAATGTCTCCACTGATTGAAGAATTAGCTACAATTCACATCTATTTGCTTCAATACTTGATAACTTGAATTACTGTATGTATTCAAAAGATAGGCAAGTAGTTATAAAAAGTTATTAGTATTTCCCAAAATTATGCAGAATTCAAAGCAATTTATTTATGTGCGGAAATAACTTTCTTCTGGAATTAAATATTTTGATTTATAACTTCAAGAGGTAATATGTATATTTTTGCTATTCATCTCAATTCCTTTTTGCTAAATTTGATAAGGGAATTTACAAAATATATCAATTTTATGAGAACATATATTAATAATCACATCCTCAAAAGTTTTTAATTTATAACTAAAATTTTTTTAGAATTAATAAAGATCTAAGCTCACTTCCTTAAAAACTTATTTTTCCTAAATTAATTCGTCACTTGAAAAATTCTAGCTGGTAACTCTTGAAGCAATCATCATTCCAAATTTCTTACATCATGGAAATGATATCATTACATTCACCAATTATAACAAAATGGCCATATAAGTTAACAATCATCATTCCAAATTTCTTGCATCATACAAATGATATCATTACATTCACTCATTATAACAAAATGGCCATATAAGTTGCTCGGCCATAAAATACGCGAGTCATAAAAAATTATAAACGCGTATAATTGCTTTCTACTTTTCTTAAATTAGATAAAAGTGTGCCTCTGGTATTTGATATTTTGTCCCATTTATTAGGCAAAACACGTTTTTAGCAGATGATAACGGATCATCAAAAAAAAATTTGGTCAAACAAGTGCATGAATTATTTGCTCATTTTTGAATAAGGAAGGTTGCCACAAAGTGACATGTAGTGCTCATTTAGCTAAGCTAAAAAAGTTTATATTTTGTGAAAATATGAACTTATTTTTGTCATTTAATTTTAGATGAGTTCGAAATAAATCAACACATTATTCTGATTCCAAGTTCAAATTTTAGTTTTTGGATCAAAAATATAATATTAAAATCAAAATATATCTCCAAATAAAATACAGTTTTATTTGTTGTTATATCATGTACTCACAAAAAGTTTCAGAAAAAAACAGTAATTCAGAATTTTATCTAAATGTAATTATAATTTCATATCTCATTTTTCTAAAACCTTTTAGTTTAAATTTATTAAAAAAAATATGGTCTTTGAAAATTTACGAAGTTTATTGTTTAATGTTACTTTAAATTTGTATATTTGTCTATTTAAATTCGTTAATTAGTACAATACTTATATTTTGATTTTGAAAAAGATTTTTTTTTCGAAACATATGCTTTAGAAATTTAAAAAAAACTGTTTCGGTTTGAATATACTTCATCCACCAATAATTGATCATTACATTTACGGCAATCAATACTTGATCATTACATTTAAGCAATAATTATTTTTTTATTTTATTTTATGAGCAAGTCATGTTCTATAAATTAAATTGGCGTTCTTTTTTTAAAACAAAATTTGGCGATTCTTAAAAACTGAATGTCGCCAACCAGCACCTATAAGCTATTAAATATAGTCACGTAGTAACATATGCGTGTTAATTTATCGCGCTATGCCCCACAAGTTATGGCGTCCATTTTAGCTACTCAACAACTAAATACACTTCCAAATGCGGTATTATTAGCTACTCGGTTATCTTTGACTATTTTTTTTAAATATTGTTAACAATCTATTATAAAACTTGGATGTACTTCTTCGAATAAGGAATCAGATACTTTTAATATTATTTGTAATAGGCATAATTGAGAAAGATAGGAAAACGCTTTTGGGGCACGTTTGGTATGCAGGTCTTAACAGGAGTCATAAAATTATTATGCTCTGAAAGGTTTGAGGAAGTTAGAGGTTATACTGGGTGGTCCCAATGTTTGTCGCACTAGATCTGCATTGGACTATCGATGAATAATTTTGCCATTCTTAAGGCTGCCTATTTCTAGTTTATTTTTTAAAAAAGATTTTACAAAAATTCGCCTTCAGCTAAATATAAAATTTTTTAAAGACAGCTTACATGAGATTTAATAAATTATAGAAATTAAGAAAGTACAGAATATAAACCTATAATTTTAAATACATACATCATTTTTTTAAAATAAGCTTTATCCTACGTTTTCCATTTTTTTTCCTAAAATTTAAAAAATCCCTTGTTGACCTTTGAATAAAACATGGCATGCAAATCGAAATCTTATTTTTTATCAATTTACTCACTCAATCAATTCAATTTTATTAATTTTATCAATGTACTATCACTTATAGTACAGACAGACAAAAAGTAGAAAATATGTCTCTGTTGGCATACCTTTCTAACTATTTAAAAAAAAATCGGTAGGTTAGAACGGAAAGGAAGCGACAGGTAAGGCAAGTTTTGAATTATCGTCGCACTAGAGCTGCACTAGGGCAATTGGCGACAGGCGTCGTAATTTAGAACCCCTGTCAAGTAATGAGCCGACACCTGAGTAGGCACCAAACTCAACCGTTAAGGGCACATCTTACGCAGCGTGCTCGTCACTTGACCAGGGTTTTAAATCACGAGGCGTAATTGGCTGTGTTAATGCTCCTAAAAGTGGCTAGAAATCGGCAGCTGGAAATGATTACATTACGCAGCGTAAAGGGAGCTATACACAGAGAAAATCTCCACGATGTCAATAACTACTGTATCTATTTTTCAATTCTTTCAAACTAATAAAAAAAACGGAAGCAGGATAATAAAAAAAATGGCAATGCCTGTTTAGGAACAAACAGGGTACAAAATAGACTTGTGTCATTATTGTTCTGTCGCAGCAAAATATTCTAATTTATTTATCTTGTCATCATCAATTGCATCAACCCAGAATGAATTTTGATTACATCAATTACGCAAATGAAGTCTCCGCCTATGCTGTTGCACACAATACCCGAAAGAATCGTTCGAATTGCAAATCCTGACCGTAATCGGTTGTTTGAAAAGTTTTGAGTTGTTTTAATATAGCAGTTGAAGGCGAATGAGCCCGATTGACCCCGGGTTTCCAAACCAAAGTTCCTCTGTGTGAATCCAATGGAGAAACAAAAAAAAACATTTTCGAAGCCACATTCTTTCGGCTGTATTAAATATTTTTACAAACGTATTTTTTTTAAAATAATAAATGTAGCTGACTTACAGGTCTCTATAATCCCACTTTTTGAAATACGTTCGAATACTTTTTGTAAAATTATTTATTGAAAATTTAGAAAAATAATAGAACCAATTTCAAAAAGTTGGAATATAGAGACCTGTAAGTCAGCTACATCTGTCACAGTGTTGGGCAAATTTTAATTCAAGAACAATTAAAAATTAACAGTTAATTAAATGGTTAATGTAACCACAACAACTAACAATTTATCAATTGTAATTGTGGAAAATTACAATTAACAATTATTTAATTGTTAACTGTAGTAGTAACAATTAATTTTCAATTGTTTTGTTAATTTTAATTAAAAATAACAATTAAAAAACACTGCTGTATAATACAAAGCCGGTATATATAAATATACAATATATACTCGTGTGTTTCCGGGTAGTAGAATAGTGCCCCCCATCTTTTCCTGCGGTTAAATAAATATGTTGGCAACAAATAAAAGACCGATCCAAATAATCATCAATATCTTTAATTAAATTGAATCGACGGACAATAACAATTTAAAATTTATTGTAATAATTAAATTACACTTCAGTGCCACTCTCTTCTCGAACATGCTGTCGGACAGTTTGTGACTCTTTGGCAGATTTGTCATTGTCACAGCTTAATTTTCCTAAATATTTACTCATTTCGTTTTAATGCATAAAGTTAATTGTTAGTTTTAATTGTTTCACAAAACAACTAAAAAAGTTAATTGCAATTATTTTAATTGTGAGTTACAATTGACATACGTTAATCAAATTAATTTAATTGCAAGGTGCAATTAAAAGTTCAATTGCGATTAATTTAATTGTAATTAATTTAATTGTAAACTATTTAATTGCAATTACTTTTTTGGTCAATTAACAAGATAATTGACAATTTAATTGATTAATGCCCAACACTGATCTGTCATATAAAAAATACTTGTAAAAATATTCAATACGGCCGGAGAAATGTGGCCTAGGAAGTAATTTTTTTCTTTTGGATTGGACGAAGAGGCACTTTGGTTTTGAGACCCGCGGTTATTCGGGCTCATTCACCATTGGACTAATGCATTAGAATGAATCTAAGGCATCAATTTTGAAATATTTATTTCTGTGAAAATATTTCTTTCAATTTCAGCCCTATTTCACCAGGTAGGAAAATCGTAATACCACTAAAAGCAAATTTAAGTAGAAAAATATTATCTGGTTATTTAATTCTTAATTTTTAAGTTAAGTAATCCTAACTATCCCTCACAAAAAAAACTTTGGAAAAGTAAACAAGCGCCAATCTCAAAACAAATAATAATAATTCATTTATTTTATAACCAAAAACAAGTCATTATGAAAGTTGTCGCTAAAAAAGATGTGATATACGAGAATGCCAATCTCTTGTCTAAAACTTCTTGGACAACCGGGCGATTTTGTAATTTTAAATTAGGTTTATTTAGTTGTTATTGTGATTTTCATACTTGGGTGAAAAACGCTTAACTTTTAAAGCAATGGTACTTCCTTTTGAAATTGTGATTTCAAAATAAATCCATTAGCTATACGGATAAAAATGACATTTACTTTAACGTACTTATTCTTAACTTAAGAATAATCTTAACATGTAAAAACAAATTAGATCTAATTATAAAAACATTTTTATCATTGTTTACAAAAAACTTTTTATTGTCTTTCTACTTTATCCAGCAAGAAATCAATAACAAAAGTCATTAAGTTAAATCTTTTACATCGAATGAAGGTTTTATAGATACATTAATGATTAAAAATCTTTATGTTGATCGAGGATAAGTACCAAATGTTTTTTCGTCTGCCTTGATTGTCTGATAACCTATATATTATTGTCCAATTAACATTATTAGTCATTTGTCAATCGAATAAAATATTGCAGTCTTTGAAAATTAATAAGGTGTATTTTGCAGATTAAATTTACTCAAATTCTAGTCCATTCTTTCTAATCAAATTTTAACGCAACTACAGTAAAACTCCAACAATCCAAATCAATAGTGTCTTCATCAGTCACCAAACTAATTTTATTGCCATTTTAAAACTTTAAACAAAACTATTTAAATACCAGACTTTATTTTCCCCTCACATTTGTTTTATTTTCAGTTTAATACAATTTTACATCAGTAAAATGCTTATACAGCAAAGTGGGGCTGTACAGAACAGTCGGTTAGGGCACTTGCATGCTAAAGGTCCCAGGTTAGGGTTCAAGGCACCGCCAAAATAACTGCCAACCTATAAAGGGGCCGTGCAGCCAGAAAAGTGTCCGACGAAAAATACTCCCCGGGGAGGGAGTGCACGTTAAATATTCACTACAGTCCTGACGCCGCGAGGGATGTTGCCCTTAAAATATGCGTTGGGTGCCTACTCAGGTGTCGGCTCGTCACTTGATTGGGGTTCTAAATTACGACGCCCGTCACCAATAGCTCTCGTTTAGCTGTGGTGCGACGATAATTTAACCCAACCTATATATCAAAGTACTAGTTTAATAGATCTTTAGCTTTTCACAATAAGGCATTGGGAATTACCTTCCCTCTTCAAGAAACAGGTAACAGATACATTTTGTTTTATTTTCTCATCTATTCCTGTTAGTTCACAGAATGTTATTAATCGGCCAATAAAGCTGTCCCACTTTCCTTAAATCTGGTTTTTACACGGTTAACATTCAATTTTTATTATTATCCCGATTTCGTAAGCCACAGCAATAAAACTCATCACAGCACTAAATGAATCCCTATATATGAAAAGGACTCGAATCTATTTGAGGATTTCTCTTTAAGCTTCTTCCCTTAAGATTTTAGTTAACGAAGAAGCAAGTGTGGGAATCTTCCTGTGGACTTTGGCCCATTTAGCGATTTAACTAAACTTAGGGTGTGATGACACTCCAAGATACTGTAAAAAAACTTTTTTAAATTGTCAGAAAACAGTACCATGAAATAAAGCTAAGCTATTGGCATATTGTACAAGATGGCCGACAACACCCTTTATGTTCGGGATCTTGTCGATGGCTATCTTACATACAGAACAGCGAAAAAAAAAAACTTTTGTTCGGAAGAACTTTTTACTTTGCCACACCTCCCAACCAATCTAGAAACCGGCGAGAAGACGTTCCAAAAGACCATAATTTTAAAATTTGTTTACACAAACATGGTTAGGTTTTGAAGGCTGTTGTGCGATTGCTGACAATAGAAACAAGGGTTTATTCAGTGAGATAACATTCAAAACGCCATTTTTTATTCCTTTTAATTCATAATGGGAGCATCTTGTTGTGATGCATATCTTGATAATCTTGAATAATTTCCTAACATGTTATGGATAATATCAACACATGAAAGCATGTCGTTATTGTTAAATAGGATTTTGAGCACAATAGGGTCTTGTTTATAAAATTAAATTAATTATTTAGAATTTATATGCTTTGAAATGTTCACTGAAAACACAGCATTAAAATTTAAAAAACTTTGCACAATGATATCGAACAATGAATGTAATAATCAGACAGTTCTTGTTAATTTCAAAATAGCATGAACATCAAAAGTACCTAAAATATGTTGAATTTTTCAGTTTTTAGGTTGAAATGACTGTTACAACTTTAAAACGAAAACAAAGGAACTAAGAAAGATTTCCATGAAGTATTTAACAACTATTGGGTATATTGGCCTACGATACTTGAGATTTTTCACAAGAACTTAATGAACTTGAAATGTACTCAACAAATAACAGTTTGTAGTACATATAAAACTGTTATAAACTAACTTGATGACATATAAACTATAGCATACATAACTAGCGTCGATGACATGTGAACACTAAGATGCAATGTTCTAACACATTGTCGATTGCGAAATGAGACGATTATTATATCCATACGCGATTAAGAAGAAACTGTAAAAAATATTTTTTTTAAAAATATGTATAACAAAATTTTAACGTTCATAAAAAAAGTATCGTAATATGTATTTTTGTATTTTTAAGATGTATTATAGTTATTTATCAGAAACGTTGAAGAGCAGATGCTGAACTACATTTCGAAAGAATACATGAGTACTGAGCCTTCCACAAATTTTTTGTACTAACCATGCATTATTATTTGGTCGCAACACAATTTTTGTATTGTTTAAACACTAATTGCAATAACGGGGAACAACACTAGTTTTTTTTCTTAGTGTACAGTCCCTGGACAAATTATTAGACGCTCTGCAAGATTTCATGTATCAATCAATGATGAACAAAATACCTTTAGAAGGACATTTGTGTTCCTAAACTTAAGCTATTGAATAGAAAATACTATCTGCTATATACTTAATACATATATCGACATCTTTTTTAATGATATGGCATTTTTTGGTATGTTTTCATCATTACTAAAAAAAATACAGTGCCTCTAATAATTTGTCCAGGGACTGTAAGTCGTTCCAAATGAAGTTGTTTTGGTTAATAATTGGCAATTAAATGCAGTTACTCATGCACACTTCGAACAAATTCATAATATGTAAGTTTGATTGAAAAGGCGGAACTGAAAATCGTTGAATTTATCCCCGATTAACTTGTAATCAAAGTTTTCTTTCAACAATCAACTTTCGAATTTTAATCGCATAGTTTTGTTCGTAGTTAGAATTAACTTAGGTAATTAACGTCGTCTCACAATGAGCATTGCAATTAGAAAACAAGGGCATCGGCCAACGAAATTAACATTGCTCAAACATTGCAATTACGCCTTCATCCTGCAATGGGTAAATTTAGCCATGTTTCGAATCTTGTTGTTGTTGAATTATTCTAATTAACCATTGAAAACGAAGGGCTAGGTAAATATTTTATGCTTTTTAAAATATTTAAAACAGAATGGAATGAGTTTTGGTGATAAAAATGTTCTCTTTCTCCATGAAGTATTCGCAAATGCGTCTAAAAACCATGCAAGCACAAACAAAATGGCCTCTTTGATCAGTTCTGCGATAAAATTTTGTCGACGGGGCGGTTACATGGGCGTTTTCCCGAATTCAACTGACTTTCCCTCTGATGACAAAGACTGTAATTTAGAAGAGTGATCGGTGTTTATTGTTGATTTCAATGATTAAGACTCGGATTTGTATGTTGAACTTAATTTAAATTTTAAAATAATGTTCCCTTAGACCTCGCGCGCATTCGTAAATAAAATGCATACAAATTTACAGCAATTACCATACCCAATTAACCATTTATGTCCATGGATTAATATATCGCCGGCAACACTACACTGAAAAAAAATCTGTGAATTTTACAGTAAAAAAACAGATATTTACAGAGTTAAAATTATAAGTTGTTCGTATGAAATAAACAGATTATCTCTTCAAATATTACAGTATGGTATTTTTCTGCCCCCCCCCCCCCAAATGCCTGAAGGCCCTGTTTGTTATTAGAATTAAATCACCATTGCCATTCGCAACAATCGCCCGAGAAACTTAATTCTTTTAGACAATAAATTAAAATAAACTTATTTTTGTGACATCGATCAGTTTGAAATGACGTCAAATATATTTCACTACGAGATTCTTTGTATGTTGATATGAAATATTTTCTATTTAAAAGCGAGGAATATTACATATTTATTCTTTGAAATATAAATTAATTTTTGCAAACGATAAGTAATAATTATTGAATTTTCGAAATAAAATAAATGAAACTAGCTTAATTTAGCATGTAAATGTTTAATATAGAATTAATGCTGTATTTGGCGCATTTTTACCTGTTAAACACAACTGTTGTCTGGAAGCGGGTTAAGTGACAGATTCGGTTACAAACCTACTTGTTTTTACAGTGTACCATAACACTATCATTATTTCAAGGCGGAAAAAGAAGCTGCTTTGTCAAGGTAGGTTTGCTACTCTTTGATCCTGGTGTTTTACTTGTTACTTAGAAACCAGTTAGTAGTTTTTTGTAACTGTAAATGTTACTTAGAACCGTTTATACACAATATTTATACACCTTAGACAGAAAATCCAAACACGGCATTTAGAGAGTTCTAAACTTTTAAAGCCAAAAATAAACCATTTTTATTAATTTTCTTTCACAGAATTAATTAATAGTCTTTATTGTTTGCTAAACTTTTTCGGAGTTTGAAGACTAAGGATGTATTTTTTTGTTCCAAAAATTGAAGCACACACAGCTACAAAACTTAACAAAAAAGTTTTATTACATAAATTAATTTAAATACAATTTAAAATACCTCAACTCATCAACTACGTATCGATATTTGCAATTAAAGAAAATTCACGTTTTAAATAATTCATTATATAGATTAAAATCTCCATAATATGTTGAAATGTACATGTAGGATTCATTAACTACTAGCTTTATAAACCCGGCGTTGCACGGGTGTATTCTTGATAACTCTAATTAGTAGTTTTTCATGTAAACTTTTATTTTATACCAATTGATCCCCTCTCCACTGGTCCACTCCATCTGGATATTATAATCTCCTCCCATTCTGACATTAGGGGTTGATTTTATCCAGGCCCTTCCAGGAGTTTGAGGGCTTTCCCATAGGCCCCTGTTCAAATTGACAAAACAGCTATATGATATAATGGCCTGTTTCTATTTCACAAAACTGTCCAAATGTGGTAAACATTCCACTTCATATTTCATACAACTCGATAGGGGTGGGAAACCCAGTCGGTAAAGACTTTCGCCTTGCATGCGGTAGGTCCCAGGTTCAGGTCCGGGCATCACCAAAATAACTGTCGACCAAAAAATGTCCGACGAATAATACCCTGTATAGAGGAAGTGCACTTTAAATATCCTCCAAATTCCCAACGCTGCGACGATGTCGCCCTTAAAAGTTGCATTGGGTACCTACTCAAGCGTCGGCTCGTAACTTGACTGTGGTTCTAAATTACGACTCCGTTTCCAAGAGCCCTCGTGTGTAGCTTTAATGCGACGATAATTCAAACTAACCCTAACCCATACAACTGGATGGGAATAGCTACCCTACGTTAAATGTTCAACTTCGCCAAAAGCCACCAATGCCAAAATTCAATAAGCCATTACGCCATCCTAACATCAGAAAACAAAACAGACATTCATCCTCTTATATGGTTGTAAAAGTTTTATAAAGTACAAATTCCTTATTTATACCGAATATATTCCTCCATATCTTCATTTCTTACCATTTGTAAACAACAATTAAATTAAATTCGGAATCATAATTAAAATCTAGTTGAGGAAATCTGATCCACCTTTAAAAAAATCAAAAGATTTCAAACCAACAAATAAAATACTGATATTCAAATAACAATCCAGAAAATTAAACCCACGTGCTCTTTTTTTTTTCTTTTCTTAATTTTCGTACGCGCTGAACGCGCTGAAATTTCTTTAAATTGAAATAAAAAGTATAAATTCTAATCTTACAATGCTATTCCTATGGGGAAATCGGCTCACGTTTTGCACTCCTACACCCGTTTGGGTTCGAATAAAAAGTATTCTATGTCCTTTTCCTGGTTCTAAGCTACCTCCCCACCAATTTTGAGCCAAATCAGTTCAGCGTCAGTTGAATTATAAATAGTGTAACGACTTTCTTT
This sequence comes from Oedothorax gibbosus, assembly GCA_019343175.1. Lineage (NCBI taxonomy): Eukaryota > Metazoa > Arthropoda > Arachnida > Araneae > Linyphiidae > Oedothorax > Oedothorax gibbosus. Next base: position 26,488,130 of record CM033276.1, on the reverse strand, counting down.
TATATATAAATTTTAAAAGTATTACTAAATTTTTTAACTAATAACCACTGTTTATTTCTACAATCTAAACATCCTTAAACATTAATTTTTTTTTTATCTCTAACTAAAAATATAAGAATAAACCATATAGAATATATAGAATAAACCATATTCACGGTTTATAAATACCATACCATTATACTACCGATAACATACTATAACTATTAAAAAGGCATAAATATTATAATTAGTCCCATTAGAATATTGCGGTATCATCTCGTTTAATTTATAATAAATAGCAGGGTAAAAAAAACAGCGCCTTTTTAAAAAGTAAATATAGAAAGTGATAAGTAGTATTGAATAAAAAATACGGAAACCAAGTAATGATCGAAGGAGTGATAATTATAATGATTGAAATAGTAAGATGAGACTGTGCTATTAGATGCAATATTTAGAAGCGTGCGTCTCTAAAAATAATAATAATGCCTGGGTATTGGTACAATTCAATGTCAAAATAAGTCTATTAGTGTTGTTTCAGTTTTTTGCGAATCATTATTTATAGTTGTTGATGTAAAAAGCTACACTCTTAAAACAAAAGAGTGAAATTCACTCCTATAGGAGAAGTGCATTTTCGGCACCGGAAAGGAGTGAAAATTAACTCAGACTAAGTTAAAACCGCTCGTTTTAAGAGTGTAGGACGCAGATTGTTTTCTGTTATTTCTTTTACCCACTCCGAAAAAGAGTGAAATTCACTCCTATAGGAGAGGTGCATTTTCGGCACGGAAAGGAGTGGAAATTAAACTCAGACTGAGTTAAAACCGCTCGTTTGTTTTAAGATGTACTATAGGTCGTTGCAATACTCGAATCACTTAATATGCTCTAAAGTCACCTATAACGGTCGATATCACCCTTAAAAGTCTTTTGCAGCACCGGGTAATAAGGAGTGAGGAAATTAATCTCAACTAAGTTAAAACCGCTCGTTTTAAGAGTGTAGGACGCAGATTGTTTTCTGTTATTTCTTTTACCCACTCCGAAAAAGAGTGAAATTCACTCCTATAGGAGAAGTGCATTTTCGGCACGGAAAGGAGTGGAAATTAACTCAGACTGAGTTAAAACCGCTCGTTTGTTTTAAGAGTGTACAGTAGAGATGTTTGGTGAAGATAGACACGGGTTTTCAGCAGTGGTAAATAATTGAGGGCGAATGGGCCCGATACCACCGCGGGTCACCAAACCAAAGTGCATCTGTGTTAATCTAATGGTAAAAAAAAATGTTCTAAGCCACATTTACCCGGCTGTATTGAATATTTTTACAAGCGGATTTTTCACATGATAAATGTAGCCGACTTACAGGTCTCTATAATCACACTTTTTGAAATTGGTTCAAATATCTTTTTTTGAATTTTCAAACAATTTACACAAAATAACTAAATAAACACTTTGGTTTGGAAACCCGAGGTCTTTAGGGCTCATTCTCCCATAACGATTGGAAGGGTAAGGATTTAAGATGTGTGGTGAATTACAAAATGCAAAAAGGCTAACATTGTTAGCATTTGCTAGCTTAAGGGGATACGGTACCCAAAAATTGGTCAAAATATCGATTTTTCAGTTTTTACTTCTTATTATTCACAATACATTTCTGAACATTTACTGAAAGTTTCATAATGATATCTTCTGTAGAAAAAAAGTTAATAAATATTTTCTGGATTCACATTCCTATAAGTTTGAATACGTATTTGGTCTGCTTTCAACCTGTTTTCTCTGTTTCGCGTTTTTCAATTCTTGTGTTTAATAAATCCCTAAGGCTTTTTTGCTAATTAAGTTAGAATTTTGAAACTTTTAACCTGTGTTCTTATAAAAATGGTGCACAAAATTGTGCATGAAATAAGGTCTACTATGTATAGTTTTTTTTAAATGTTGAATTCAATAATTTGTAATTTTTTTGTGATTTTCAGTATAAATGCATGTTACTTTTTAACTGTAGCTCACATTTTAAAATCCCTGCAGTTCGTGAACAAATAGTTCTAAGAAAAATTATAAATGTTTGGTGGAGTTATTCTCAAAATTGAAAGAGGAGTAGCGTTTTAAAAAAAAGTTCAAAATTTTGACTTTTTTTTAAATAAATGAAAACTACTTGTAAATATTTGTTTTTTATTGCTAGAAAATGTTTATATTTAGAGTGAACATTATATAAAACCACTATAATTTACAAGTTTATGTTATTATTTCTAGAAATAATGTTTTGGGTACCGTATCCCCTTAACATGAAATTTCGCTTAAGTTGAAGTAACTTTAACTTAACTCATTAACGACAATTGGCAAATAAAATTTCCCATGCAAAATAAGTTTGTTTCCAAGCTGATCTTAATAAACAAAATATAAGACGATTAAAGACCGTATTAGTGAACAATTTATGTATGGAAAATAAAATTACACAATTTTTTTTAATAACATTTTATAAATGATCATAAATCATAATCATAATCATAATAATAAAAATTTATAATTTTAAAAAAGATAAAACGCAAAAGTTAAATTTTTTATTCACACACAAGGATGTTTTCTATTTATTTCAGAAGCTAAATTTCAGCACTTGTTCCACACGATAATTCAAACTAACCCTAGCTAAAAGGTTTATAAATAAATTGAGGAAAGAAAATATTATAATTTAGTTTTGATACTACGTTATCTTTAAAAATGAATGATGACAAACTTTATGAAACGTTACATAGCAATATAATGTATAAGTTATGATATAAAATTATATAATACCTTAAAATTAAACGCAAATTTAAGCATTACACATAGAATTTTATCGAATCATTTTTGTTAGTTCTCTGTATCGGTAACATATATAATACAAACATCGTTGCAGACAGATCCAGATAACGTTAAAAAACAAAGATGCTACGTAAGGCCGTATGATTAGAACATGAGCTTTTTATATAACAAAATGTTTATTTTTAAGTTAAATCTTCAAAATAGAACTTTCACGAAAATAAATGATGAGTAACTTTATGCAATTCATTTTTAAATATAGGGAGAGCTGGGACATATTGATATGGGTTTCTTTCAAAGAAATTTTTTTTCGGTGCCAAAAAAAGAGAATTTTGAAATTGTTTTTCTTAATGATATTAAAAGAAAACAGTTTAGTATTTTTAATTTATTCAATGAACCGTTGTTATATTAAATATTTTTCATTCAATTTAAGAAAAATAAAAATAAAATCACTTTTATCACTGTCTCCAGTTTTTGGGGTAGATTGATACACAACATGGGGCCCTTTGATATATTATATGGGGTACTTTGATATGTTTGAGAAAAGTGGTAAAGATAATATACACTTCATGTTCTTCATAAGAAAGGACTAGACTAACTATTTAATATGCAAGTGAAGAAATGTAATTTAAACTTTCGCAAACTAAAAACTTAATTTTCACTTAAACTTACTTAACCCTTTCAGTCCCAAGAGCAATTTGGCATCATCATTTTAGAATTTTTTTCTGATAGTCTATAGCTATTTATTATATCAAAAAGCACATCATTTGATTCTTCAAACTTTTTTATATTGGAAAATATTTTTATTAATCACAAATAGATGTCAGCCCTATTATTTTTTAAAATTATGATCAGAAAAATGATGATGCCAAATGGTATCACTGGGACTGAAAGGGTTAAGGTTAACACATTTTTTGCATCAAATTCAAAGACGTTCGATTTATAGCGGTAACATTTATTTGAAACATCTTATTTGTGCTGTTCTAGTGAGAGAGTCTTGTAAGAGACGGAAATTTTTCTACCAACGAAGTCCAGCTCGACAGCGGCACCAATCTACTTTTATTAGCGGTAAAAGTGGCTATTTAAACGGCTAGCGGACTACAGTATGCTGTCGAACCTCGTTCATGTAAACTTGAAAAGTGTACAGTTCACGTCAACCGAATTTTATGAATGCAAATATAAATATGAATGAAATAACCCGATATTTGATATAAATAAGTTACAGTTTATAATGTAAACTTAGAGAAATAACAACTGAAAACAATGTATTAAAATTCATATTGCGAGTAAAACGCAAGCATATTTTTTTTCATTTCCAAATGTTCATCAAAAATATTTTACAATGTATATTAAAAAAAGACTTTTAGAAAAAAATAATTTTTAGTTTTATTAAACATATAAGCATATAAAGTAATTACATTCACAACATTTTTTAGCATTAGTTCAAAGCTTTAAGAGGCCGCAAAAATGACTCGGTTTATTTTATCCGAAATTTCAAAGGTAAGCAAGTTCAAGTGAAAAAGGTTCGATTGTGTGTACTGTACACAATAATAGCAAAGTCTACTACAGTTTTAAAAATGCGCATCTCCCGTTTCAGAGGTAAATTTTAATTTTTCCCCTCCTAAATTAAGATTCGTTTAAATTTTTAGTGTATTTGGTTCAGTAATTTGACGAGTTATTATCCATTGTGAATAAAACCGAAATTATTTTAAAATAAACTTTATGTTAATCATTTTTTTTAATACTTGGTGCATTGTTAAATTTCGAGTACTAGGAAAAATATAATAATAAAATAATTAGAATTATAATGCCAGATTTATTTAATACTTGGTGCATTGTTAAATTTCCTGTATTAGGAAAAATATAATAATAAAATAATTAGAATTATAATGCCAATTTATTTAATACTTGGTGCATTGTTAAATTTCGAGCACTAGGAAAAATATAATAATAAAATAATTATAATTATAATGCCAGATTTATTTAATACTTGGTGCATTGTTAAATTTCGAGCACTAGGAAAAATATAATAATAAAATAATTAGAATTATAATGCCAGATTTATTTAATACTTGGTGCATTGTTAAATTTCGAGCACTAGGAAAAATATAATAATAAAATAATTAGAATTATAATGCCAGATTTTTTAACATGAACTACATCTTTTTTTTTATCCAAACCTATATTAACTACATTATTACAACTAAATTTCAATAACTGGCATTAAGTGAACAACTTAATTGATAAATAGTCGAAACTTTAAAAAAAAGGAGAGTTAATTGAAATTTAACAACTTAGTAGGGTTAAAGGTAATTATATTGTTATTTCCCGTTTTTCTACTTATTTGGTTTTACGCAAAATTAAAAGAACTTTAAGTGAATATTAATTACCATTCATTAACCAACGTACTAATGGATCATTTTGAAATAACCTTTCGTGAGTAATAAAGCATGACACGTATTCATTAACTCTAATTGCTTTTCATTTTTATACATTTCGCTGGGATTTTCTTAAATTTTTTAACGTTATAGAAGTTTGCTTTAGGAGGGGGGTGGGGGATATTTTCAAAACAATTTTAAATGTACTTCTGTTCGAAATGTGTTTTTACTTGAGAAATGTCTTCAAAATTAAATTTAAATTTTATCATCTGGAAATTTTTTCTTTTATATTCCGGGTGATTTTAAATTAAGCAATTAATTGCTCAAGCTCATAAATTTAACATTATTGTTTTAATTGCAATCAAGCGTGTATGGCTTTTGATAAAAAAAAAGATTACATGCACATTTATTCAAATTGCATTTACTTAATGGGTAATTTTTTAAATAAGTACATAATAATCGAGGTATCACACATAGGAATATAAATTTTAATCTCTTGATAAGCACGAATATTTATAATAATTTTTTTATGTCTTTTTTAAAGTTTGTGACCGTTAAACATCGAAACACCATAGATAATTAAAAGCTATTACACAATTAACTAAAAAAAACTGCAACTAAATCTCAAAATTACATCTCAATTTGACAAGACATATTTTCTCGGTTAAACAGGTAAAATTCGCAACTACTGATACACATTACACCTATTTGGGAGATTTTTCTGTTTTGTTTACGAAAGAAAATTTGAAACATGCAAACTTCATCCGGTATTGGCTGGTAGTGGTAAATACACCTCACTCGTATGCCGCTGACGAGGGTTCGTATCCTTGTCATGGGTTTATAATATGAAAATTAGTACATATTACGAAAAAACTTTAAAAAGACAATTGTAAGGTGATTTATACAAATGTATACTTATGTGATACCTTAGGAGTGACGCGGATAGTAAACAAAAAAAATTATTATAAATAAAAAAAAACACTTTCTGTAATTTTTTGTACACAAAAAGTTAAAATCACTTTTAATACGAATATTTATTTAGTTATCGGAAAATTAAATTTATTGGTTAGTTGTTCAACAGTGGCATAAGTAATCACGAACAACAATATTGTAGAAAACATTAAAAAATATTTTTTTTAAAATACATTTAAAAATTAAGAAGTAATTTGAGAATAGAAATTACTCTTTATTTTTGAATAGATATATTTTGAATTATTAAAACATTTATTTGCAGTAGATAAATTTTTATTGCAATACAAAATGATTCAGCTCATTTCAGAATGTAATTTTATCTCAACATGCTATAATGAACAAAAACAGTTCAATCGAAAATAGATAAAAACTATTTTTAATTTATTTTGACTTTATTTTTTTATGGCTAACATAAAGTAGAAGGTTTTAAATTGAAATTGTTTATTGTTATATTTAATTTATCAATCTACTCTAAAATTAAATTATAAATTATTTCCTTATTCGAATATATTTTCTAGAATTGCAAATAAAATCAGGTTAATAGTGATATATTTACATTTTAGAAGAGAACGTAAACATTAAATTTTTATTTTTCCTAAAGTTATTTCTTTTCACATTTCCAATATTTTTACTTTCGACATATTTTTTATTAAATTTTAAGGACAAAAAATACCGTAAATTTTTTAAAATAAATTTCAATAATAATAAATGAAGAGCAATTAAAAATTATACGAATCGCATTAATTGTAAAATATAGGTTGTAAATTATAATTTTCTGAATTTGGAAGGGGTCTAAATCGCTTATTTTATGTTACAGATTTTGATTTTAAAACTAAAGGAATATCTATGACAAAGTGGATTTTCAATTCAAATTCTTATTTAATATTGCCCTGTTTCTGTGAACCAAACTTATAAAACCTATTTTTTAAAGCAAATACTAAAATAAATCTTTGCCGGAAACCAAATAGAAAACACATGCTGCAATTATTTACAGGCTAGTTGTTTTAATATATTGAGCTTAAATTTAAAAATACAATAATTAAACAAAACCTTTAAAACATTAAACTGAACATATTGGAAAGTGTGATGATTCATTTTTTTTATTTTTATTTTCATTAATCTTGAATTTCATCATTCATCATCATCATTCTTAATATCAATAACAGATCCAAGAGGTTCTGAACTCCAACGGTGTACAGATTCCATTTTTAACAAAGAAATCTATACTAAATTATTTTAAGTAATTTATTCTGTTCAAATATATTCTCTTAAAACAACAAATGTGAAAGGCAAGCTTCTCAAAATTACCCAAAAATACAGTTCACATTTTTTTACGAAAGATATACAGTTGAAATTTCTTGATAATGGATAAGAAATTAAATTGTAAGCATATTGCGTAGAAATCACCTTAAAGTTTGTCAAAAAGTATATATATTTTAATCGCATTCTTAGGTTTATACAAGTCCTCAAGATTTACCAGATGTTGGAGCAAAATTTGAAAATGATTTTATTGCTTGCAGAGTTAAATGCTGAACTATTTTTTTAACGCCGGCTAATTGGTATTTTTCACTTAATAAAAATATGCATGGAACTGCAGCCAAAATTACAAAAAAAAATAATAATTTCTGGTAGCGCATTGCCTTTTTTGAGAAACGGAGAAGTAAACATAGTGTTTTTTTTTAGTTTGATAGTAAAAGATCATCAAGCCCTTGTAAACAGAAAATATAACCAAGTAAAAGGAATGTTTAAGAACAATCGAAAATTTTTACTTTCTGTTTACTCTGTTATGAAGCAAAATAGAACACTGAGATGGATTTTAGCCACCGAATTCAATAAGAAGTCAGGCTTAAATGGAATAGAGGAGTGTCTTACCTGCTGGTCTGTAAGGCAAAATCCTCGGATTCCTGGCCACTAGCCACGACGGGTACGAACCATAGTCCCTATTCACCAAGTACGATGCCAGTGGATACTGGCCACTATGACAGTGCCCCAGCGACAGGGCTGCCGGAGCATAGTGCTGCATTACGGAAGGATGGTAAGCGGCAGCCATGGGACTGACATACTCTGAAGGCCTGTGCTGCAACATACGCTGGTGATAGGAAGGATAGCCATAGATATCCTCACCAGGAGACCTGAAGAAGCTTGGTGGAGACGAAGAAGTAGTCTTGGTATGGGCTGGGGGTGGTGTCAAAGGGGTTGGAACCTCGCCTTCTGAAGAATCGTCTGATGGTTTGGTGCTGGGGGTGCTCAGACCCACGATGGACTCGATGCTGAATCCCAGCTTGGGTCTGTCGGTGCTGGTTTTGTGGATGGCCGCTGGAGCGACTGGCATCATGCTGGGTCGCAGGTCGCCTCTCATCGAGATTGGGTGTCCAAGAAGAGGTCACGGAAGGTCCTAGAAATTGGAGTCCATTGGGAATGAAGGCTTCAGGTTTAGAACAGTTGTGAATGGTCGAATCGGTGCTTCAAGTCACAAGAAAATAAAAATTCAGGTCCAAGAAAAGTCACAAGCGTCCTAAGGATTTATGTCCATTTGGAATGATTAAATGAATGATTGAGGTCCAAAGACAGTCGTGGAATGTTGAGGATGTAGTGCTACAGGTCACAAGACATGAAGCCAGGGAGAGAATGCTTCCTTTCTTTAGATGTTCATTAGATGTCCATTGAAAACAGTAACAGTAGTATGTTTCAGGTCCATTCAAGTTTTTTAGAGATTAAATTCTGATTAGGTGCGTTCGGTAATACAATGGGCACACTGCAATGCGATTTGTGTAGTAAAATTGTATTTAGATGTGATATTGAAGTTATGGAGTTCACTTTGACATAAGATAATTGCTTGAATACAAACACTGAAAAGTCTGTTTCATAATTAAAATGTTAACGGTTTTTAACAATTTTCCTGAATCGTAATAGTAACGAAATTTTTATTTCTTAAAAATTTGTTCTACAAGTTAAAAAAATCTAACTTCCGAAATGTGTGGCTTCAGAATAGAATTCTTGCAATAAATCCGGATATTTGATTACTTCGATAAATTGATTTTCATAAATCCACATTAAAAACTCCACTTTTTAAACATTAACACTAAAAATAAATTTCAAAAAACAAATTCACCGGACTACATAACTTCAAGCCGTGCCAGCGACGTAAACATCCCGGGACGTAAGACGGGATCGCAAAAAGAGCGTCTACGCAACAAGTAAGAAAAGTGGAACTAAGTTTCACGGCGAGAGAAAACTTGCTTGTTGACGCACGCGCTGTCGATTGCTTGTTCCTATTGGCCACTGAATGCAACAGGTAGAGAGGGAGGGGAAGATGAATTACTATGGGGATTATAGTATTGAGATTGCGATATGTGTGGCGCCATCTAGTTATTATGAAGGCAACTAACGAATTGTACGTCGAAGTTAAAAAAATATTTATTTTTTATTCGTGTGAAAACTATGCCTAGTATCTTTATTCCGCATCTGTTTATTATGAATATTCAAATATCATAATGTGTTTTTTTAATAGTTTACGCATTTATTTAGTTGATATCTTTTGATAAATATTTAAAATTCTAATTAATAGCGATGATACCGGAAAAAACACGTTCTAAAACTAAACATAACGCATGGTAAATTAACAAATTCATAAATTTTCTGCTTTTTCATGTACTTGATATTAATTATTATTTTTAAACTGCTTACTCACAAAATTTAATAGTTAAAAAATTAAAATTATCACAAATTTTTGTCATCCTACTAATTTCCTCTTTATTACGTAAAAAAGATATAAAGATATTTGATCATTTTAGTTATCTTTTCACTCGCCATTAAAACTGCTTATTTAATAAAGAATATTTATATAGCTTAGAAAATAATACTGCATTAATTAAAACAGACGCAATAAATATTTTTAAAAAACAAGGAACTGATAAATTTGTTTAGATATGATAAAATTTTAAAAATCACTGTTGTTTATTCAGCAAGTAATACAAGGAAGTAGGGAAACTACATTAGCGGGGTAATTTGTTTTATTACTGCTTGTTTTTAATTTCGGGAACATCAATAATATAGTAATTGAGTATACTTAATATAAATGATATCAATCAACTTTTTCGGTAATATAAAACAAAATTTTGAAAAATAGTCAAATATTTTGAAAAAGTATTATCTATAAAGTTAATTATTGTATATAGTACGTATACATACAATAACCTTAGAAATCAACTGAAAGGATTTTTAACCCATTTTGTCCTGATTTTATAATTGTGAAAATCAAAAAGCTTCAGTTGTCTTTATTTTGCTGCTCTGGTGCTGCCATTTTTATGCTCAAAAATCAAATCATAGTGCTTATTTTATCTAATTTTTATATTCCGGAGAAAAATAAGTTAAAAATTCCTGAAAAATTTTCATAAATAGTTTCAATAATACAATAAGTTAAAATTGAGTCAAACATACTAAGAAAAATTGCTATAGTATATTTTGGTTACCGACAGGCTATAATGTCGACAGGGTCGAATACCCAACACTAGAAATGCATTTTTTTTTTTGTATATTCCTCGACTTTTTTTAAAATTTAGAATGTTAATTTTAATTAAGATATAAAAAGTGTTTGTTTTAAAAAATAGTTGTGTGCTATAAAATATTTGAATTCGAAACAGACCCTTTTAACTTATTACATTATCTATTATAAGAAAATATGTCCATTGAGATCAGACTACATGACGAATTAGTCCAAATTATAAAACGAAAACACTAACAAAATTAACATAAACAATGGACTATTTAAAATACTCCAATTAATTATGTTTGCGATATCCGTATAAAATGCATTTCGAATATAACACCTTTTTCGAACCAAAAGTATTTTATGTTTACATAGCAATAAAAGAAAAATCTCTCTTCCCAAATGCTAAAATTAGTACTTAAATTGCCCTTAATTAAACATAACGACTATAATTTATTGATTTGTTGGGATTCCAAACCTGTCATGATTTCGTTCTAGTCAGACTTATCTTTAGCCGGGCTTTCGTCCTTGTCGGGTTTATCTTTAATCGGGTTTCGTCCTAGTCAGAATTATCTTAGTCGAGCTTTCGTCCTTGTCGGATTATCTTTAGCCGGGTTTTCGTCCTTGTCGGGTTATCTTTAGTTCGGGCTTTCGTCCTTGTCGGGTTTATCTTTAATCGGAATTTCGTCCTAGTCAGAATTATCTTTAGTCGAGCTTTCGTCCTTGTCGGGTTATCTTTAGCCGGGTTTCGTCCTTGTCGGGTTATCTTTAGCCGGGTTTCGTCCTAGTCAGAATTATCTTTAGTCGAGCTTTCGTCCTTGTCGGGTTATCTTTAGCCGGGTTTCGTCCTTGTCGGGTTATCTTTAGCCGGGTTTCGTCCTTGTCGGGTTATCTTTAGTCGGGATTTCGTCCTGGTCGGGTTATGGCCTGTCAGGATTTCGGCTGGCGGCATTCTGGCTTGTTGAGATTTCGGCTGTCGGGTTATGTACGGAACCCAAATTGAAAATACGCATATTTAAAAGATTTTGTTAGAAATTAAATTTGCTATGTTAATCCAGTATATATCTTTATTATGAGTTAGTTTTCATTTAAATTAAATTTATTTTTGTAATTTTTAAAAAAATTATTTAATTTTTTGTTTAAATTAAATATACTAAAAACTTCTAGAGGATCAATTTTATATTTTCTTAGTTTATTATAGAAAAGATTTTGTGATTTAAAAAATTGCCATGATTCCAAATTCTACACATTTTTTAAAGTAATTTGTTTTATTATGCACGTTTTAAACCATTGATCCACTAATTCGACTTTATTTTACCCTTTTGTAATATGAATATATGTTATTTCGATGCATTATGTTTTTTGATGAGAATAAAATTGTATTTGTATTTCTAAAAAAAAATCTTCCATTTTTAGGTCGACGTTAATGCAACACTGACCATTTGAACATGAACAACGAATTTCATTTCAATAAACGAACAACCGCTTATAATTATTTACATTTGAAATACGTATGTGTTTTTATGCTTATTTTTATATTAATGAATCAAGAAAAGTTAATATGTGAAATAGTTATCAATATCACGATTTTAATTGTTCCGGTAAATATTTCCGCTTACCAAATGCTGTCAAAAGGCAAAATAAATATTTTGGTCTGTAAATACGATTGATGAGATAGCAAAATTGAATGGCCCTAATTTTCATTTAAAAAACAATGATTAATTAAATCTGACTTAATATCTAAACACTTCGACTGTTTGAATTACTCAATTTATCATCTTTGAAAAAAACCTCAAATCATTGTTTGTGATGGGTGTTTTATTTATTAAATGCAAGTTTAAATATTTAATTAGACAACTTACAATTAATTGAACTCAAATATATTTTTATGTGTATGTCAGTTGATTATAAAAAAGAAGTGTTTATTTGGTTTGTATTTCCGCTTTCATGAAGCATATTTTAACAAATTTTAGTGTCGATGTAACAAGATTAAAAATAAGCAGTGTTAAGACAAAAAAAAAAACTGGCAGTATTGACAAAATAGTTTTTCGGGGAACAGTCTTGTATGTTCAACGTTAATTTAATGTAAAAATATAGAGTTTATTTTATTTATTTAAGATGATGTATCTGGGCTATTTCGATAAAACGCTTGCTTAAACGAAAAAGTTAATTGCATTTTGCGATGTATAGAAGGAAGGTTTGTTGCAAGATAATATTTTAGTTTCATTATTATTTGCCCAATGCAACTATTATAATTCTTATTTCCTACATCCAACTGATTTTTTTTAACTGTGCATTGATCTATACTCAAACACCTCCTCGAAATTCCACACACAAACATTCATATAAACTTATTTTTCAAATATATACTAGAAAATATGTTTTGTAAGTAAATTGAAAAAAAATTAATGTTTATTGTTTGCCGGGGGTGGGGGGGGGGGGGAGGATCTCGTCAATTTCAAGAAAAATAACCGTATTGGAGAACATAAAAAAGTAAATCCCATTTATTTACAAACATAAAAAAAGAAAAATTAAATCGCAAGTAAAATGTTATTATGGCAACAGCAGTGTCGGAGTTGTATTTAGGATGGTTAGTCAATAAAAATCTTTGAATTAGGGGATAGTATTTTTATTTTAATAACATATGAATGCACTAATTTAAAGTAGTCCTCTAGATTAAGAATATCATACTAACGATTTTTTAATTGGTTTTTAAAAGAAGTAAAATTATTTAAAGATTGCATTTCAAGCTGAAGACTATCAAAAAACTTTGGTGCAAGATAAATTAAATTTTTACAGAAGCATATCAGGATTATTAAAAATATATAAACAAACTTCAAAGAAATAAATATAGCGAATACGTAGAATATTTAACAATTTATAATTTTCAATGCTAAAGCTAACTTTCGATTTTAACAAAAATTGAACAAATTTAATTTGTATGTTTATAAGAAGTCTTAATTTGAAGTTTTAAGCCCTAAAACACATGGTGATGATTTTTTTAGACGTCTCAAAGGGGTCTCAGAATTCTTGAAGAGGTGCAGAGCCATCGTAAGAAACTAAATGTACGAGTAAAAAAAAATGATTTTATCATTTTAGTTTTCTTAGATATTATAATTGCTATATCAACAACAATTTAAGACGCTAAAATAATAAATTGGTTAAAGTGTTCTTCAGGGCTCCTTACTGGTTACATTTGTTTCTATGTCAGCATTTATTATAGCTTTAGAACTGTCTGGATAGATTATTTATTTTGCTTCGGTAACAAGATACACTGCTCACAACAATTAAGGGAGCGCATGGTTTAAACCCTTTCACCCCCAATGATTCCAATTGGAATCATCAGCTTGCAATTTTTTTTCTGACTAAGTTAAGCTCGCACTTATATAATGTTAGATGGAAGAATTATCTCTTTTGAAGAATTAAATAATGTTTGTTTTAATTAAATGAAAATATGAAAAAGATGGTAAAATAAATTCACTCTGAAACAATTTTAGCAAACAAATCGACCCTAAATTCTTCAGGCATGCATTTTTAAGATGTTTAAAAATTGATGTTAACTATTTTTAACAAATAAAGTTTTAAAATAAGTATTTTTATAATTTATTCAAAAGTTATGATTCCAATTTTTCCCTTAAATTTTAAGGGAAAAATCTTATTTTTTTAAAACTATTTTTTACCATTTCATTATGGATGCATAATGAATCTATTTCACAAACTTTTGTTTTTTAGAAAAAAAATAAAAAGTTGAGAATGAAAGGTAACGAAAGTAAGCAAAGTGGTCCCCTAATTGTTTTGAGCAGTGTAAAGTTATTAGGCTAATAAATTTCTTGAGGTATGCTCTAAACCTTGTTCTTGGTTAAAAAGCACGGTAAATTCTTGCAAATCATGGTTTTTAATCGACTTTTTTTAGTATAAAAATTGCAGTCATTTATATATTTACATACTTTACGAAAGGATTCGAGGGCAAATTATGTGTAAAATGTTTTTTGAGAAAACGAGAAACCTTGATTTTAATGTGTTTGCTATATTTTTTTAGATATGTTTAGAAATAGTACTTTTTCTCTTTAAATTGCATTGAATTGGTTAGTGATTTAAACTAAAAATATGTATTTAAAATGCTAATTATTAATATCTCAAAATGACTTCATTCATTTCCACAGGTAAAAAATACTGGAAAAAAGTACAAAATGTGGACTATTAATTTCAAATTTAAAATATATGGCAGTCCTATAATGTTTACAGGTCTTCAAAGGAGTAAATGTCATATAATATTTTTTTAAAAATAAAGTCATAAAAATTTTAAATTTCTTATCTGGAAATAGATTTTTTAGCAGTATATAATATTGTAAATAAAATTTTTAAAATTTATTTTAAAAATTTGGAGGAAATTAGGATTTGGATGTGGGTCCTATCATTTTCTCCATACTGTAATATATTGCAACGTTTCAATGATAAATATGAATACAATTTTAATTTGTTTATTCATATAGTTGATAGCGAAAAAGAGAGAGAGTTAGTAATATCAAGAAATATTTTCAAAGTAGAATAAATGTTAACAATATTTTTGGAATGCTTCTTTTCAACAGCAAAACATTTCAATCGCTGCTTTCCGTCGTCATATAACAAACATATATGCAATGTAAAAAAATCAGTGGTTTTTACAGGAAAAAACTGCCAGCTGGTGTGCCGAAAAAATAGTACCGTATAATTTACAGAGATAATCTGTTAATTTTATACAAAAAAAAATTATTTTAAAAAAGACAACTTGTAAAGAAAACAAGTAGGTTTGTAACAGAATCTGTCACTTAACCCGCTTCCACACAACAGTTGTGTTTAACAAGTGATAAGGCGCCAAACACAGCATTAATTCTATATTAAACATTTACATGCTAAATTTGGCTAGTTTCATTTATTTTATTTCGAAAATTCAATAATTATTACTTATCGTTTGCAAAAATTAATTTATATTTCAAAGAATAAATATGTAATATTCCTCGCTTTTAAATAGAATGAAAATATTTCATATCAACATACAAAGAATCTCGTAGTGAAATATATTTGACGTCATTTCAAACTGATCGATGTCGCAAGAATAAATTTATTTTAATTGATTGTCTAAAAGAATTAAAGTTTCTCGAGCGATTGTTGCGAATGGCAATGGTGATTTAATTCTAATAAAAATGGCTTCCTATGGTTTTGAAATGAGCATTTAATTTTGTAGGTTTTTTAAAAATAATTGAAATACTTCGAATTCGAATTCTTTTCTGAATTTTTCAAGGTATTCTAATTTCGGTGCGCTGAATTTTTTGACGTATCACATTTGTCAGTAGCATTTGTAGTTTGGGCTATGAAAGTGGGTGACGTACAGACAGACGGACTGAACGATTATAATACCTTCCCCTTTTACGTTTTAAACGTAGTGTATGGAAGCTATATAAAAAACGAAATTTTACTTCTCCTCGGTAACACCAGTGACAATCAGGGGATACTGACCACAGTACTCCCAATGAATAATAATATGCCGAGCCTGGGGTTCGGACCACGGACCTTTACATCTCCATGTCAATGTTCTCCTAACTGAGCTGTTTCAATACACGAAGATTCCACACACTATTTAAATGCTTGTTCGGTTGCAGTCTAGTAATCTTTACGTTATTGGAAACAGAAAGAAACTATTTTTACTTAAAACAGTTTATATTTTTACAGAAAAAAATCTGTTAAAAGGAAATAACAGTAATTTTCTGTTAATTTTTTTTCGGTCGAATCAACAGATTTTTTTACAGTGTATATCTGCTACAACACTTTTTGTTCCAAATCCTACGACATCAACTAAATCGTGTGAAAAGGAATATCTCTATTTTTCCGTCAAAAATCTAAAACAAAAAATAACTTGATTTGAAAATTCTTACTCTGTAATTGAAATACCATATGCAGTTCTGTGGTTAGCTTCAAACCAGAGCATTTCTTTTATTGTTCGCGGTAACTCAATTCAAAACGGACATTGACCGTGTTACGACATTTCTTTCTCCTTATTATTTTCCTCAACTTCACGAATTCACACTTTAAAAAAAACTAGAAACGGCAAATGAAGTTATTAGGTACTTCTCGTGGATGTTTGTGTTAATTTAATTGTAGCTGAATCGAGGAGCTTAATTGTATGCAGATTGAATTATTGTTCCGTGCGCCGAATTACGAACACCATTAGAACTGAGCGTAAAGTTCTAAATCTGTTCAATTACTAGAATAAGGTTGTGAAACAACAGATTGGCTCGATGTGAATGTTGGGTTGGGTGATTTTGTATAGCTGTATTTTTGAGTATGTAGTATTTTTTAGCTTCCACACTACGTTTATAGGGTAAAAAGTGGAAGGTATTATAATCGTTCAGTCCGGCCGTCTGTCCGTCACCCACTTTCACAGAACGAACTGCAAGTCGCATAAACAAGTGAGATACGTCATTTTAAGCAAAAAATCAGGCTAGCTTACATCCCAAATTTCATTAAAATATTTAAATTAGAAGTATATTTAAAATTTAAATAACTAAAAATTTAATCTACATTGAAATAACATGCAAATTCCATTTTCATTCAATATTTTCACTCTTGCCATTTCGTCAAACGTACGAGAAACTTTATTTAAAATAAAAATAAAACTCTATAGAGATATATTTATTTATGTGATATGATTCAGTTTGGATTGATGTCAAATCACAATAGAGTTCTTTTGATGGTTCATTATATATGTATGAGGAAAGATGCATAGCGAATTCTAACTTTGAATAAAAAATATGCAAAAGTTCGCTTTTATTTTTAAAGCATCAATTTTACTAATTATTAAATTATTTTTCGAAATAAAATTAACGAACATGGGAAATTGTGGCGACTAAAAGATATTTAGTAAAAAATCAATGGGGTTGTTTCACGGATAATCTGGCAATAGCTATGCGGTTTTGTTTGCATGTCTATGTTGATGTCTTCCAACAGTATTGCCACCAGTTTTAAGAGAAAAACTACGAAAAAATACCATTTAATTCTAAAATTACAAAAACATTCCATAAAAATCCTAGCAAAGCGTTTCACGGTTTTTCAAAGTCACTAAAAAGATTCCAAAATGCAGCTAGTATTTTTACGATATTTTTTGTAATTCTAGAATTTATTTTAGAATTATTCTAAAATTACAAAAAAATATCGTAAAAATACTAGCTGCATTTTGGAATCTTTTTAGTGACTTTAAAAAAGCGTGAAACTCTTGGCTAGGATTTTTATGGAATGTTTTTGTAATTTTAGAATTAAATGGTATTTTTTCGTATTTTTTTCTCCTAAAACTGGTGGCAAAACTGTTGGAAGACATCAACATAGACATGCAAACAAAACCGCATAGCTATTGCCAGATCCTCCGTGAAACAACCCCATTGCATCATTATTCTTCGAATTTCAAACAAATTTAGCAAAACGATAATGAGTAATTATTAATTTGCGAAAGAAGATTAATGAAAATAGTTAATTTTGGCGTTTAAAAGTTTGGATTAGAAATAAATTATTAGCTAAAGGCCCTGTTTGGCGAATTTCTTTCTGAGATTTATAAATATTGCGTTCTTTTGTTAAGCGCAAATATTGTGTGGAAGCGGTTTATTTATGTATGCATTTTACCTATATTGATTCTACATAGCTAATACACGACTTGCATTTTCCTGATCAAGTGACAAGTTCGACAAGCCTTTTTTTATTGTATCACGTTTCCTGCTATTCTTAATTATTTAAAAATTTATATTATTAAATGAATAATTTTGTAACAGAATTTTCAACTTCATAGACAAAACTACCAGGAATCTGAATTTAAAGACATTGTAATTAAATATAAAGTATAAATATGCTGTAGTTTCCTATTCCTCATGCTAAGTTGAACGCTTCTGGTTGCCTATTTCTAGCCTCCATGGAGCTTTAGCACAATCTATTTACGCCTCGGCATTTAGAACGGTCAAGTGACGAGGTCGACACCTGAGCTGGAACCCAAGTGGACTTCGAGCGATATCGTACGCTAACGTAGGCGCCGTCTGGACTTTGGACTCCACATATTTAACGAGCACGTTTGTCCCAGTGTACTAGGGGACCCCGAAATTATGTCGATTTTACTTTTTCTTATTTTTGCCAACAAATATCCGTTTATAGGATGTGGCCGGATTTTGAACGCCTGACCCTCTGTATGAGAGGCCGATTTTCTGACGACGGGGCTACGGAGCCCCCAAGAGTGTCATTTTGTAAACATGGTAAGATTAGGTTGTACGTTTCTGGCTGTCCATTTCTACTCTAAATGGAGCTACAACGCAGCCAATTACACCTCGTAATTCATAACCCTGATCAACGAACGAGGTCAACTCCTAAGCTTTCTAAAACCACCATGGCGTTCTTAGTAACGAATCAACCTGGGTTTTTTAACAACCTTGCAACATTTTTTGTTGGTAAACAATCCATGTAGAAGGAGTGGTATTTAATGTTTCTTTTCGAGCAATGAGTAGAGCTGGCAATCGACTGTGGATTTTGAAATGGATCAATTTAGAATCCCCTTTTTAATTCCATTTTCGTTTAGTTGTTTAACATTTTCTGCCATTCAGACGATTTTAATTTTCCTCATGCTGTGCATGATTTTGTGTAATATTTTTTTATCGTTTTGTTTCGTGATATTTGTCCGTGACTCATGGAGTAATCGTAACCGTAATTATCCGAACTCGATAAAAATATTGACCATTACCGCTTTTGCCAATCGTTTTCAGTCATTATCGGATTATAAAATAGGAGTAATTTTCGCCACAGGTTTTCCTTATTGTGAGACGCAAATGGTGCTAAAAAAAATTGGTTTTAGTTTCGAGTATATTCACAAACAGGCACGCTAATTATCGAATGATTTATTAGTTCATATCATAGGTTAATTTACCCCTAATAGCAAAACCATATGAGGTGTTTTTCTATACTACGGATTTATTTTAAGAGTAAATCTCAAATGGTCAATAATTTAAACGCTTAGCAAAAAGAAGCATTTTTTATTGGTTAGTATGTTACAGATTTATTTTTAAAGGAAATTTCAAATGTCCAATAAATTAAACGATTAGTAAAAGGAAACATTTTTTTATTAGTTCGTGTGATTTAGGCAAAACAATTATTATCGAACAAACATGTTGAATATCTTGTATATTGTAAACAAGAAGTTTCGAAAGAGCTAGATTTGTACACAACAAGCATGAAACAGCATATCTCTATATTAAAAAAAAAAGTAAGCTCTTTTAAAGTGTCAGCAGCCATAACAGGATGAAATATTGATGTTACAAGTCCAAACTTTTTCTGGAAGGTGTGTCTCTTGCTAGATCTTGCGGCTGAATATAACTATATTACCAAGGCTCAACATAATTTTGTCATAGATACAGACCTTTATTGCACTATATTCATAGGCCAGTGCAAAGTTGGATTGGAAAAGTTACGTTCACTAGCGAGCCGGCCGGGAATCCGGGAGTTGGCGAGAGATAGCAAGTTCTTAAGATTAGTAAGTTCATAGCAAATTTGTGGTATCAAAATAAAGTTCACTCAGAACATAATTTGGATAAGGGATAGATTATGAAGCGCAGTTTTATTGTGCATCGATCAAATTTATATTAACTTTAATTAATTTTCATGTTAATTATTATTCAGGTTAATTAGTTTTAATAACATGTTGATATATCTAGTATATTGTAAACAAGAAGTTTCGAAAGAACTAGTGTAGCTTACTTTCAGAATACTTTAATACTCAATAAAGTTCTTAAACTATGAAAAGATCAAAAGACTAATAAAGTATAAAATATAGGTATTGATGTCGCACTTTTTTAACAAAAAAATATTAAATAAGACTGTTGGAACTGAAGTTAAAACAAACCGTTATACGCAGCAAATGGACCGGGAAAAGGTACAGACAGACAACCGAAAGCATAAAAGATAGAATTTTTATATCAACAAAAAAAAATATTTTTAATCGGACTGTTAGAACGAAAAAAAACGTCCTTTATAAAGAATGGCTGGTCAGGTTTGAAAGCGTACAGAAAGACGGACAAAAAGTTGGGGAAGGTGTTGTACCTCGGACCATATTGTTCCTTTGACCACCTCGACTGTGGTGCCCTATAGCAATATTTTATAAAAATTAGTCTAATTAGTATATAGTTACTCCACTGGAGGGCTTCTGTAGCCTAATGTGGATTATTCAAGCCAAAGAGGATTCGTGTGAAATATAAAAATCTATTTCCATCCTCAAATGTAAGTACTTTTTCATAAGGTTTGCCTAATAAATTTTTTGTGTTATGTTTTTGTTGATAGAAATCAGTTGAAATAGGCTATACACTTTAAAATATCGTGAGCTTTGAAAATGGTTGTTTTAACCCTTAAACTGTAGCAAGCTCTTAATTTGCATTGTCATGGTGTTGTACCTCTGATCATGACCTGTTGTTGTTCCTTTGACCAGATCAAAGGTATAACACTCCTGAGTGAATTTTTCAACATCTTAACTTTGATGTGTTACTGCTACAACTTTAGTAAAATTAGTTAATATTTTTGACTTAAGATAAAGAATACAAAAATTTGCATATAAATCTTTATATGCAATTTTTCTTTCTGCATGTCAAACAGGGCCGGCCTAAAGGGAACTCTCGTATCCTGACGGACACACCTGAAAGGCTAATTATTGAAGCTGAGGAGAAAAAAAACAGCACGAAAAATGCGAACAGAGAACAGCACCCTAAATGCAAGACACCACCTACAAACAAACGCCTTCCTAAAAAAGTGAATAAGAAACTTGTTTTCCCCAAGCACAGTTCAGATAATTCAATAGCTACCGAGAAATTTCTTCAGGAGATTAGTGACTTTGATCTGTCAGGTGAATGTTGTGAATTCGATGACTATCTACAATTTGAGAAAGATGACTTAGAAAAAGGAAATTTTATTCTCGTTAAAATTTCAAGTAAAAAAAAACTATTAAGTATTTTGTCGCAGAGATCTATGATGATAGTAAATATCCAGTGTTACAAATCCGATATTTGACTTTAAGTGGCAAGTTTAGAATGGAAGATGAAAAATTGTATGGTATTGAAGACATTGTTGCTAAACTATCAAACCCTACTATTAACAGTGCATCTGCTCGACAGTCAGAATGCTTGTCATTTGGAATGGACTTTTCCTTATATAAAGTTGAATGAGCAAATATTAAATTCATAACTCTTAAAACACTGCCATTAACAACATTCACATTGTGTTTAGATTGTCCTGTATACATTTGACTTGCAGTAAATTGTTGCACTGATTAAAATGGTTTTTTCTTCTTCATTGCTGTGTCGTCTAATTTCCTGGTCAAAGGTACAACAGCCCATGGTCAACTATATGTTGTACCTTTGAGCACAGTTTCATTATTTTTTTAAAAATTAAATAAAATATAATAAAAATAAAAATTGAACCACATGAAAAAATTATATATGATAAACCATACGATACAGATTGGAATAAAATAAGAGAATTGAAGTTTGTCTTAATATTCAAGTTAAGAAAATTAAAAAATGTTTGAAGTGGTCAAAAGAACAACACCTTCCCCTATACGATACAAGTCTCTGATGCCATACCTTTCCAACAAAAAAAAAGATTTTTTTAGATTTGACGTATAGAACCGAATTTGGAAAAGGGGTGCAGACAGACGGACATCTCTACGATGTCAGTACCTACTTTTCATTTGTTTTATTCATCCGAATTTCAAAAAAAGTAGGCTTAAAAAAAGGTCACGTTTCTCATTTCGTTGTATTGGGAAATCATTTACTGTGGATTTAGTTCTCTATCTAAACCGAACTAAAGGCATGCTCACACCTCCTTACTTTGTTTTCAAATAACGTTAACCCAATCAAACCAAACATAAATATCTTGCCGTAAATTACCCTCTAGCGGCATATTTTCGAATTACTTTTTATTATGGGAAAAAAAATCGGATGAGACATTATAATCATATTCCAGCAGACCGCAATCATTTTAGAGCTTTTCTTTATTTTTGTTTATTTAAGTTAATTTTTTATTAATATTAATTATAAAAAAATTGGGGTGACCCTATACCCAGTAATGCTAGTAAAATCAGCGTTATTAACACAATCTACTTTAGGAATGCATAAATGACATTTAATAGTTTCAAGAAAAATCTCGTGGCCTGTTCAGAAGCACAAGAGAATTATATATAAATGAGTTTTTTAAACAACCATTTAATAAATAGTCGTCCTATATCCAATCAATAAAAGAATTTCAATCCCATAATCGAATCCTCTTATCGGATCTCATTTTGCAAATCGATTATAGCAAAAATCAGGGAGCGCCAGAATAGGAATCTATTATGGATTTGTATTATGTACGTATAATGATGTCTTAATTTGTATAATATCGAGTTAATTCGGGGTTAAATGTATGGAAAACGCGGTGTAATTTGTAGTTATCTGCACCTTGTTAAATAACACCTAGGATGGTCCGTGAAATGTGATTGATATGGGAGTGGCGCTTTATTAGATGGCAAGAATCTCTGGGGTTGCTGAGTTTGGCAATAAATAGCCTTGTTGGCTGTTAAGCATTCAGTTTTATATAAAAAAAATAGTGTTAACTCTTAAAATAGATTCAAAGAAGTTATAAATAAAAATGCAGCTGGCTATTTAAAGATTTACATTTTCAATTGGTTGTAAGCATATAAAAATGGATTTTTCACCAGAAACGATTTTACTCAAACTAAAATTGGTTTTAAAATTAAATCCATCTTAGATGGGTTGCGGTTTGTGCTAATATGATCAAAATGTCTTCCGTTTTTTTTCCTCACAATAAAAAATAATTCGAAAATTTGGAGCTAGATGGGACTTTTTGATAATGTATAATTGGGTTTGGTTTTTGATTGGATTGACTTTGTTTGAGAAGTAAGTGAGCAGGCAAAATTTCCAACGTTAAAATGTATGCAAATAATAGTTAAAAATGCAATAGTCAACTGTTAAGTGGGGAGTTACTAATTTTATTTCAAAATTTATCTTATTTAATAACATGCAAATTGTCAAATGAATATGATAAATATGACGATATTTTAAAAATGTTGTTATTTAGGTATATCAGCATTAAAAAAAATAGCATTAAAGAAGTTTTTTTATGTATACAAGAACAATTTGACATCGACTATTTTTTCATTCTCTGGCTAATTCCATGCAAAATTACTCTTTCTGTAGTGCAAGTCATGCATAAAAAGTAATTACCACTAACACTTTTAACTTTAAGTTGAAAAAAATAAGCGGAATAACTGATCTACACTTATTGCAACTAAATAATGTAACTTTATTTAATTTGATTTATTTTTCAAATTTAAAAAGCATTTTTAAATTGTGACTTACACTACAGTTGCATAGAATTTGCTTATCTTTAGATCTTTAAAATAAGTACATTTATTGTATCTCTATATATTTAAAAAAATGTAACGATTATCTCCATGAATAAACCAAAAGGAATACTTCCATAGTTAAGGGGAGTCGGATGGTTCTATCTCGCCCATGTTAATTTTACTTACTTTAAAACATTTTTCTCATGAACTATATGAGATATCATTATGAATTTTTTATAGTTTTCTTTGCATATAGCTTCTTGATTTAAACAGAGGATAATTCACAGGATAAAAAAATACTTTTACAGTGATTTCTTTAAACTATGTATAAAATAAAACCCAAAAAATCCGATTTAAAGCTAAAAACATTTTTTTGAGCAGAGATGTTTAAAATATCTCAGTTTAAATCAAAGAGCTATTAATGGGGAAGAAATAATAAAACAAAATATGTTGATATCTTTTATAGTTCCTGAGAAAAATGTTAATAACTGTTCAAAAAACTTATATTTCAGACGCAAAAGAAAAGTAAGGTATAGGTAAGAATTGATATACAGAGTTTCTTAAAAATGCTTATAAAAAGAAACTATTAAACAGAAATCGATAATCTTGGTCTTAAATTAAAGCTATAGATATGCAGATTAAAAATAAAAGAAAAACAGAAAATCCACATTTTTGACCCAAACACCCATCCGACTCCCCTTAAGTCCTTCCCATAGTTAAATTTGAAGTTTGGCGAAGATATTCAGCGATTCAGAGACTCCTGATAGTAGTAACCCTGTTTATTTCTTACAAATTAATCCCAATATATTCACTAATCATCCAATATGACGTGACCTTGACTTCCAACTGATACCCAATTCACGTAATCTATAAGCCGCAGTAAGCGATAACTACCATCTAAATGCCTATGTTGGTCATTTTCTTCTTAGGTAGCAAAACACAAGGCGAATTAAAGAGATAAAAATCTTGATGGGTTCAAATGGAAAAGCAAGCTCGATCTGAAAGAGGTGAAAACTAAACATTCGAGGAACTGGTTGAGTCAAAGGTTCCCGAATTCTTTTTATTCTCGTTGAATACAGTTGTGGCAGATCCTATGAAGAATTATGGACACAAGATATGTTGGAAATTAAGGAAAAGTTTATTAAAGAAATAAGTCTAAAACTATTCATCTTGATTAATTGTAAGCAAGAACTCTAGAAAAACACATCTTCACGAACGGGTGAAGAAGCAGAAAAAATACTTCCGGTCAGATTCAATTGACCCTCCATGTATGCCCAGCTTTGTACCACAGTTACATAACAAAAAAATAATTTAAATATACTTTGAAAAATTGAGTTATAGGGATAGAAGAGTGGTTTTTATTAGACGTGATGCCAACTACAAAATGAAATATAATGACGTGATTAAGCCACGCCCAGTTGACAGTTAAAGTGGGGATGCCATCTATATATTATGAATGTAAATAAAGAGGAATACACTATGAACATTTGTATTAGTTACACATTTCAACATTTGCCCTTAACTAATACACAATGGTTATAAATTTATCAGCACAATAAAATAATTTAAGCGTTTTAGATCGTAACTGAATAAAGGAATTCCTATAGGTAATGCTTTTGTAAAGATGTCTGCGATGTTAAGATTAGTTGGACAATAGTGAATGTTAATTACATCATTATGAATAATTTCTTTAACAAAGTTATAGTTGACATCGACATGCTTTAATTTAGAATTAAAACGTTCATTAGTCAATATGTTTATGCAAGGTAAATTATCTTCAAAAACAGTTACTGGTGTTATGTCCTGAAATTGAAAATCTTTAAACAATTTAATTAGCCATCGAATTTCTTTCGAAGCATTTGCCAAAGATATGAACTCAACTTTCAGTAGAAGATAATGCAGTGCTAGCCTGCTTCTTACTTTGCCACAAAATTGGAGTATCACCAAAATAAACAATAAAACCACTCGTACTTTTTCGATCGTTCAAATCACCGGCAAAATCTGCATCACAATAAGCTTCAATACTTTCTGGATTATCGTTGGCACTGATAAACAATTTTAAATGAACTGTTGTACGCAAGTGAACAATTATTTGCAACACACTATCCCAATGATATTTGGTGGGATTTTCAACTTGTCGTGATAGAGCACTCACTCTTTCAAATATGTCGGGTCTTGTACAATTTGCGATGTATAATAGAGCACCAATAATCTCACGATATTTTGTCTTCTTCTCTGGTGATAGCAGCTCGCTGTCAGATGAGACTTGTTTACGAAAATCTGTTGACTTTGGTGTGCATGTTTCTTTACGGTGATCACATTCACTGTACTGTTGGATCAGTTGCTGGATTTGGTTGAATGTAGAAACTTCCGCCTTCTGTTCTTTCTATTTGGAGTCCCACGTAGTGAGTTGGATTTCCTAGATCCTTCGTTGTGTACAGGCTCTGAAGTCTTGCTTTCACCTCTTCTATTTTATCTTCTGAGTTGCTTATTATTAAACATCTAAGTAAAGCAGTATTATTGTAAGACAGTCGTCTTATTTCCTTGAAAAACAACAAGAATCTCCATCTACTTGCTTGAATCCTATGTCGGTGAAGGTTTTCACTACAGTTTTGTTCCAAACCCTTGAGCTCTGTTTTAATCCATAAATTTATCGTTGGAGTAAACAAACTTTGTCTTCTTGCCCTGATTCTTCGTATCCTCGAGGTTTTTCCATGTAAATTTCTTCGTCAAGTTTACCATACAAAAAGGCTGTTTTGATGTCGAGGTGCTTGACGTCCATCTTTTGAGTAGCGGCGATCTCTAATGCGGCTCTTATGGTTCTGTGTTTGGTGACTGGACTAAAAGTCTCGTCGGAATCAACTCCAGGTCTTTGAGAGTATCTTAATGCACACAGTCGAGCTTTTTCAGTCACAGTTCCGTCTGGAAGGAGTTTTTCTTTGAAAACCCATTTAGATCCAATGGCCTTCTTTCCATTTGGTAGTTCGACAAGAGTATACGTCTCGTTCTCCATGAGTGACTTGTATTCGTCATCTGTTGCTGCGATCTATTTTGACTTGATTGAGTCTTCAATTCGCTGGACTTCTTCCCAGGAGTCTGGTGCTTGTGAAATTTCTACTCGTGCAGCATAGGTGAGTCTGTTTGGAGGGCGACTGACTCTCTGCGATCTCCTCAGGACTGGCTCTGGTTTGGAGTCTGTGGTTTGGGAGTTGAGAGGGATGTTGATCTCTTCATCTGAGGTGATTGTCGATGGATCTTTGTGATGTTGTTTACTTCTTTCATTGAATTTGACGGATCTGCTGATGGTAATATTTTCTGTTGCTGGATTTAAAATTCTATATCCTTTGGTCGTAGTACTGTATCCAATCAGCACGCCTTCTTCTGCGTTGTCTTCGAGCTTTCGTCTAGGTTGTTTTGGGATGTAGGAGAAAGCTTGCACTCCAAAGACTTTCAGATGACTAATGTAGGGTAAAAATCCATGCCATCGTTCGAAAAGAGTTTTCTGAGTTGATCTGGTTGGCAGTCTGTTTTGGAGGTATGTAGCAGTGAGAATGGTTTCTCCCCAGTATTTGTTGTCAAGTTGGGCATCATTCAGCATTGTCTTCGTCATCTCCACCAGATATCTGTTCTTCCTTTCCGAAATCCCGTTCTGACTTAGTGTATACCTGACTGTGGTTTGATGTTCTATGCCATGCTGCTTCAGGTAGTTGTCGAGCTAGTGACAGATGTATTCTCCACCGTTGTCTGTCCTCAGGACCTTTGGTGTCTTGTTGAACTTGTTCTATACCATTGCTACAAATTCCATGAGTTTCTCTGCAGCTTCATCTTTCGAGTTCAGTAGATAGGTGTGGCAGTATCTTGAATAGTCTTCGATGAAAGTTATGAAGTATCGCTCACCAGAAGGAGTTGTTTTGTCGAGGGGTCCACAGATGTCAGAGTGAACCAAGCCCAGGATTTGTTTGGATTGGTACGTGGATTTCTTAGAAAACTTTGTTTGAAACATCTTGTTGCAATGCAGCTTGTTGCAATTTGCTTGTCCAATGCAGCTTTCTCAGAATGATTCATATTTGTGACAATTGTCTAATTTAAGACCTCGAACAAGTCCATATTTGTACATGTCGACAATTGCTGCATTGTCTCGATGGCCCAGTCTCTGGTGCCAAAATGTTGAACAGTTTTTGTTATTACAGTGGGTTGCAAGATTCAGTACATGGTTTTCTTTATCATAATTCTATATAGTCCATCTTCATCTTTAGTAGCGATTGCGACTATATTCTTGCCTTGAGTGATGCGACAGTCATTCTCTGCAAAATTGACTTAGTATCCTTTGCTTATTATTTTCTGAACGGATAGCTTTCACCCCCAATGATTCCATTTAGAATCATCAGCTTGCAATTTTTTTCTGACTAAGTTAAGCTCGCACTTATGTAATGTTAGATGGAAGAATTATCTCTTTTGAAGAATTAAATAATGTTTGTTTTAATTATATGAAAATATGAAAAACATGGTAAAATGAAATTCACTCTGAAGCAATTTTAGCAAACAAATTGACCCTAAATTCTTCAGGCATGCATTTTTAAGATGTTTAAAAATTGATTTTAACTATTTTTAACAAATAAAGTTTTAAAATAAGTATTGTTATAATTTATTCAAAAGTTATGATTCCAATTTTTTCTCTTAAATTTTAGGGGGAAAATCTTAACTAATTTTAAATGGAAGTAGATGTTAGATGGAAGACTATTTTTTACCATTTCATTCTGGATGCATAATGAATCTATTTCACAAATTTTTGATTTTTAGAAAAAAAATATAAAGTCGAGACTGAAACGTAACAAAAGTAAGCGAAGTGCTCCGCTAATTGTTTTGAGCAGTGTATTATTGGTAACATTTCCTAGAATTCTGTGATAAAAGTTCACTAACACCACGAAACGTCGTAATTCGTAAACCATTTTGTGAAGCGCATACTCAGATATTGTTTTTTATTTTACCAAGGAAAGCAAAAATTGATTTTGCCGAAACATAATAAACAAGAAAACTCGCTTTTACCAAAAACCCATTTTGTGTTGTGTAATGCAATATTCAAGCCAGCTTCAACCATCATATTAAAAAACCGTTTGTAAAAATATTCAATACAGCTTATATTAATTAAGCATCAAAAATTATATTTCCCCTATAGGGGAGTATCATAGAGAAACTCCATCTGTTACGATAGCCGACTTTTGGTCTCATTCCCCTTTAACGGCTTTAACCGAACAATCAAACATCTTCCTCAAAGGCAATCTCTGTCTAACGACAATTTATTTTAAGTGATTCTAAATCGAATTAAAGAATAAAAGAGATATTTCAAGAAGATCGTCTCTCCCCTCAAGCGTAGACGAGAACTTTTTGTTCGCCCTATTACTCTAATCGGCTTTTGCTGATGTATTACACTTGTAAATGACGCGTTTAAAACGTCGTATAAGTGACAATGGTTTTGCGTGAACCCAAAAAACCACAATGTTCAGAGTATTGTTTTTGTGTTTCAAGTTTTTTTGCTTGAAAGGAGAGAGAATTTAAAGGTATTATTTTCAAAATTGCTTTGTCAATAATGCTTAGACCAGAAAACAAAGAGATTTCACTACTTTTTCAGGGTTCATACACTAGCGTGGTGCTCGCTAATTGATCACTTGCACACTATCATAGATATTTTGTGCAAATCCATTATTTAACAAAAATTCCTAAAGTTGCTATGATAAAAAAATCCAGAACATTTCCTTTATATTCGGAAGATAAGAAAAACAGAACAAGAGTAGGTTTGTAACAGAATCTGCCACTTTACCCGCTTCCACACAACAGTTGTGTTTAACAGGTAAAAAGGCGCCAAACACAGCATCAATTCTATATTAAACATTTGCATTTTAAATTTGGCTAGTTTCATTAATTTTATTTCGAAAATTCAATAATTATTACTTATCGTTTTCAAAAATTAATTTATATTTCAAAGAATGAATATGTAATATTCCCTCGCTTTTAAATAGAATGAAAATATTTCATATCAACATATAAAGAATCTCGTAGTGAAATATATTTGACGCCATTTTAAACTGATCGATGTCGCAAAAATGAATTTATCTTAATTTGTCTAAAAGAATTAAAGTTTCTCGATCGATTGTTGCGAATGGCAATGGTGATTTAATTCTAATAAAAATGGCTTCTTATGCTTTTTAAATGAGTATTAAATTTTTCATTTTTTTTTTTGAAATAATTGAAGTACTTCGAATTCTTCTCTGAAATTTTTAATGTATTCTAATTTCAAAATGCGCTGAATTTTTTGACGTATTACACTTGTCCGTAGCATTTGTAGTTTTGGATATGAAAGTGGGTGACGGACAGACGGACTGAACCATTATAATACCTTTCACTTTTTACATTATAAACGTAGTGTGGAGGCTAAAAACCCGTTGAAGCCGTCGTTTCATTTGCATATCGCCTGTGCTCGTATGAAATTAAAATATAAGAAATTAAAGACAAAAATCCTGCTTCAAAAGGGAGGTAAGAAAACATAATTTTTACAATAGAGTTACCAATGATTAGAGTGCTTTACCAGATCACGTTGCATATTCAAAGAGAGTAGAAGAATTCAAGAGCAATCTTAATAGTTATTGCATACCCCATCTGATAAAAAAGAAATTAGTAAACTTTTGCACTCAACCTTTCTCGGCTTCTTACCTGTTGTTGGTTGTCAATTGTCGTATGCATTTGGGTATTGTATTTGAAAAGTGGTGAATCCAAAAATATGACTTTTTGAGTTAAAATGCCGTCATATTCTTAACATAAGACATTAGAATTGAAGCAAACCTTGCATTGCTTAATGTGATATAGTTGGGATGCAGATCCTTTATTTTCTATAAAGAAATGCAATGGAAAAGCTAAACTTTCGATGATTTTCTTTAGAAAATTTGTCACTTTTGTCTATACCCAAGTTGAATAAAATCCCTCTAATTTAAATTCACGTAGTCTGATGATAAAAGTGCTGTCATCACCCAGTGCTGTGAAATTACATATGATGTAAAATTTATTGTGTGGCACCACCGGCGAAACCGTTTACTTCACTGGCAGTGACACATCATTTCTGTTTAAGAGAAGTCTATTCGGAATTTCACATCTTGAAAATCGTAATGTTATTCCTATGGAGAATATTCGCAAGTCAATTACCGCCACAATTTTAATAAAAGGTTACTAGTTTTTGTATCATAGTTAAGAACGAAAGGAGTAGATTTCATAAAACGAATTTGTTTTGTGAAAATAGCATATTTACTATTTTTAATAATTTTTTGAAGTTTGTAAAAAATGGAGTACACGTTAAGTTCTAACTTTAGCGTAACAAAACTCTCTAACGAATAAAGATAGAGCAGAAATTCTTTAACTCGTAAATAGAATAGACTTTTCCACGTCGATTTAAACTGTTATAAAAAATTTAATGTAAATACTTATATTTTTTAGAAATTTTCAACGAAAAGTTACTCAAAAATGAAAGTACATTTACAGCAACACTAAGACCCTGTCCAAATCGAGTCCTCTTAAATGCCATTGGATTAAGCTGTTCATGTGACCCTGTACTTCAAAAACATTTGCTGTCAAACAAACATTGCAACACTGTGTGAGAAAATAACCGAAAAATGTACGGTAATTTTACAGAAATTTTCTGCAGTGTTGGCCCCTTTTCCGTACACGGTGAAGGGCACGGAGATATTACATTCGTATTCTATATAATAGCTTCAATACAAATTAAGAAGGTTTATCTCTGATGTGTTGCAACAATGCAAATTTTTTTAGAAATGCTAGAAATCGGCTGCAACAATGCTAGAAATTGGCAGCCATAAACTATAATAAATATCAGGTTCAGAGATATTCTAGTTTTGTTAGAAATCCGACACAATCTAGAATCAGTCTAAACGCTTGACAAGTTCTTCCAATTGCAAAAAAAAGTCATTTCGTTATCTGTTATTGAAACTCGACCATTTTCACAAATTTGACAAAAAAAATTCTATCATTAAATACAATGCAATCAGCAACGGTAACGTTACAAATCGGCACCCATAAACTGTACAGCAAACAAGTTTCAGATTCTTCTTTAGTTGTTAGAAATCCGACAATTCTATAATCAGAAATCAGAATAAACGCTTGACAAATTCTTCCAATTGCAAAAAAAATGTCCTTTCGTTATCCACTATTAAAACCCAAACATTTTCACAAATTTAACAAAGAATAGTGTTTCAATAAATACAATGCAATCAACAACGGTAACATAACAAATAGTAATAAAAAAAACTGTTTACCATTGCTAAATGAGACGTGACCAAGGTCAGATCCTCTACCATTTCGGAACGTTAATTAACAATGAAATGGCGTTAAAGCACACGCGAATGTTTCTATTAGAATGGAACAAAAAGAATTTAAAATCCATTAAAAAGCTGTTAAAATTGTGAAACAAATTGGAAATGATTTAAATAGCTGTTTTTAATGTTCTTGAATGACTTTTCGGAACATTAAAAACAGCTATTTTCGGGGATTTTTTTGGAATGTTGATTTCTATTAAAAGGTAATGTTGAAACTGATAATGTATGTGACGTTTTTGTAATGGTAATGAAGTAGTATTTATTTACATTATTAATCAGTCTCAAAGTCATCAACTTATATTTCTACTTAAGTAAAGGATTACCATTTAAGTTCGTATTATATAGGGTAAAATGGGGTAAGTGTGATAGGGTTTCTGCATTTTTCCTTTAAAAAATTAGTTCTCTGCTTCAAGTAAATTCCAAATCCTAAAATTGGTAGTGAATTATTATAAGAAACATACTTATGTAGGAAAGAATTTATATGTTTGAATTCCAAATTTAAGTGAATAAAATTTGCATTTCAAAAACCAATGCTGTTTTATCACACTTACCCCACATGGGAGTAAGTGTGATTTTGATGTGGGTAAGTGTGATTTCAGTTGCAATAAGTGTTTTCAAACCATATAAATTACCTAGCATACATTTTTCTTAACAATTTAATATAAACATAAATTTATTAGCATTCTACATCTTATTAGAAATATACGGATAAGAAAAATCAAAAATATTGAGAATTTTCGTTTTTGGTTCATGTTGTGATATAATAAACTTAAGTCAGGATGTAAAAGGAACAAACAATTTTAAAGTCAAAATACCTATGGTGCTATTCAATTTTTATTATTAGTTAGACTGCTTTTTTTTACAGATTGTAATTTTCAAAATCTTGCGAAAAATACAGACGTTCTCTTCGGTCCATATTTGGGCATGGGAGGTTCAAAACAATATCGTCCTCGTCAATTATACACACGTCATCTATATTTGGCCATGAACATGTCTTTGTTATGCTATCATATTTAAGAAATTTTACAGTAATCCTTTCTCGATTCACCTCATTTTCAGACTGAACTTGTCCCAAAAAGTGCTTTACTGTGCGTTTTTTTAAAGGCAACAACAATGTAGCATCCAGTAGAAAGGTCAGTTTTTGGTATTCATAATTCAAAATCCTCTGGCATATTACGAAATGAAATACCATTTCCTTTTATTCATTTTTTATAATAATTTATAATTTAATTATATAATAATTTTTTTTTATTTATGTATGTTTTGCACAAGGTAAATGGGGTGTTTTGGATTATCACACTTACCACATGTCACTTATCACAGTTACCCACAACTGATATTTTGAGGGGTAACTGTGATTGTACTTCCATACTTCACAACATGGGAAATAATAAATCAAAACAGTTTTATATCTTTACCTTTATTCTTTTTACTAACAGAGAAAGAAAAAACAACAGAAATTTAATAAAAATATGGCACTTATGGAATTTGGAAGAAAACCTTTCGAATTTGAAAAAAAAACAGACAGTTGCACTTAAATTCAAAAGCTCAAAACTATCTTTAAACTATTATTTAAAGTCAATATTTCTTTTTAGTTTAAGTATAAGTGGTCTAATGTTATATATTGCAAACTTTCAGATTTTTAGAACGATTCCCAAAGCTGATGATTACAAGAGCTGTTTATCACACTTACCCCTTATCACACAAACCCCACTTGACCCTAAATTAAAGATAGAATCGGTAAAGCAGATGTAGACCGTTTTTAAAATATGCATGTTACTGACAGACTCTTTTAAACCTTAAACTGATGCAATATCGTACACTTAAACAAAAGTAATTCATTAATAATCCAAAAGTACAACTATTAAATCTGAAAACAGATACGAAAACCATAATTAATGAATTATTGAAGATATGTGAAGGTACACTGTCATTATTTTCCGTGGAAAACGGTGTAGTTTTAGTGGGTGATGGACATGGTCAAAAGTTTATCACCTCCTTCTTCCGTAAAACTTTGTTTAGTAAAACCAAATTAACAAGCAAAAACAACCACTTTTACTTCGATTTTGCTATTTTGGAGCTTAGAAAAATGTTTTTTTATAGTTTAATTCTTATTATTCACAATATCTTTCTGAACATTTACTGAAAGTTTCACAATAATATCAGAAAAAAGTTATTAAAATATTTTCTGGAGTCATTCCTATAAGTTTGAATGCGTATTTCGTCCGCTTTCAACCTTTTTTCTCTGTTTCGCGTTTTTCAATTCTTATGTTTAATAAATCCTTAAGGCTTTTTTGCTAATTCAGTTAGAATTTTGAAATTTTTAACCTGCGTTCTTATATATATGGTGCACAAAATTATGCATGGAATAAGGTCTACTATGTATAGTTTTTTTTTAATGTTTAATTCAATAATTTGTGATTTTTTTTGTGATTTTTTGAGATTTTCAGTATAAATGCATGTTACTTTTTAACTGTAACTCACATATTGCTAGAAAATGTTTATTTAGAGTGAACATTATATAAAACCACTATAATTTACAAGTTTATGTTATTATTTCTAGAAATAATGTTTTGGGTACCGTATCCCCTTAAAGTCCATACAAATTTGAGTAAATGAAACGCGAAGAAAGATAATACATATTGAAAGGTCTAGCATTCAGTTAGAAGTGGATATAATATTTTTCAACGTATTTCATAAAATTGTATGTATGATTTAATCATTATTAGTATATATAAAAGATAATGGTAAGGTATTTGGTTTACTAAAGGCCTTCGAAGCTAAAATAATTACAGAATACAGTTTTTAATTCTGAATATCACCTCGACAGTGTGATTAGTGCTCAGTATCATTTAAGTTCATTCGAAAGTATCGCTCAGTATCATTCGTTTCTTTAGAACCTCTAAAGTAATAAATACACGAATAAAAATTTCCATTTTTTAATATTTTTAAAAATTTCTTTACATAAATAATTGTAATTTTAGATTTAGGAAATTTTAAATGTTGATGCAGACCCAAAAAAATATCCAGTATATCTACAATCAGATCGACATACACACACAATGTGTTATAGCATGCATCCAACCGTTAAATTCAGCGTTTAAACGATGTTATACCACCAATTATTAACTTTTCCATCCTGTTAGTTTCTTGTTCAAGAAACATTACAAACATAATTAGTTTTCCAATTCAATAAATGATTACTTGACAAACAGCAATTACACAAAAAAACGATTGTTTGCCACATTTCCTTTATATTTTGTCTGCCATGTAATCAAATTAGTATCACTTAAGGGTTAATAGCCGACAGCCTGTCATTGCGGTCTTTTTTTTTACGACACTTTATAGCCTTACTTCTTTGTAGGTATATGTACATAAGATCGAAAAGAAAAATCAACTCGGTGCTTATCACATGTTTTTTTTTTATCAGGGGGTGGGGGTTTAGGTTAGATTAGGTTGGAGTTAACGTCGCACTACAGCAACACTGAGGCTATGGGTGACGGGCTTCATTATTACGAACCACAGTCAAGTGCCGAGCCGACATCTGAGTAGGCACCCAAAGACTTTTAAGGGTGATATCGTACGTTGAGTAGGGACTTTAGAGCATATTTAAAGTGCACTCCCTCGGAGTATTGCACAGACCTTATGTACAGTCTTAAAACAAACGAGCGGTTTTAACTCAGTCTGAGTTAATTTCCACTCCTTTCCGTGCCGAAAATGCACTTCTCCTATAGAAGTGAATTTCACCTTGAGTGGTAAAGAAATAAAGAAACAATTTGCGTCCTACACTCTTAAACGATTTTTACTCATCTGAGTTAATTTCCTCTCCTTTCCGGTGCCGAAAATGCACTTCTCCTATAGGAGTGAATTTCACTCTTTTGTTTTAAGAGTGTAGGTCAGCACTTATTTTGGCAATGGCTGGACCCGAACCTGAGAACTTCCACATGCAAGGCAAGTGCCTACCCTCTGTGTTCAGTACAGCAAAAAATTAAAAAAATTGTATCTATAACCCATAAATTTTTGACTTTAACAAATTTAGGAAGGTTTTTGTAACTATGCATGATTCTTAATTAAATATATACTACGATACAAGTAGAAATTTCTCCTTATTTTATAAGATTGTAACTTAAATGCTTAAATACTTATATTGCTTTAAAATTCCAAAATAAAAATACATCACTATAAAATGCACATCCTCATATCACAAAAATCTTCCTCAATATGAACTTACTGTCATCGCAATGTTCCTGATAAATTCAAAATTAACCATAATTGTATAACAATGTTATTTCACGTCAAAACTTCCATTCTGGGTTTAAAAAAAAACATTTAGCTCATTGGCACGTTTTTGGTAATCATTTGGCGAGAAAATAAATACTGTTACAAACACTGACATAATACAGCTCTATCGCGATGACCTCCTAAAACCAACCAACTAAATTATTTTTAAAAAAATAAATTTTTCCATTTTGTGCGTTTTTAGGTAATAATTTGGAGAGTTTGGAGACGTATTTGGCAAAAAAGTGAAGACATAAAAACCCTAATCTGCAACTCTAGTGCGATGGCCTTGAACCACCATCATAGTTATAATTCACCGTAATAGCTTAAACATGGGTGCATATAATAGACACTCATACATGCAGTCAACAGAACCATCAATGAAATCATCACCTATGCCCTCAATAAAATCCTGGAATGGAGTTTAGACGGAATTACGTCACACGAAACGTGCCAATTATATTTCAAATCATTAATTTAGTTTCTGAAGGTAATGGCAAGACAATAAAAGCAATTTCAATTTTAATTAATTTTTGTGTTCATTTTAATTTCTTCTGTCGAATGGCAACACGAAAGGGACAAAAATGATCGGATTTGAGCGAAAGTGGTGTATTTTTTTCAGAAAATTTGAATTTTCTCTAAAAATGGTACAAATATGAAAAAAACTAAGCCTCAGGTGCACACGTTGGT
Organism: Oedothorax gibbosus; assembly: GCA_019343175.1. Classification (NCBI taxonomy): domain Eukaryota; kingdom Metazoa; phylum Arthropoda; class Arachnida; order Araneae; family Linyphiidae; genus Oedothorax; species Oedothorax gibbosus. The sequence continues at coordinate 26,450,798 of CM033276.1, read as the reverse complement.
ATTAAAGGGAATCTATCTTAAAAATTTTGAATTTCTGAGGGCAGTATTAGTAGGTCTTTTACGATCCACAGATATACAGACTCTTTCTTTTATTATTATAGAATAATATATATTTAAAAAACAAGTTTTTTAATTCTAGTTATTTGGCATAATGCTTTTTTTACATTAAAAAGTTTTCTGAGGATGTTACTATCAAGAATCAATAACCATTAACCAATATACGTTTAAAGAAAAAAGTTAAAATTTTTACATGCACTTAGAAAAGCTAGGATTTTTTCTGTAATCAAACCTGATAATTACTAAAACTAGCTATAACTGTTTAATGAATATAACCAGTTTGTCTTTCTTCTATAGGTGAATAATCTCGAAGCATCGCCTATTTAGGCTAATTGGCAAATGATTTCATCTCTTTCTTGCTCATAAATTCTTTTTTTTTTATCTAAGTTAGAATCCGAATAATACGTTTTAATGACTGCCCCTAATCGCCTTGAGGCAGAGATTTGGAATGAAAGGGTTACCAAAATTTTGAAAGTTCGTAACCGCTAATTTAAGTAGCATAATTTAATTAAAATAAATTTAGAGATTGTGCCAACATTTAATTGCCATAATTTATAGAAATACAGAAAAAAAGTGTTATTTGTGTCACTATAAGGTCTTTCGTCCATTTCAACAAATTGAAACTGACAGTATCAATTTTGACTTCCTATATTAGTATATTTATTATTTTTAAAAATTCTTATTCAATATTTTTACTGGACTGAGATCTCTGTTATTAGAGATAGTGCCTTCAGACAAGTGATCGAGGTATGAAGAGTAGCTGATGCAGTTTTGCTCCCTCTTGCTGCGTCTGCAACAAAGTAATTACTCAGTCCCGAGGGCTAGTATTGAGTATATTTGTGCTGATCAACACATTACTCCACTTCCAGTAAGTTGGAGAATAAACTATTGATGTGGTGCTGCCTGAAGTGAATCAATCTTAGGACTTTATTGTAGTGGCAGATTAGCGCCCTTAGAGGGCGCCACGTTATGTTTAATAGCAAAAAAGTACGGGCCGAGCCGGTTTCGATCCCGGAACCTCTTTTTTGCGAGACCCATACTAAGCCGTCGTAGACAAAGTAATTACTGACTCGCGAAGGCTAGTATTGGGTATTTGTTCTGATCCCCACAGGTATGGAATAAAGAAATGTCTATAACAGGGCTATCCTATAAACGAAATATAAAACCTAAAATCTGAAGCCAAATTTTCCATCTTGTATAGAGGTAAGGTTTACACTAAACTGAATCTATCTCGGCCTAATGCCCATTGTCCTGCCTTCGCGAATGATACCTCAACAAAGTTGCATGAGATGCCCACTAAAGTGTCGACCGCGTCTCTTGACCACGTTTCAAAATGATGAGATGAGTTACCATTAGCACTCAGCTGTAATTCACTTTAATACCAAAACAAACAAAATTAGGGACGTTTCCATTTCAATCAATTTTCATCGCAATCTCGCCAAACTAAATCTTTGATGACAACTGGAATTATTTGACGACAAAACACAGTATACACAGTTAAAGTATCACTCAAACCACAGTATACATAGTCGAAGGTTACCATCATCAGAAATGTTCCGATTTTTTGCGACTTTATCGATTACGCCCCCAAAGTGGTAAAGTACCCAAAACCATTTACTTTTCGCCAACTAAGAGATGCATCGCCAATCATGGATTTATCAGACATGAGTGACCAAACCTAGTAAAAAACAAAACAGGTATAAGCGTCTTTTATTTCATTAAGTATCATCCATTTAACAGCTATTAACCCATTTCCAAAGGGCAAGAAGCAAAGTAAGTGTTTGCCAAATCAGCGACAACAATCGTGACAAATTACCGCTGAGGGTTAAATTAGAGCCATCGTGTTCTTACTAAATGTAGAATTTTTTTTGAGGGTTTCAGTACTTACTTCCCTACTTATGTTGGATAAATGTTCAAAGTGTTAGGCCGGAACACACACAGTGATTTTTTTTACGTGTGTGTGTATGATAAAAAGCCAAAATGACCTATTAGCAAGGAAATGGTAACATCTACAAAATTCCTTTAACTTTTCTTCCGTTTATAATGGCAAATTATAAAAGGAACATTCAAGGAGCTATGGGATTGGGTTTAATAAAACCATTCTATCCATTGAATGTGGATGCAGTCGGAAACAGGTCCCAATCAATTATTTTTCACTGTTTCTCTAACAATCAGCACCATAATTGGTTTATATTATATTTGATAAATGACCTTACGTTCAATGGTCAGAACCTAACAGTATGTATATTTTGTAACAATATCACTCTAAAAAAAGAGCCCACTAGAGTATTCGGGTTATGAGCAACAATTTGTCATGGTCAAGCCCTAGTGGGAAAGATTTGAATCAATGGATAGATTACTTCTCATCGATAGATTGATCCATATATGAAGGGCCTGATCTTCCATAAGGCCCTTTAGGACCAGGCTTAGGGGCACTAAGTTTCATTTTGTCTTATGCTAGTGATTGTGGACCTCCAAAATTTCAGAGAATTTTTTATTTTGTTTGGTCGTCACTTTGTTTTTAGCTTGACTTTTGAAATACACTGCTCAAAACAATTAGGGGAGCACTTTGCGTACTTTTGTTAACCCTTTCAGTTCCAACTTTTTATTTTTATTTTAAAAATCTAAAATTTGTGAAATAGATTTATTATGTATCCAGAATGAAATGGTAAAAAACAGTGAATTTTTTAAAAAAAAAAATTAACTAAAATTTAAGGGGTAAAAAAATTGGAATCATAACTTTTGAATAAGATTTAACAATATTTTTTTCAAATTTTTATGTGTTAAAAAAAGTTAAAATAAATTTTTAATTATCTAAGAATGCAAGAGTGAAGAATTTAGGGTCAATTTATTTCTTAAAAATTTTTGGGAGTGAATTTTATTTTACCATGTTTTTCATATTTTTATTTTATTAAAACAAACATTTTTTAATTCTTCAAAAGACATGATCTAACGATAAATTAGTGCGAGCTCAACTAAGTGAGAGAAAAAAAATCGCAAGCTGATGATTCCAAATGGGATCATTGGGGGTGAAAGGGTTTTAACTGAGCAGTGTAGATTGACTAAACATGATTGGTCTGATCAATATAATAAGGAAGTTTATATAAAAAATTAATACATCAGCCAACTAGTACTATCATCAAAAGCAATCTTTCACAAAAGTTTTCGTAAAGTGCCCTCAAAATCTGTTGTGCCTATAGTCTGTGTTTCCCTAAATCATTCTCTGAGTATATGAGACATTCTTGACTTAACTGGTTAAATTCCAACTGTCTAACATTGGAATTTGGACTCATTTTATTGCTCCTACCATTCATTTGAGTCAAAAAAATGTCAATAAGTCCATGCGTTCCTGTCATTTGGACCAGAATATATTCCACACCATTTTGAATCGCAACTTACCACCCTCAACATCAAATGCACATACCAGCAACTTAAGACTCACGGAAAGAGATTTCTGATACACAAATTCAGATAAACATCTGCACCACAGTTCTATTTACCCAATAAATAAAAAAGGAGGAGCTGAAACCCGCCATATTGATTTTCTCCAGCGATTTCGACTTAAAATCGTGCGTAAGACACAATGATTCCAAATACGAAACGTTTACCATGCCTAATGCGTGTCTATTTTTTTCTGTTACGTCTATTACTGCTTCGCTTGGCCTTTTTTTTATGCAAGCTGAGTTACCGAACTTATGTAGATTGCATCTTATGATAAGGTGTGTAAATAAAGATGAGTATCTGGATCATAAAATTATTCGTTTTTTTTCTTCTTCTGAGCTTTGTAGGCGTTTGAGGCAAATTAAATATCATGTATACAGATGCGAAGAAAACATCTACTAAATATCGAATTTCATTATAGCTGATTCCTAGATGTTGTTTCTAGGTTATTTGTAATCTAATAGATCCTCACTTTTTATTAATCAAAAAATAATGTTATACATGGTAATAATCCTGAAAAACTATAATGAGGAAGCGCTAGTTACAAAAATAAAGACATATTAGGAGACATCCAATGTACGTGTGAAAACACCATATATTTGGGCATTGATTCACAAATTGTTAAACGTTGAGTAGGTGAAAAAGAACAGACATTTTCAGCCAAACAAATTGACGATTAAACACAAGCATTTTTAAATAGTTGGGTGATTGAGTTGATTTTTCAGCGTCCTAGAGCTACAAAAGGGTTATTTGTGACGGGCATCATAATTTAGAACTACAGTCAAGTGACGAGTCGACACCTAAAAATTCACATAGCCACGGCCAACTTCAATAACAAGGCCAGAGAAGCTCTCCCAAACATGACCGTAGATGGAAATTTTGACGTCACTGTTCCCAGTGCCGAAGATCGGGAAACTAGTTCGGACGTATTCGGAACCCTAAAATTGTTTTCAGCCGTGAACGAGTGGTTCCGAACAGGTTTCGAGACAGGTTGTCTTCATCTTCGGAACAACGTCACTCGGAACTATGACGTCACAATTTCCGTCCCCTAGCTTGTTTGGGAGAGCTTCTTCGGCCTTAGTAGTTGAGTAGGCCGTGACATAGCGCAATTTTTAGGATCGACATCGTAGTCAGCGTCGTGACTTAGGAAGCATATCGTGCACTTCCTCGACACTGGTATTATTCGATCAAAAAATTTTGAAAAGCGGCAATCCGGAAATTTTTCCAGTTAAATTTAAATTTAGTTAAAATTAAATTTATTATGTAAACTATTAAAATTGCTCTCATATTCAAACGAAATGTACTTTATGCTTGAAGCAGATGAAATCACCTATGAACTCTATCCGTTTGTTATACAAAAAAAAGCCCGGCGTTAGGCGGCATATCCCTGGAACTCAGCATCAGACCCACTCTTCCAAAACCGACTCTTAATTCCAAAACAAGGGACCGCATCACCCCTAAAGGGTTAAAATAACACCTATCATCCTCATTGCTGCCAGATCCACCCAACGCAGACGATCACTCATTAACCACCCGACTGCACGCGACTTCACTGCGACCGCAGTTCAAGCATGGCTGAATTAGAGGGACTTTTCCGGTAATTTCAAGGATTCGAATTTGTCTTTTTTTAATCGGCGCACGCTTGTGTAATGATGCCTATCGTTGTTTTAACAACTTTTTAATGCTTTTTTTGGGGGGATGGGGGAGTTTAAGTTTAATTTGTATGGCTTTTGTTTCAAATACAAATAGTTAAATGAGTCCAAGATATATAATATGATTTTCCAAAGGTAGATGTGAAATAATGTTACTTTTATTGGTCATTAAAGTTCACTAGGGTTGTAAACTATAGTCTATTAAAAAAAAACCTAAGTGATTAGCTATCGTTATATAATAATAATAATAATAAATATAAACTAAATGCATGTTCAGTGGAACAAAATGTAATGCCCACTCTTTATGTTCAGTGGAACAAAATGATGTTCAGTGGAACAAAATGATATGTACCTAAATATTAATGAAAACGGAAGAATACCAATTTTTACGGCATGTTTCACTTTAGAATAAAACAATAAAAGTCATCTCTAAAAAATATTTTGGCTAAATTTAGGTTTTCAAAATAATTAAAGCGATTTTTGAAAAAACTTTAAAAAATTCAGCTCTGCAGATTTTTCTCAAAGTAACAATATTTTGTTGATTAAGATATTTTAGCTCTTTTAATAATTTCTTTTCTATAAATAGTAGAATATATATATAGATTATATATATAGATTAAAATAGTCAAAGCTATCTCAAGGGTAAAACTAACGCGATTAAACAATAAATTACAAAGAGTTTAAAAACTTTTTTTTTATAATTGCGTGAAAAAAATCCGACTTTTACACTGTAATTTTAATATCAGACGCGTGCGAAAAGTTATACTTTTTAGAAACAGTGATAAAAAATTACTTTTTTTCACCCAAAAAACAGTGAAAAAAAGTACTTTTTTTCACTCTTTTTATAAGATGCCAACATTTCAAGTTAAACTTACGTGAAAAAAATCAAATCTCATTGGTTCAAAAATAATTCACGTGCTAATTTTTTTACGTAAAGAAGATTGGCTGCGATAAATCTCTGGACAAAAGGCAAACTTATTTTTTAGTTTAAAGTAAAACATTTGAACATGGATACTGATACGAATTTTGAGCTTCCAGAAGAGATAAAAATAGCAGCTAATGATGTTACTTCAAATATGCTTCCGGAAAAATCAAGAAAAATTTACGAAAAGGTGTATGAAAAGTTTCTATATTTCTATCTCTTCTAGAGGCTCAAAATTCGTATCAGTATCCATGTTCAAATGTTAGGCTTTAAACTAAAAATAGGTTTGCCTTTTGTAGTTCCAGAGATTTATCGATGCCGATCTTCTTTACGTAAAAAAATTAGCACGTGAATTATTTTTGAACCAATGAGATTTGATTTTTTTCACGTAATTATAAAAAATAGTGTATGAAACACGTGTGAAAAGTAAACTTTTTAAAACATGTGTCATTATTTCACTCGCTCGTACCTCGCTCGTGAAATAAAATCCACTAGTTTTAAAAGTGTTACTTTTCACACTTGCTGCATAAATAACTATTGTACCTTTCTATATAATTAACTACAATGCTCGGGTGTTAATAGTCACTCTTGTATTGGAAGTACGACTACGGCTTTTTCTTCAGATTTCATACATATTTATGAAATTATATTATAACATATATTATCAAATTATACTATTTAGATATAATCAAAAAATTACTATACATCATAAACAAAAAGATAGTCTAAACATTGAAACTCTCCTTTCTGAAAATCATCTTCAACGTCCTTAATTTCAACTATAATTAGCTCTTCTTTAAACTATTTTTTTGCGATTTAGTTCCTTTGTATTCCATTATTCAAATAATGGCATTCACATGTGTTGCAAAAAAACAAAAAGATAGTCTAAACATTGAAACTCTCTGTTCTGAAAATCATCTTCAACGTCCTTAATTTCAACTATAATTAGCTCGTCTTTAAATTATTTTTTTGCCATTTGGTTCCTTTGTATTCCATTATTCAATTAATGGTATTCACATGTGTTGATGTGCATATCTTTTAATCGTTAAAGGAAGTATTGAACAACGAATTACACAGTTATTATTTCTCCAGGTCATTTTATCCCATTATTTTAATGGTTTAATGATCATTCTCGCTATGAACCCAATGGTCCTTAATGAAAACTTTTTATATCTAATTCTTTCCTCAGATAATGTGTTGGTTCTAATAGATACAAAAGGAGATTAGAGATGCTATGCGAGGGGAAAAAAATGAAGCTGCATGAAAGTCGCCAAATCTGTGTGATGCGCCTTGTTTATTTTTTTTTTATTTTAGTACCAAACGTCGATTTTTTTAAAGAATCAGTAATTAAAATTCAAAAAAATACATTAGAAGGTTAGATTATAGTGTAGCTTGGCACGACTAAAATTAAATTGTCGGAAAGTCGCCAAATAAACGTGAAACAAACCGAACAGTGCACTTTCATTGAGATTTCAGTTCGAAACGTATCATTTTTTTCTTTTAAAATAGGAAATTAAAGTTTAAAAAATGGCAATTTGTGCAAATGTAGATTGTAGTGCAGCTTCTGAAATAATACGGGAATAATATGAGATTCTTGTGTCTAAACGTGCTCGAAAAAATGCGGAATGGTAAAATGAAAGCTTTTTTTAATATTATTTTTCGGAAAACCGTGTGAAGTTCATCTTTCCCATTGCATTTCATTAAAGAAAATGAAAAAAAAACCTGCTAATTGTGTTTGCTAGACCATCATATTGCGAATATCTTAGTATTTTTTTACTCGAAAATAGTAGTTTTTACTCGGTGATATTAATTTTTTTTTACATTGCTGATTTTATTCTAAGCAAAATCAAGCCCAAAAATTTTTTAAATAATATTTTATTTTTTGGAAAACCGTGTGAAGTTCATCTTTTCCATTACATTTCATTAAAGAAAAAAAAATCTGCTAATTGAATTTGCTAGACCATCATATTGCGAATATCTTAGTATTTTTTTTACTCGAAAATAGTAGTAGTTTTTTCTCGGTGAATATTTAATTTTTTTTTTACTATTTGCTGATTTTATTCTGAGCAAAATCAAGCCAAATAAATAGCAAAGCAATCAATGGCTTCACATGGCAACCCTTTTTTAGCTTAGGTTTTAACAAGGCAGCATTTTCATATTATTCTGACCCCCAAAGATAGACAATGACGCGTTTGCACGATTTATTTGTTGTTGCGGTAAACGCTACTTGCAATTGTTGTTTGCAAATGGTCTTCACGGTGAGAAGTTTTCGAAGTCTCTGGTCTGGATAATTTGTTCTAGGTATTTGAAACACGACCTAATTTGCACCACAAAAAAAAGCGTCATTATTAAAGTTGGGTTTTATGCAGTTAGTTGGGGGAAAAGATAGCTGATAATTTTAAATAAATACATAACATATGCTTTTGTTGTTCTTTTTTGTATTATAGGTAATTATGCACTTATTAAAATTAAAATATACTTTATTTAACGAGATAAATTTATAATGATATTATTTATTAATAAACTTAAAATGGAAAACTTTAAAATGGATATAAGTGGTTAAACTTTAAAATGGATATAAATGGTTAAACTTTAAAATGGATATCAGCATTCATAAAATAAAATGGCAGTTTGTCTGGAAACCAAAAGAAAGAAACTCTGCATTTATCAATCACTTTTATATTGAAAAATGGATTTTTCTTCTTGTTCGATGATAAATATTTCAAATGCACGACACTCACCTAGCAACATTGTCATTCTAGTTTGAACAATTCCTTTAACAAACGTGAAGTATTCACAATAGCAAACTTTAAGATAGTTGTAAAAGTGGAAATATACACTGTATTTCTAACAAAAAAGCCTTGTTTCCAAACTCGAAAAGTTAACAAGGTATTTAGTCCATTTTGATTTATGTCCATTTTTCGTCAATTATTTCCAAAGGAAACTTTGCCAATAATCGTACCTTATTTAATTTATTTCAACTCTTAATGGGCACGTTTTAGATTATGAGTGACAAGAGAAACGCTGAATGAAAATAAATTCTTTCTCGAGACTCAATTGGTGCATCAATGTCACGCGGGAATTACCAATCTAAGCACCGATCGAAGGGAATGCAGGAATGAAAGCTGGGACGAACTACTTGACCTAAAACAAGCCATTTGAGGGAGAACGGACCCTAAACCGATCTCCAAACCAAAGTGCCTCTGTGTTAATCCAATGGGAAAAAATATTTTCTAAGCCACATTTCTCTGGCAGAATTGAATATTTTTACAAACGGTTTTTTTATTTGATAAATATAGCTGATATGCAGGGCTCTATAATCCCCCTTTTTCAAATTGGTTCGACTATATATTTTTCTAATTTTCAATTAATAATTTTGCAATAAAATATTTGAACAAATTTTAATAAGTGGGATTATAAAACCTTGTAAATCAGCTACATTTATCATACAAAGTGCGTAAAAATATTCTACAGGGTGGCCCAAAAGTAGGCTTACAGTTAGTTATGCATACAGTTATTTATGCAGCAACAGTTATTTTTCGAAAGCAGGTCTGGTTGTTCAGTCAGTTATTGCACATTATCTCACAGAACTGTAATCTGCGGTCAGGATCGTCCTCAAGGAGGCCATGCTGTCACATGGTCTTGGGTCGGGCAGTTAGGCTTAAGGTTCGGCTGTTGCATCAGGCGTTGTAATGACGTCCTCGGGGTTATCAGTTCCCGGGACGCCTGTCACATCGAACAAATTTTTCACAAGCACACACACACATTAATCCTTTTATAAGATAACTGGCAGATGGCGGTATTTGAAGTTACGTACTCTGGAGACATTATTTGCTTATTTCTCGGGTATCAAATAAATAAACCAAAGCGATCTCGAAACTAAACCAAACGAAGTCCACAAATCGGTGGTGGAGGGATGAGGGATATCCCTCCACCACCGCCGCCACCACCACCTCCCACCTCCGCTGGCGTTGAACCGGCATTTCTTATCTACTAGGCTCCCCGATTTTTGGGGTAAGTGACGAAAATGGTTTAACATGGGCGCCTATGGGCACCCTGTGGTGTTGAACTGTCATAATTACCTTACTCCTGAACAATTTACATAGAACTAATTAAGTTACAGGAAACAATAATTCAAAAAACTAAAGGTTAACTTTTTATACGGAAATGGAAGGTATTAACGTTATTCACACAAAGTCGTCGTTAATGGATTAATTCATTCCCTTTATTTCAAAACTAGCAAATAAATACCCGTACTTCGCACGGACTAAAAAGAATGTTTTAATTGATCCAAAGTATATGTACAATTAAATCCATTATAGGATAATAAAGTTGTTATTATTCCCGCTCGTTATAAAGTATAAAATACTGTTACTTATATTACCTTAAAAATCCAAATTAAAAACATACGCTATACAATGTATGCATAATAGTTATCGTAATTTCCCTCATAAACATATAAAACCTTTTAGCTCATTTTGCGCCTTTTTGGTAAGAATTTGGCGAGAAAAGAGATATAGCTACAAACACACTTATTATACAGCTCTAGTACGACGACCTTCGAACAATCAACCACCATTATAAATTATAAAAAAAATGGCTCATTTGGAGAGTTTAGGTAAAAATTTGGCGTGTTCGGCAACGTATCTTGGCGAAATAATGAAAACGTTAAACCCTAATATGCAGCTCTAGTACTTTAGGCTTTGAACATCCATCATAGTTATAATTCACGGAAATAGCTTAAATATGCATATTTGCAAACAACAGAACCATCCATGAAAAAAATCATTACCTAAACCCACAATAAAATTCTAGAATGGAGACTAAACGGAATTACATCACTTGAAACACGTCAATTATTTTTCAAATAATGAATTTAGTTTCTGAAGATATTGGCAACAGAATAAAATAAACATTTTTAATTTTAATTATTTTCTTAAAACTTTTATCTAATTTCTTCTGCCGAATAGCATTACGAAAGGAAAAAAATTATCGGATTTGAGCGAAAGTGGTGTATTTTTTTTCAGAATATTTGAATTTTCCCTAAAAATAGAACATTTTGAGCTTTGAAAGTTCAAAATCTGTAACTTAAGTATGAACTACACATTTGTGCCAGGTTACGAGTCAAACAAATGTCTAGTTTATGAGTCTATAAGATACATACACACACAAAACTTCATTATTATTATTATAGATAGCACATGTACCAAACAACTAGTTACTATTTCTTTACCATCCCACTCTCATTAAAGCATCTTTTTAACCCTCATTCATCCTGTAAACCTGTTTTATTGGCAGTGAATGACTGTAAGTGGTTATTTAGTGCGGGCGTTAATAGCACAACGTAAGGTCTCTCTATCCTAAATTAATGTACATGCTGTTGTTGTTATTTGGTCATTAATTAGCCAAGCAAGAGATCTTGTTACGAGTATTAGGCTTAAAAAATACATTGTGTAATGTTGCTTTATGGTAGAAATTTGTTGGTTATAATATGTAATTAGAATGTATGCAGATTAAGTTAGTCTACAGCAAGTAAAAAATACAAACAAGAAATAGTATTTGTTTTAAACTTTTATTTAAAATTCCCAGTTTTTATAACAAAAATATTTGAGCCCAGTCGGTTAGGCATTCGCCTAGCATGCGAAAGGTCCCAGGTTCGGGTCCGGGCATCGCCAAAATAACTGCCGACCTATAAACGGAACGTGCAGCCAAAAATGTTCGACGAATAATACCCCGTATAGAGGGAGAGCACTTTAAATATCCTTCAAAGTCCTAACGCTGCGAAAGATGTCGCCCTTAACGGTTGCGTTGGGTGCCTACTCAGGTGTCGGCTCGTCACTTGACTGTGGTTCTAAAATACGACGCCCGTCGCCAACAGCCCTGGTGTAGCTCTAGGGTAACGATAATTCAAACTAAACTAAACTAACAATAATATTTTATGGGTGGTAGAAGAGTTTTTTTTGTAAATACTCAAGCAAAAATTAGTGAAATAATAAGTAAAAAACTTGAAGTGTAACACCACACGACTTTCAATTACCACTCAGATCAATGCATTTTTAAAGATAATTATAAACAATATAAGCTAATTTTTAACAAATTTAAAACCTAAAACGTTCGATGGCATTGGCGCATGCGCCGTTTTCTCGAAAACCTTATTATGACGGGGAAGTGAAATTAATTAAGGTTTGGATATACATTTGATTGCACGTTTATACATTGGTAATATTTGCCTAATGTGATATGTTATTCAATGTATTCAAACATTATAAGTTATATGCCATTAAAATTATCAATAACCTTTTTTTCTTTGCAGCCTAGAAAATAAGAAATTAGTCAGTCACACACTTTCACAATTTTTTTTTCATCAGCGTCATAATGGTGGGGGATCTATAACGAAACAAGCATTTTTATTTTGTTTTATAGATAAAAAAATTCAGCTGGTTAAAGCGGAGACCCGCTTAAGTGACAGATTCTGTAACAAACCTATACTTGTTTAATTTTAATCAACTAATATTGAATATAAGGTAATGAATGTGTTGCGATGGGGTCGAAAATCGGAAGTGGATATTTTGTGTTTTCTAGACGTTTTGAAATTTGCTGATACCAAAAAAGTGGTTTCTGAACTTTGGTCCGCCTGTCTTTCTAAAACTACTCTACAGCTCGAGCAAATATACCTACTGACTTCAAACTTGGTACACGAGTTCTCAGTACCTGTCATCATAACAAGGTTTTCTATGAATCGAGCATGCCTGATGAAAGGTAGTTTCCATATAGAAATCTTAGGTTATATTATAGTCATTGAAATTACCTAATAGGATATATAATTTTACCTTTAAACGGTATTTATTTATTGAATTATAATTGAAAGTCATATAATGTTACGTACCCATAGTTTTGCTATTGTTCATTCTGTTCAGTCGTGGGACTCTGTACACCTTTAGATAAACTTAATAAGCGTTAATCAATATATCAATAATAATAAAAATAAACGTCGCAATTATGTCACAATAGGACTTGTACACCAATGCAAATAAAGGATTATTTGGAAAACAATGTAGCGGCTCGTGAAATTCGATAGACATTGTCCAGTTATTAGCATATTTAGAAAGGTGCAATTGCAAAGCTCACATTTTTCAAAGTATCACTAAGATATAGGGACCGGCCCGTTTATTGGCGACTTCTCCCAATTGAATATACCATTATCAAATGTCGCCAATGACCGAACCGGACTCTATATCTTAGTCATGCTTTGGAGAATGTGAGTTTTGCAACTGCATCCTTCAATTACTCATTGATCGTTGATCAACTCTTTACCTGAGAGTCAAAGTGACCTACACTCTTAAAACAAAAGATTGAAATCCACTCCTATAGGGAAAGTGCATTTTTGGCACCGGAAAGGAGTGGAAATTAACTAAGACTGAGTTAAAACCGCTCGTTTGTTTTAAGAGTGTAATATACATAAAAAACTTTTGATTTTGATAAAGTTTTCCATAAACTCACATGCCTTTGTGTATTCAAATTGCCCAGTTATTAGTAAGTTAAATTATGTAAAATAGAAAATCTTGAGGCGCTTTATGGGGTAGTGATAGCGCCATATGTAGCCACGGTGCACAGTTTGGAAACCTATATCTAGTTATAAAAAATAAATCGAAAATTTAGTGATATTTCAGGCAACATGTAAAAATTGAGTGGGAGAAGGGATCAATCATCTTCCTTAATCCTCTTAAAGCCCGCTGAACCGAGGGTCTCTAAACCAAAGTGCCTCAGTGTTAATCCAATAGGGAAAATTTATTTTCTAAGCCACATTTTTTCGGATGTAGTGAATATTGATCCAATCGGTTTTTTAAAATGATAAATGTAGATAACTTACAGGTCTCTAAAATCCCACTTTTTGAAATTGCTTCGAATAATTTGTGTAAAATTATTTATTGAAAATTGAAAAATATATTCGAACCCATTTCAAAAAGTGGGATTGTCGGGACCTGTAAGTCAGCTACATTTATCACATAAAAAACCGTTTAAAAATATTCAATACAGCCGGAGAAATGTGGCTTAGAAAATATTTTTTTCTCCATAAGGGATTAACACTGAGGCACTTTGGTTTGGAGACCCACGGTCCAGGGGGCTTATTTGCCCTTAAGACCTTCATCGTCTTCAAAAGACATTTATAATTTAATTTAAGTCTAGAAGATGTATTTTAACATTCTATTTTCGTCTGAATATCGGCGTTTACTATATATTTCGACATCTTGAAATCTAAAATTGCATGATTATAGATGACAGTAAAATATGATTCCATTTTGAATGAAAACTATACCACAGTTTATTTTTCATTGAGTTCAACTCACAATTCATTATGATATCTTGGATATTGTAATAAATCCCAAGTTTGTATTTATAGTAAAAACCTTTGCTCCTAAATAAAGTATTTACTTATGTGCGTGCTACGATCGTCATATCGTCATTAGATCGTTTATGAATCAGAAAACCGTGCCGCGATAGGTTAAAATTACTCGCCATTCAATCGTGAGGGGTTATTAAGTGATGACTTTTTTTTTACAATTTTAAAGAAAATAGACAATGTAATTTCAATTGAGGTGTAAATTGATATGCTTTGCGGTACATAGTTCTGTTGCTAGTTTTATTAACGTAAAAAACGTTCATCGTGTCCCGCTAGTGCCGGATTAAAATACCCAGTAGGGCTCCTAGGAACTTGACATTTGGGGCCCCCCACCACACCATCTAGAAGCTATTTTGGAAATTTAGCAATTAAATACACAAGTACAGAACATATAATTTTTAATCGACTTAAATAAACATCAGAAAAATACAGTATATGTTACTATAGTTATTCTATAAAATTCATAAAATCATGCGGCGAACTTTCTTCTGTGCAAAAGAACGAATGACGTCATCATAGTCAATTGACTGCATTATTTCTGGCTGAGCCAGTTTGACGCTGGTGTGCACAACAGCATTCGGAGCGCAATGCCTATGTTTGGATATATGCTAAGTTTAGTTTAGTTTAGTTTGAATTATCGTCGCACTAGAGCTACACTAGGGCTATTGGCGACGGGCGTCATATTTTAGGATATATGCCCAGAAAAGCCTTCTTCCGACAAGTATTTGTATAGCTTCAGTGACTATAACTCTTTAATTTCACCATTCGATGACAAATAAGCTTGCAAGTGCAAGCACTCGTTTGGCGATTTTCGATTTAAATTTTTTTTAGGCCATTTTATCTTTTTAAGGGCCCCCTTGGCCCGGGCCTTGTAGGCGTAGGCCGAACGTCCCGCAAAAAAACAGTGTTTTCATTTCAGAAAATGGGTGCGAATGTGTTAGTATTAGTATTCGGAATTCGTGAATATTTTTTTTTTAATTTGTGGGGAGGGGGGGGGGGTATTTATCTTATATTATGGTATTTTATATTTATATGATAGTCTACATGGTCTTTTGGACTGAATAAATTTCACTTCCACACCCTACCTAATATGAAAGATAAGGTAATGAAGTATTGCGGTGGGTTTCAAAATGGAGGTTTTTTTTATTTCCACACGATTTGGAAGGTGCTGATTCAAAAACAAAATATTTTTTTGGACATTGGTCCGTCTGTCTAAAACTACTCTACCGCTCGAAATAAAAGATCTATGATCTATAAATTTGTACAAGAGTTTCTTAGTAACTGTCGCCTTAGAACTTTTGGGGTTCTAAGGTACTGCTGAAAAACGAAGAGAGATACAGACTTCGAATTTGGTCAACATCTTATACTTGTCGGGTTGTCATAATAAAGTTTCATGTCCATTTCACCCAAAGCTTTGTTTTGAATGTATCAATCTTGATTTCAATGGAGTTAGTGGTGTTACTGACCCTGTGGAGTCTACAGCACGAAGAATTTCATTCAAAATTACGTGTTTTAGTTTAGTTCAATCTAAATTACAAAATTTACAGAAAAAAAGCTCGAAATAAGCATATGACATAAGCATAAGCATAACCATATTCATCTTGGCGATAATTTCCGTCAAATTTGACGACTCGGAACACCAACACTCTTTCCGAAACTTCGAATAATTTTCGCTTCGAATTCCTTGCAATGTCACGCCGAACTACCTTTTTAACTTGTGACTGCCGCTTATCGTGGTCATAACATCTGTTCCGTAATTGGACCTAATTGATGGCTACTGTTCCGCAGAATATTCTGTAATGAGTCCCAAACGTCGTGACTTTACCCGATGTTCTTATTTATTTCTGAAACCTTAATTAGTTAGAAGGCCACGAATTTGAGGTGTGTAGTTGCGATGGGAATTATGTAGAATCAACGATCTGGACTTGGTAAACTGAGCGCGTAACGTTAAACAGAGATGGTTGGGTACATTCAAAATCGAACATTAATTGGCAGGATAAGCCTCTATTTCTGGCGATATTTCGCCACCTTTAGTGATAACACTAAACATTTTCAATTTAATTTACAAAGATATTACTCGTATGTACAATGAATTTTTATATTAATGATGTAATGTTAAAAGTACACAAAAATATCAAAATTTAGTTGAATTGCTTAAAATTTTAACAGACAATGAATTTTTGTTCACTGTCTACTCTAGAAAGCACGCCAAGTCATCGCACCAAACACATGTGACTTCATGCTTAGATACTTTAAGTTAATATTCTAAATCTGTCCTTATTAGATGAACTGCGGTAATCTGTTATTCTTTCAATGTAATGCTCTAATATATCTAATAATAGAGGGAGATGTATAAAGCTAGGTGTGAATGGGTTAACAATTTATTAACAAAGGTCGTGTGATTCAGATGTAACCTTCTATTCTTGTAAACGGTTTGACATAACACGAATAAATTTGTGGGCAGTTTTAAAATTTCCAAGTCGATAAGTTGATCCGGACTGGACATGAATTGTAATAAGCTCGAGGATCGTTTTTAAGAATTACTAGCCTATATAGGGGTTGAAAGATTTCGTTTGATGCATTTGACATCATCATTTGAACAAGGATTAAAAAATATATTGGCGTAAAACTTATTTGCTAAAGCTCAAAAGAGACTAAACATAGACAGCATTAAAGCTAAAATTGGCACTCAAAATGTAATTTTCTATGTTAAATTTAACGTTGTGCATTATGTTTCAGGCGTTCGTCAAGTCCGTCTGTCACAAATTCAAAATTGATATGCAAATTCCAAGGGCAAGTGTGATATTTCCTTAGGATATGCTAAATTGAAAGTAAATACGTATGTATCGTACATTTCAATTTTCAGCACACACACAAAATTAAAAGAGAAGTTCGGTAAAGAAAATGGGAAAAGCTTGAATATTTTAGATGCATCCAGTTATATGGAGATTAACGTTACACCACAAAATAGGAATAAATGTACACCAAATATGTTGTCTTGTCTTTTTGTGAGGGTATTTTGAGGGCTAAGGTACCTCTGCCTTACCAACCTCTTTACCTGGACCTCTGGATCAAACCCAAATCCCTGAAGTGATGCGGCGGTAGGAGCCACCCTCAACACCGAACCGAAGAGTCCACTGCTTCTCATGCGGCACGGAGGGAACACATACACATACACATACACATACACATACACATACACATATATATATATATATTATATATATATATATATATATATATATATATATTATATATATATATATATATATATATATATATATTATATATATATATATATATATATATATATATATATATATATATATATATATATATATATATACTATTTTGAATCAAAATTCATCATTTTTGTAGTTTCCATGGAGATATTAGAAAATGCAAAAGTAATGAACCGATAGATTAAGTGAGTTTTATGACATCATTTAGTTTCCATGGAGATATTCATGAAATCTTTTTTGTTTTTCTACCAATCAGATACTCTTATTTACTTTACTGCACTATACTCGCCGCCAACCAAATTAGAACACGTTAGGGATGGCAGTTTTTCAGAAAAACCGGTTTTTCAAATACCGGTTCCATCCCTAAAGTGTAACAAATAAGGGTGGCGGGAACTATAGTGCCGAAAGTACTACTTTCGGCACTGTCTGTGACGTAAGCACGTAAAGTGTCATTTTCGCAACGATTTATGAATGAATATGATATAAAAAAGTGAACTTTTTTGCACGTTGTTATAAAAAATATCTTGTATTAATTAATAAATTAAAATAGAATTAATATTGTTTTAAAGTATTCAAAAAAATATTTTTGTTGCATTATTTTTTCATATCTTATTTTTCATATTCTAAGAGGAAAAATTAAGAAATTTAATATCGAAAACTTTCAGCAATATTTCCGAAAAAGTTACCCAAGTATTTTAAGCTCATAAAATGACTACACTGTATTCTGTAAAACTTATTGTTGGCTTCACAAATCCTAATTAAATGTAACTCATTTAAACGCTTTTAAGCTTGTTACCGGTGCCGTCGCGTCATTTCCAAGCGGCCGGGGCGAGTTTTAATAATGCGCACCCTTCTCCGCCACATTTATTTACAAAAAAAATATATAATTTTAGATTTTTGGCAAGTTTCGCTGGCTTCAAGGATTCTCAACTACTATACATGTGGACCGTAAAAGAGTTTGTTTTTTTTTAAACGAAGGAAAAAAATTACGCTTACATGTTAACATAAAAATATGACAAACAAATATTTGGTCAACCTAAATTCAATTTTAATTTTTTCTGAGTTAGAAAAGTTTTTATTGCTGAACTCGTGATGACTAATATACAATATCCTTAATAATTTTTCAATTATTTTAAATTGTTTTGATTTTCATTAAGTTTGCAGGCGCTCCCGTTTTTGGCGGCGGCCAGGGGCGATCGTCCCACATGCTCCTGTCATGCGAAGGCCCTGCTTCTTACAATATAATTATTCATATTTTAAAAATATTTTCTAAGCAAACAGTTAAACAAATAAACTTTAAAAACAAAATTTATTAAAAAAAATAATGGTACTAAATTTCGTTAATAAAAAGTTATCATCTCTCGTTAGTAATAAATATCTTAAAAATTCTGGGTATTATTATTTTTTTAGATAAAATATACATTTTCACAAAATAACCCTTACCTGTTGAATTTCCAATCAAATCGGATTTATTTATCACCAACGTTGAATTTGAACCAGTCCTAATATGTTTGCTGGCAACTGTTTTCGGGTTTAATGGTGGTTTAGATTTTGATGCAAAAAACAAGCGTTTCTGGCTTGGATCTGCTGCAGCTATTAAAAAATCTCGTTTTCTCCTTTCGTCTCTTTTTTTCTGTACCAGATTTATATATATTTTTTGTACATTTTATAACGCAGAGATGTAAACGCCTAGCGTATGCATGCGCCTAAATATCCTATATTGGCTATATTCGTGTTGGGTTCGCTCTGCAGCAAGACGTCACTGGCGAGACAAGACATACGAGACAAAGGCGCGAAACACTCCGATTGGATCATCACCTGCTCAGCTTAGACGCCACATTTATTCCAAAAGAGAAAAAAAACCACCCGTAATATGGTCTCTTTGGTTATCAGTTTAAAAAATCCAAATAAATAGTAAAAAAATCAAAATCTTGTTCGCACGCACGCAGCAAGCAACTCATAAAAAAAGAACAGCAGAAATGAAAAAAAAATCGGTGCCATACGATATTTTATCAGACATGCCTTTTTCTTATTGTTTTTCCCCTTATATATTAATAGAGTTTTATTGTTAAACATTCAATAAATCCGACGCGTTTTTTCTGTTTTCTTCAAAACACAAGCTTTAAAAAAATTGGGTGTTATACAAAAGCCGTAAGATTTATTACTCCAGCTGCAAATGTTTATACATTTTTAGAACGATTTTAATTGTTTATGGGTAAAGGAATTCATTATATTGTTAACGTTGGCTCCACCGCTCGTCATCGATAGTTTGGTTTTTAAGTATACTATAGTTTAGTTTGAAATATCGTCGCACTAGAGCTACACGAGCGCTATTGGCGACGGCGTCATAATTTAGAACCACAGTCAGGTGACGAGCCTGAGTAGGCACCCAACGCAATCTTTAAGGTAGACATCGTACGCAGGTCGGGACTTTAGAGCATATTTAACGTGTACTTCCTCTACGCGGGGTATTATTCGTCGGACATTTTTAGCTACGCGGGCCGTTAATAGGTCGGCAGTTATTTTGGCGATGCCCGGACCCGAACATGGGACCTTCCGCATGCAAGGCGAACGCCTTAACCGACTGGGCTCCCCAGCCCCTTAAGTATGCAATAACTTTAAGGTTTCGGTTAACCGTCTTTATACTTTATGGTCAAAACATATATTATTAGGGCTCTTTGGAAAATTTCTATTGTTGACAAAATTTTAAATTGACTACATTAATTTGTGTCTGACGCGTAACAACAAACATGCTCATTTTCATACTCACTACAGACACTTTACAGTAGAAATTACGATAGAAAAAAAAAAGCGCGAAAAACTCCTAATTTGTAGTACACTTATTTAACTAAGCAAAATATAAAGAAAAAAGTAGTCATCCAAAGATAGCAAGGGTCATTGGTTTAAAAATAAATCCGAGGAGAGGAGGGGTGAGGACCGTTTTTGTTATTTCTTTTTTTGCGATAGTGGAATTTCTTTGATTATTAACGAACAAAATGCACTATTATATTTGAAAACGAATTCAACAAAAAAAATCTGTCAATATTTTATTTCTTTGTTTTTTTTTATACTTCCTGTTTGAGAGGATAGCCGTCGTTATGGCGCCGTAAAAATGTATCTAAAATCTTATTCCCGCCAAAATTGCGATTGGCTTAAAAATAAATCCGAAGGGGGTGGGGAGGATAGTTTTTATTTCTTTCTTTAACATTGCCTAATACCGTGACCTTTACTGATTTGTGAGTGCACAATATAGCAACTCATGAAAAAAAACGAGAAAAAAAAATGACGCCACATAATATTTCGTCAGAATCCGTCTGCTTATCAGGGCCATAAAAAAATTTCTGTTTTGCTCATTCTAATTAAATATTTGTATTGATTTTTCCCCCTTAAACGAATATTATCATATTGCTCTTGGCCCACTTGGCAAATTTGGCCCACTCGGCGATCGCCGACTAGCCGCCCGGGCCAGTCCGCCCCTGGAGGGAAGCCCCACTACCAGGCCTTTTCCGTTTAAGTTACTCGTTCGAGTTTACTACACATGTTCCTTGTTCGACGCGATAGAGAACACTATAGTTAAACTCATAGTTTCCTTGCACAGAAGCCACGACCATGGGCGGAGCTATAAAACGCGCGGAGCAATCAGATAAAGACAAAATAAAACGGATAAAATTTTCTCTTCATCTGATTGCTCCGCGCGTTTTATAGCTCCGCCCATGGTCGTGGCTTCTGTGCAAGGAAACTATGAGTTTAACTATACTACCACGTTGTCTCTGTTGGCTCTACTACTCAGGTTCCCTCGTTCGAAAGCAACGCGATAGAGGGCAGCACTACCAACCGTAAGTGGATCCTTCAACGAGACAGAGGCCAAACAGAGGATCCCAGAATTGGCTTGTCACCCCCAGAGGTATTGATTTGGTATGGGAACTTTGGGATCACGACAGACTTCAACGTGCACCAGTCACCATTACCGTACACGGGGGTCTTCGGCCTGCAGGGCTCGAATTCGCAACCTAAGGCAGTTCAACACTCTACCAACCCGACTTTCCCGGCCACCAAATAAAAAGCTGGAAGCCTATTCGTATTTTTGATGTAAAGTTACTCCATCACAAGAGGCAACAAAAACTTAATTCCTTCCATCAGTTTTTTTGTTGTTGCTAACCTGATAAATTTTTTATCGTGTATTAGCATTTGATAAAATATGAATAAAATTTCCATGATAAAAACAAATTATTTCAATTCAAGAATACAATTAATAACAATTTGCTACACAACCCAATATTCAACCCGCATTCACACAAAAACTATCCGCGTCAAACTGAATGGAATACTTTAAACCTCAATAAATTAAACCTGACCTCAAGTCTATTAGGGAAATAATTAGATTCAATTTAAGATCCGCTACCAAACAATAACCACTGTGTAACACAATCTTACAAAAGAACCACTCTTAGCACTCATTATAGAATCACTTAGTGAAATTCGACCAACGCATATTAACCATTTTCGGTGATGTCTCCAAACATATGTAATAACATTAAAAGATGTTTTTAAAGGAGGAAGTAGAACTATTTCTGTCCCACGCCCTCGAAATTACCTTGTTCAAGGATGTGAAATTTCATTTTTATACTCTTTTAAAAGAGCTGTTGGTCATTTTTCCACAAATTAAAAATGAGAATGCCTCTTTTCTGGTGAATTAAGCTTTTTGCAAACTCGGCATATACAGTCCCTGGACAAAATATTAAACGCACTGTGACCCATAGGGATACATGACCCAATGCCCTTTCTCAGCATTGGAAAAGTTTTATAAGTTGAAAGTGGCATCACTTCTTTCCTTTCAGTCAGCCGACCACATGGTGAAAAAATCCAACTGAATCATTGCGTATATGTTTAGCTATACGAAGAATAGAAACACCCGAAATCTTGCAATACGTCTAATAATTTGTCCAGCGACTGTATTCATCAGAACTGAGAGGCATTCTTTTGTGGCCGAGAGAATCCAAGCTAAATAGGTACTCAAGAGATAATTTACATGCCACATAATTATATGACATGCATGTCGACGATTTTCCCAACCTGAAGATCTCCCGACTCAGCCGGAGCTAGTACCAGCGATCTTGGGCTTATGAGGCGGGCACGTAATACACGTAACTCCCACAGCTACAGCGTAGACTTTTTCCATAAAAGTACAGGGTTAAATAAACAGGGTTAAATTTTAAAAATGTGTGATGCGAGAACAACTTTAACATGTTTCCAGGTTCCCTCCAAATAAAATAAAAATGATTAAAATTGAAAATAAAAATAAACTTAAAAAAAAACTTATGATCCAACCACTTTCACACAGGATGTAAGTATTTTGCACCAAAAACTGGTCATGGGATCTTTTCTGAAACTGACCATATGGAAAAAATCCCAAGTTCACTTGAAAATGCGATGTGAATTGGCAGAAACTATAAAAAAAAAACCATCAAAATAAGTACGAGTAATTAAAAGAAATTGAAAACGGTATTTGCGATACAATGTAACTAAGACTATTTAAATTATTTAAATATCGGCTATAACTAAATATACAATGTATATTGTGAATGCACAAAAGTTTTTATTAATAGTTAATGAAATTAAATATATTTTTTTTTCAACTTTAAATATTAATAAAAATTCTTATCCACCCGCAAAGTAATTTTATATTCCGTTAGAACTAATATTTTAACATTTTATTAGTCTTAGTTATATTTTTATTGATTTTGAATAAAAAATATAATTTTCATTTTAATCGGAAAGGAAGGTGGTGTGGGTGGGGGGGGGGGTAGGTACATATATATTACGGCTTGTGTGCTTGATCAGAGACCCGCTTATATAAGCCTTCGTCAAGTAAGACAGACACAGAAAGAATTTTTACAGTCACAGAGAAATGAAAGTACACCCAGGGCGAAGGCGGGGATCGAACCCGCACCCGTTACAGCGCACAGACTGCTAGCGTAATGGTCCAAACCACTCGGCCATCCGGGCCCCAAGGAAGGTGTTAATAATGTTGTTCACAAATGGGTCGTTAAGGGGGCATGAATTTCTGAAAACCTAACTAACTCCCCTTATGTTAACCTATGGAGAAATCGGAAAGAGTTTTTCACGACTAGCATCCACATTTTTTACCCATTGTTTCCGAACTTGTTGACAAGTTAGGTATACATAAGCCCCTTCCCCCCATTTGTTTGTAGCCAAATCCTTGATATTGTTTTTGAAAATTAATTGAATCCATTGTAAAGCATTGTTTTGCTGGTCAGCTTATATAAAACGTTCTAATTTACTTAGGGGTTATTTAAAAAAAAAAGCCCAAACGTTGGGCTTATCAATATTCAAGTATACCATCAAGTTCAAAACCAATAAGTACAAAATTAAACATTAAAAAAAACAGGTATAAACTGCAATCTATAGTTATTTTTCCCAGCCATCCCTACCTCTTTTTATTTTTTACAATGATCAACATCTCACGCATTCAGAACTTCTATTGCGGAAGCGGTCACTCAAAAGGATTGAAAGAGAGCCGGCCGTTTTACATTCAGAGCCACACGTTTCTGACGCCCACGCCATCGCACTGGACCTCCAAAGGGAGTTGGCGGATTTAATAGCTGTGCACCAGTATAGAAGGAGTAGCTGAATGCTAATTTTGGAGGAGGAAAAATTAGACGGCGGTTTCGCAATTGTCACACTCCGTCAACGGTAAGTGTTTCCGAGAAGGTTGGTTGGTTGGTTGGTTGGTAGACATATATTTTCAGGCTTGTGTGCCTGGTCACAAAGACCCGCTTATAAACCATCGTCAAGAAGGACGGACACGACATACACACACATACAGACAGATGCTGCCATCTATCCCCGACCTCCACAATTTAGACATGTCCTGAAGGGGAGGAAATAGTCTCCAGGACCTGTCCCGTGGTAAACTGCGCAATGACCGACCACAGGACTTTCGGACCCAACAGATTTACCGAGCACGTACTCCGCATTACTCGGTGGGTCTTCAGTGGTCGAAACTCGATCGCGGGACCTTCCAATCTCGAGGTCCGAGAAGGTGTAGAGTGCTTCGGTCTTTTGATGGAGGAATGGGGGCAGATGGTAGCGATTACTTTTCATACTGAAAACCTATAAAAATAAACTGAATATTTAGAAAAATGTCTAACGAAAAATACTCCGTGAAGAAAGTGAATGTGTCTTGGTTTAATGTCCTGCTTATGCGTGCGGCGTCATCATACGCTGTGGCGAATCCACAAGTTGATTTTGAGTGTATTAGGCTAAAATCTATTTATTATCCCTTATACTAACTAAAATCAATTTAATAACTACACATCCATTGAAATTATGTTTATATAATGTTAGCCGATTTTATTTAGGAAGAGCTGAAACACCTAGTTTAAGCTCTGGATCTCCACAGTTAAAAAATTTGTACTTGGTGTCACCAAAAAAATGGTTCCCCGTAGCTGAAACGGCTGTGTGATGAAAAGTTTCACTATATTTTAGGTTTTTGGTTGAACCAATTTTCAGAACTTAGAAATCAAAACTTGAAAAATGGTTCGAGTGAATTCCAAAAGTATGCTGAAACATTTAACCACACAGCCGTTACAGCTAAAAGGAACCATTTTGTGGTGAGACCTAGCAAGAAATTTTCAACAGTGTGCTGTGGACTATGTGGTTACATTGGGTTTTGGATCAAATGTGTGTCAAAACACTTCACTAGGACTCAAACTTTAATAATCTATCACGTATCACAATAGTTCATTTATGGCTAGTGTGCATTTCAACTCAGACAAACAACCCAAAATAATTTTTCTTCACCAACCTCATTTCTATGGCCAACCTTGCCTTCCATTGAATTTACAACGAGTTTATTACTCTTGAAAAATAGGCTCGGTTTGACTCTTTTTTGTGGGAATTCATGCAAACGTTTGGGGTCAGTTGAAGATGCATCCGAACTTTAGACAAAAAAAAACTTATGCGGATAGAATTCATAATTTGGGAGTAATTTATAATGATGAGAATTGAGTTAACCGATTAAAAGAACAATTTGAGAATTGAATGAATAATTTTTTTAGCTAATGAAAATAATAATTTTAGGAATTTTTGTTTAAGTGTTTAAAATTCGTTTTTTAGGCTACTTATTTTTACGTAAAGTCTTTCGTATTAAGTTTAGTCCTCTTGTCTTTATTTGTCTTGTATTTTATTCATTAAGATTATTAAAAACAGAAAACTTATTTCTGCATGGCAAGTTTTCTTGCCAATGGAGAGGATGCATATGGAGAATATGAAATAATATTTAGTTTGATGATTTTGTAGTGTGATGGATTTTAAAAGGTAATTGGTGGCTTTTGGTACTGTAAAATATTGTTTAGACCGAGTCAAATGAAGTATGTACAAATTTTTTTTGAGGAAATATGTGAACTCTTCGACCCAAGCAATAAATTACAAACTAAATTTAAATACAACTAACGGCTAATCTTCCAGCACTAAAGCAAAATCCAAAAAAAGATACAAATTGTTTCAAATGTTTTAGGAATTAGATATTAGCAACATCGTCAAATCAAATACACACTGTTTCAAATTGGTTTTATTGAAAACAGCGTCACCTTTTAATGCCCATCTCCCCTTAAAACCTGCCGACCTGCCCTTTGAGCTGCTTTTAAGGTAAAAAGGGTTAATTGGTGAGTATTTATCTCTCATGAAAAGTAGGAGCGTTAGTCCATTAGTTGTGGTCAAAGGATTTTAACCCTTTCGGGGTGTTTCCATCGATCACCGAGGTTGACCCATCAAAGACTTCTGATAAGCATAGACTGAGCCGCGGCCAACATAACAGGGGAAAACATGGGTGCTGGTAACCAAGTCACGTTGTTTTGTCGCAACCGACAAGGGTTTGTGATGTGACAAGGGGTATGGAGTGTGTTTCAAGAAGTGTAATATCACATTTATTAGTTAAAGATACGTTGCAAATCAACTTAAAACTGAAACCCTAAACAGAATTTTTTTTGAAAAGTAAAATGTGTTAAACTTAAAAATGGTTATTTTAGTTTCTATGTTATATTAAAAATATGCAGCTTCAAAAAAGAAAACGTTCTCACCCCTTGCAATTTGGAAATTATTCCCCAAATTCAAAAAATTGAGATGAACAAAATTTTTTTGTCAATGTAAGTACGAAAGGCAATGAGCATTACTGGATAGCAACTTTCAAAAATAGATGCTAATTGTATTTTAAAAAGATCGTGTTTATGCCTAAAGCCGAGCAAACTTCGGACAAAATTTAACCCAATTCAACGGTTTATATTTACCCACTGATGACTATTGTTTTATGCCTAAGATATTTGAATAAGTAAATTATAAGACAAATGAAGAGCATAGTTATGAACAATTTACGTAACACAAATCAAATTGCAAACGAAAAAACGGATTTAAAAAACTTAAAGTATGTTATTCGGTAAGGAAGCTGTTAATGGTATTCCCAAATGGGTCGATAATGGGTTCTTCACCCTTTCTATTTACTATTAGGTATACTCTGTAAATATAATTCATGTCGTTGCTCAAAATCCTCATCAAAAGGAGTGTCTTGGAGGAAACAAAACGACAGTTTATCGCCGGCGAACTCTTGACCCCTTTGGTTTTCGTTAAGTGAATTCTCACGACAGGTATGGTGGTTCGGGTGATTATACGAAGTGGTCTTTCGAGGAGTGTTTGTTCTGACACATTAACGAGCTGTAATGTGTGGCCCGGAGCTGTGGAAAGGTCGAATGGTTGAGGCAGCCGTCTGGCTGGAGCTGTACAAATTTCCATATAGTAGGAACCGATTGGAAATTCAGTACGAGAGAAGCCAGCCCTTTATTCAGGTTGAGTTTATTTTTCGTTGCACCAGAGCTACACGAGAGCTATCTTCTTTTTCGGGAGTGTGTTATTGACTGAAATATTACTAATTTTCATATTTTGGGTGATTATACGAAGTGGTCTTTCGAGGAGTGTTTGTTCTGACACATTAACGAGCTGTAATGTGTGGCCCGGATCTGTGGAAAGGTCGAATGGTTGAGGCAGCCGTCTGGCTGGAGCTGTACAAATTTCCATATACAATAGAGTCCCGGTTATCCGATATTCGGCTTAACCGAAAGGCTCCGGAATTTTTGTGTGTGCTAAAATATGAAATGTACGCATAAACAAAGAAATAAACAAAAAAGTACGTACTTTCAAAGTTGGATTCATTTCTCAAAATATGCAATGATCTTTTTTTTACTGCTCAATTTTGGTTCGTTTTAAAGCAGCCATGTCCCACCTTCTCTTCTGAAGTACTGGCTTCATTTTGCGCTTCTGTGTATCTAAGGGCCTGATCTAAGATTTTTGTAACGAGGCGAGAACACTCTTTGACGCCAAATTTTCTCTTTGCCAGCGTTTTTCTAGGCGTTAAGTGGATGATTCCCGATTATCCGAAAATTCCTATGGAGTTTCGATTAACCGAAAGTGCTCCGGTCCGGTGCCTTTCGGATAAGCGAGACTCTACTGTAATAGGGCACGATAGGAAATTCAGTACGAGAGAAGTCAGCTTCTTTTCCGGGCGTGTTGTGTTGATTGAAGTATTATTTTCCATATCTTCATTGTATTTCATAACTAACGGTCAATTAGTTTTTGCTGAACATCAAACTATTATGGACTTAATTTGAATAAATCGAAACGAAACATATATAATTGCCATTTATATTGTGTCGCATATCTTAAAAATAGCGATCTTTTTCAATATACAGCTTCGTGAAGTATTTCTATGTTAATGCAGAGTAAAATAATACAGCTTTAGCTTATTTCTTTTCAATATGTAAGGGATTTAAGTATAGAAGGAACTCAAAGAAAATAAATGTACCTGAAATGCGTGAAAACAATCTTTTCGTTCTTGGTGTAAAGTAAAGGGGATTAGGATTACCAAGGAAAAAGCTTTAGGAATGTTTTTTAATTAACATATAATTGATATTGAAACATCCACATAAACTTTGCACCAATACTAACAAATAAAAGTAATAAAAATTTATTATCGACATTCTTTAGATATTGGGTCCTTTAAAAAAATCATCGGCTGCTACTGCCGATTCCACACCAAAAACGGATAGAAATCTAAATATCCCTACACTATATTTTTTAAAAGAAAACAAGATAAATTAAAAGAGCAAATTTGGATTGTTATCTTTTAACCAACTAGCCGGGCCCAGCTGTCCACCGACCAAACAACTCAGCTAATCGTATCAGATTTACTGTGCACCGTCCTCTCTAAACAGTCGCGGTGTTTGAATATCGTTATCGGTGAGGAATCTAGACGAGAGTCGCGGTTATTTGAGCAAGAGACGGCTGGTCACGACTTTAAAACTTTTCGTAGAGATTCATTTTACCATGCCATTTTTCGTACTACAAAAGCCAAATTTTATTCCAAGAGGAAAATATATATTTTCTTAAGTATATTGTATAATAAGTATGATTTATGAAAAATTTATGATGATTTTGATTTTATAGTTAAAAAGTTAATCATTGACACAAATCTGGTCAGGCTAATTTGTGATTTTCATAGGCTAAATACAAAGTTTATAGTGTCCAACTGCAAAGTTTAGTGTCTAATCGCTGATTTGGAAAGCGCCTTGCTCAGTGGAAACGGGTTAATAGCTGCTAAATGGATGCTACGGAATGAAATATAGTTCATAAAACAGGGAGACACATGGAAGGCTTAGGTTTTACCTTCCGGACCAGAGGACATGATCAGAAATTGAATAAATCATGCTTTAGAAGGGAGGTAAGAAAATATTATTTTTACAATAGAGTTGTCAATGAGTGGAATGTTTTATCAGATTATGTGGTGTATTCGAAGAGAGTAAAAGATTTTAAGAAGAATTTTGATATACATTGGAAACTGGTAAAGTATTAGATTTATTTTGGACCAACCTTGCTGGGCCTCTGGCCTGTTGTTGGTCGACAATTTTTGTATTTGTATTTGAAATAAAAGACCCTCTTACCTG